>CM076581.1:88960353-89419879 GCA_034641835.2 Pinus albicaulis | reverse complement strand
GTTGAATGTATGGTTATGGAAATGGGCATTTAACTTTATGGGAGAAATAATGAGAAACTGAAAACTGGAGTGGGTCTTAAAATTTCTACAAAGCCTGGGTACTTTTCAAGAAAAAGCATATTCCAGTATATACAAATGGCAAGATAAGATGCCACAAGTTTGGTTTATCTAAGTATGTAGAGAAATGTAATAATAACAACCAAGCCATGATAAATCCTCTTACTCTGTGATTTTTTTTTGATAACCACCTGGGAGCACATGTTGTTGCTTTGGAAAATAGGATTCAAGGGCTAGACTAGAGAGCTGATTATTTGGCACAAGACAACTCCAATCCATGGCTTCACAATGGTCCCACAGGTTGTAAGAAAATTCCAAGTGTTTGGTCATGAATCTTGCAAGGATTGTAGACACCTTTCTTGTAGTATACATGCCATTTTTCACAAAATGTTTGGAGACAACAAAAATGCCAGTTGGTTCCAAATTTTTTGAGAAAAATTCCATCCATTGCTTGTGTCCTAGTGCTGCTGATAAGGGTCAGGACTGTGGGTTTATGCATCATTGAAATGCCATCACAAGAAATAACAACCTGGCATCTACCAACACCAATTATCACCTTATTGGCTCCAACATTTCCACTTAGATTTACACAAGAGTTGTCTTTGTCGCATAAATTGTCTACTCTTGGCAGGTCTACATCCAGAAATGGTTTACTACACTTTGTTTTCCGGATCAAGGGAATCCATATCCATATTCCCACTAGTTCACTTTGCATATATCTATTCTCCATAGGATTTATCAAGCTTGATTGGCGAATATTTCATCCCAGGGAAAGATTCTTCTCCAAATTCTAAATGGATTGAACAACTCGCAGTAGTGGCTGAAGACTTTTGGCGAAGTTCATTGTGGATGTCATCTGGCCAAAGACAATGATTGGGCCCTGAGAATAGACCCTCCATTTTTATTTCCAATTCATGCTTCAGATTTCATGTGTGCACACAGGTTTCATTGATGGGGTTTACCACCTGACCAGTGCTTAGAGTCAAGGATCATAAGCTCTCCTTCATGGCACCGAATTGTGTAGGCACCCCCATACTGGCCTCGACCCAATCCTTGATCATGCAAAATGTATCATAATCCAATGCTCGGGTGAGATTTACTTCAACTGCAATTGCACTAGGACCTTTCAAAAGCTCAAGGTTGAACACAGACTTATCATCCAAACTGCTATTGTTCAAACTGGAAAAACGTGACCTTTCATAGTTCAAATTATTTTAGTCATATACTGGATCAATTTGTTGGGCATTATTGTTATATAAATCTCTATCTCTATTCGTGGATTGGTCAGAATACTCTAGAGCCATATGTGTTAACACACAACTGCTTGTCCGTGTCTTTGAATTAGGGTAAGGAGTTAATCCTATCCCTAGAGTGAGTTTTTCTCCAGAAACTCTCGCTTCTTTTTGGGGCATTTCCCTGCAATCCTCCATGTGACATCCTTGCTATACCCAACGCAAAATTACAATATGTAGAGGTGGTCATGCAAATAATATAAAAAATAACCAACACTCCCCCACTTCTCATTTTCTTTGCATATAGGGGTACCTAATCAACAACCCAGGGCAGTAATGGCTATTCTCTCTCTCCACAGAGAACTTTTCAGTGCTCACAAATTTTGTTAATGCATCTGGGACATTATTCAAAGTGTCTACTTTTAGCACCTTCTTGTCTTCAATCATATCTCTCAGAGGGTGATATTAAACATCAATATGTTTTGTCTTAGAATGATAAGCTAGGTTCTTCAGTAGGAAGATGACACTATAACTATCACAATTTATTCTTACAACTTGTTGTACCATTCCAATACATAAGCGTAATATTTATAACCATATTGCTTCCTTGCTTACATGATTAGCTCCATGTATTCAATCTCTATAGTTGAGATTGCATGTGCAGATTGTGTCTTGCTCATCCAATTGATCTCCTCCAAATAGGTTAAACACTTACCCACTTGTTGATATTTTGTTATCAATATCTTCAACCCAATCAGCAACAACAAAGTCATGTATTTCCAACACAATGTCCAATCTTAGTATTCCTTAGTAGCACAATCCATAACCAGTGGTGCCATACAAATACCTAAAAACCCTCTTTATTGTTCCACAATGCTCCTTCCTAGATTTTGGAATATACATGCTCAATACTCCCACTACACATGCAATATTTGGTCTAGTATAGACTATTGCATACATCAAACTTACAATCACATTGGCATATGGAATATAGGACATATCATCTTACTCTTCCTGTGTCTTTGGATAATGATCTGTAGATAACTTTACACCTACATGAATATGTACCTTTATTAGTTTGCATTCCTCTATATTAAACCTATGGAATATTGTTTTTGACATACTTCCTCTAGTTGAACCATAGTTTCATGTTTGTTCAGTCTCTTTTAATTTCCATGCCCAAAATAAAAATTTCCACACTAGATCCTTCAAGTAAAATTTAGAGGACAATTGAGTTTTCACTCCCTATATGATTTTCTTGTCATTTCCAATCATCAACGTATCATCAACATACAAGACCAAATAAATAAGATGGTCACCAACTAATTTGAAATACACAAAGTGACCTTTGCTCCTTGAGAAGCCAAATCTCAATATATAAGTATCAAAATTTTGATACCACATATTTAGTGATTGCTTTAAACCATATAGGGGTTTTTTTCAGCTTGGATATGGACGCTTTCTTTCCCTTCACTGCAAAGCCTTATGGTTGATTCATGTATATTCATTCTTCTAGATCCCCATCTAGGAATATTAACTTCACATGCATCTATTTTACTTCAAAATAAAAATCAATAGCAACAGATAAAAGAAATCTGAGAAATAGGAAAAAATATCTTATCAAAGTCATTTCCCTCTACCTGGGAATAACCTAAATTTGCTACTAACCAAGCTTTGTATCTCCACTTTGCCTTCTTGTTAAAATTTACAACTATGGCCAAATTCCACTTAGGACTACTCAGTTGATGGAGATAATCATTCCATTGAATCCCTCTTTTCAAGAGGACCAAAATCGATCTAAAGATCGTCAAATTTGGTCAAAGGAAAATATTTGTTTATTCAAAAGAAATTCTATAAGTTACGATTTTGTTTAGGTGCGGAAAATAGAAAATTTAAATTTCAAATTTGCCTCCAAATTTTAAGGGGTTCTCACTCACATCATAGAACACACATCCTCGTGGAACATAAGGGAAACTCGCATCCCTATCTGGCCGTAGATGAAGGAGAAACCAATTGAAGGAAAAGAGGTTGGGTCCTAAAGCCTTTTATTAGGTTTTTTGGATGCCACAATTCTGTATGGAAGCCATAAGGAGGGCCGAGCCCCAGATCTCTGTTTGTGGAGGGCTGTGAGTCTGAGTGGAGCGCTGGAAGTAGCCCTACCTTCCAGGGAAGTATAGAGAAGCCTCATAAGAAGGTAGCCATAGTTTTTGGAAGGATACTTCAGCAATATATTAGGGCTGAAGATGATTGATGATTATCCCTAATGAGACCGAGTTCAATAACATAAGGAGCATACCTAAATCGGTAAAGCATGAAGATATGTTCAATTGATTCCAGGTTTTGGGTCCAATTTTGATTAGATGGAGGTCCTATTGTGAAATTTTCAAAACAGAAACCCTACTATAGTATCTAGATCTACTTCACCTACTTTTTTATTAACATTAACAAGTTATTTAACTGAAATATTCATAAAAATACTAAAGCAGACACTAATTGCAGCCTACACATCTACAAATCATTTACTGAACAAAGCACACATGTGACAAGATTACACACGATTTTCTGGACAAATGTCCCCAAAAAAACCCGATGCGGGAAAATCGGTGCATCAACGCTAGAGGGTTTATATATTATGCAGAATCTGAATACAACAATCTGGGCACTAGACATGGTTGGCCCTACAGAGAAATTACATGACAATAAGTACCTTTCACTCGGAGACAGGAGATATGGCTGTATCACACCCTCAAATGGGATTTACAGATCACGAGCCCCTTCTAGCCCACTGGACCCCTCAGCACTGCCTCTGCAGTCTCTGCGTCAGCCCTAAATTGGCTAGCGTCCCCACTGCGTCACCTTGACTGGTGCTGTGCTGCCTTTGCGCTGCCCCGGCTGGGACTACGTCACCTTGGCTGGGCTTACGCAGTCTCTCCGCAGTCTCTGCATGGAGCTGGTTGAACTGCGTCCTCCTGGCTGGCTCTACGCTGATTGGTACTCACTGCCTTTCCGTCTTGTTGTATTCTCGGCCTGGGATCAACTCATCCCTCGCCGATCTCTGCCCCTCACTGCACTGCAACTCGTTTCAAATTTCTCAATAAAACCGGTTTTAGTCCTCTGCCAATGTGTGTGTTTCTCCCACTGACCCCAAGCCTTTCTCTTATACTTTTCTCGTTGACACATCAACGACCGTGATCTAATCTCTAATCAATGGCTCAGATTAAAAGATTGCTTGATCTGTGTCACTTAGAAAATTTCATCACATGTGTTTAATTAATTCACTTTAATTTTTTTAATTTCTTAAGTTAGAATTAGGGTCCTCATTAAAAAAAATTAATTTGTTGAATATCTCATACACCAGGTGAAATTTCTCCAAACACTTTCTGGGTTTTGGAGGTCTCATGTGTCTTAGCCCCTCCACAAAATTTTAGGGCTAGAGCACACCCGATGCTACCTCAAAATCTCAACACCTATCTGAACAATGATTTTTCCATCCTCATCTTCAGTAAAGAAGGTTGCATACTTGACAACCAGATTATGGTATTGCCCATCATATTGGCAAATCAACTTTGTACTCTCTCTCTCTCTTTTCTGCTGAACGTTTGATAATAATAATATGAAGAATTGATCAAGGGTTTTCCCCTTCTTGGGGTTTTTCCTTGGCTAAGCCAATCTTTGTGTTCTCTTGTCTCGGTTTGTCTTCTGCAAATATGGTTCATGTTCTTTCTTCAGTTATAATTGTAAATATGATGGATAGATAATTGGCTCATATGGATCTAACTGTACAATGCAAAGAACTTGTTAAAATTAGCATGGTATCAGAGCCTGGTGAGGACAAGCCCAAGCTAGAGTAAGAGCAATGCATCACTTATTCTTCTGTGCATTTCTCTCAAAATATAGTATCTGTGATTTTTCTGGTATTTTAAAAGTTGTGATGACTATGGTTTTCCAGAGGCACTTGTTTGCAAAAGCAAAACTCTGTGGCACGACCTAATTGGAAATATGAACCCATCATCCCTATCGATTCTCTCATCAAAAGGAGTCGAATTTCCGTGTGATTGTAGGATGAGAAAGAAGGGTTTGTTTTTAAGGCCAAAAGCCTTGTAGGCCATCCAAAACTAGGCCGCACTTATCTAAGCATCAACACAGAAAAGAGGCAGTTTATGAGGGTTTTCTGTGGGTTTAGTACAAGCACTGGTGCTACAGGTTTTTCTGAGGCATATTCTTACCACATGAAAAATATCTTTGTTACCACTACAACATACAACTAAAGGCTGCTCGGCCTCAATTTCAATCATCTCAACAACAACTTATGTATATCTAAAGCATTTGGTCAGAAGATCTCTCGGCCTTCGTCAGAACAAGGTTTTCACGTGCATTAAAGGTCTAATTGAAATATCAGAAATATCGTGTCACCGATCCTAAGGAAAAGAAAGATGCCATCCCTATTTATTGATGATCTCTTGGGCACTACATATTGAATAAATCTTGGAAACTGACATTATAATCATGGTTAGTCAGAATGGAAATAAAGAGATTTGCATTGCACATGGCAATGAAGAGATTTGCATTAAAATAATGTGCATTGTATGGCTCAAACCATTATACTCTGTGTATCAGATCATTACACCTGAGGATTGATTTGTGGCAACACATTATACAGTGGCTCGATTATCTCCATGACATCATATTAGTATTAGCCCAGTGGCATCATATTATTTCTCCATGACATCACTTTAGTATTGGCTTTGTGGCACCACATTATGGAACAGATTGAGACAGGGAGTACTATTCTCATGATTCCGTACTAAGCAAGAATGGGGTCCCATCTCTGTCTAGGTAAATCCAAATTTGAATTGGGATGTTACAAGCTAGAACTTAATCCACTAATAGCATGGTGCAGACTGCAGTTACCTTCTAACAAGGATCAGCTAAATATTCTATTCCCCCTAAAGCTGCAAATTCAACCAATCAGATCCTGAAAATCAATGATGCTCTTCTTATTACATTTTCACGCCTTAGTATGACCTCTCTGGCATTCATTGTACTTACTTACATGTGTGGTAGTGTAGCAGTGCTACTGGTGCATGCTAGATTTTTTGTGTGGTAGGGGTGTTTTCTGTAAGATATGCTTGCTGCATATTAATTCACTGTGCTTCGAAGTACTGACAGAGGTGCTATTTGTTACAATGGAATTTTTTATCAGATTATTATTGTTCAGGCTCTTGGTGGTCCTCTGAAAATTTAAGAAATGTCTCTGCTCATCCAGTTATGACACCAACTTCTTCATGTATCGCAAGCTGCCTTAAAATTCTACCTAACCAAATATTCAATAGACTGGTTGCCTCTTCCATCTGTGCAAAAATAGAAACCGCGGAATCCTCATCTGTGTCAAGAGTAGAAGTTGGGTTATCTCTGTAAGAGGTTGATGGGTTTGGGATCGACATTTTGAAAAAGATTGTATCCATGAGACTCTGATCATTTGTGCATTGTAGATGTTTCAGAGGAGAGATGGGTCAGATTGTCTCCCTAGTATTTAACTACCTAATGACTTCCTCTGCTCTTGTTGAATCAATCTGATAGTAGGCAGAGGCCAGGTCTAGTTCCCCAGGCCAATAAGGAATCTACCAAAAAACAAATACAATCTGAGATTCCATCCATTAAAGTACTCCAAATTGTCTGTTCTTGAGAGCAACAAATGCTGATTTAGTTGTTTGCAACAAGATAACTTCAGTAGACCATCCTCAAATGACTTGTTATATCTGCAATGGTATTACAAAGAAGGCTCTGTCAGTATTCAAAGGCATACTGTAACCCACAATATACTCTTATCTACATTTGGGAATTTGATGGAAATGATTGATCAGTCTATTAAAGTTGCAGATCTCTCTCTCACTGTCCATACTCATATCATACTCATTAAGGCGGAAGTATTCTCTGTAAAATCCAATAAATCCACTTATTGTCCAGAGGCTATGCTCATTCAGAAGAAGGAAAAAAAAAATGGAGGACGCTTTGTGGGTGATTAAAGAAGTCATAAGGAGATGGCCATAATTCGAGCAACGATCTGTGCATATTTTAGAAGTACAAATCTAATTTATACCTGAAAAAGGTTATAGGCCTTGGTCACATGTAATTTTAATAAAAGCTTATATACATAGAGAGCTCACTCTGAATCCTTATAGTCATTTCAGTACTCAAATAACTGGTACAACTACGGTATGGCCTGAACTGTTGATGATGAATACAGATCAACAAGAAAGGAATGGTACTTGGAAAAGAAAGGGCAAAGCTCAACCTCCGTGAAAGAATTGAAGAGTCGAAAGGATAAGATCATGGTAAAAATCTATTGATTACTGATGCTTATAACTATGAATGAAGCTATTCTAAAGCTTAGATTAGGTTCTAAAGAATGAAATATTACATATTCAGGTCTCGATAAATATCTGATGGAATAAAGGTATGTCTATGACATTTGATTTTATGAACAATTTACCTCTACCGTGTATGCATCATCTCTTTAATCTCAGAGGGGATTATCTGTTGAATCCTCCCTGCAAGTATAACCAAGAACATCCGTGTTTATGGGAGTGCACTGCCAGGATCATAAATTATCTACAAACTCGATGAATACCTTGCATCTTAAAAAGGGAAAATCTAATCATATGAAATATCACCATCTCTGGAAAGACAAGCTTTGGTTTCCCTGAGCAAGAGGGAGTAAGAAAAACTATTTTGTATCTTGAATATGTATGAGACAGAAGATTGCTAAGTGCTGCTAAGAATGGCTAGTTGAAAGCCAATATGTTTGAAGAAGCTCTTTGATGAGATGTATACCTTCATATATACATCTATATGTTGCTGGGTGGCGCAATAAGGCTCATATTGTTGAACCAGTCATCAATATCTAGTCTTGTCTTTCAAAGAGCAGCCTGACACTGATTAGCATCTTAATCATGATACAATATTTTTAAAACAACTTTTATCCAAAAGCAGACAATGCAGAGTACATCTAAGCTTTATTATTTTTTGCTCATTTTTCTTGCTATTTGATTTTTTTTTAAAGAAAAGTATCCTAAACATCTTTTCAAAAGAAAACTAAAACTGGTTACAACATGATGCATTTGAAGTTAATGAATGTATTTGGGAGTACACCTCTCTGCATTTCACCACCATTGCCCCCACCAATCACAATAGCAATTACTCGAGCTTCTCGATTGACCTCGTTGAATACCCAGTTAAAGGAAGGGGACACGCTGAGGGATGAAAGGGATTTTAGCCATGACGAAGTATTGAATTATTCACAGCTTAGCCACAACAACAACGCTTCAAAGACAGTGGTTCACGGAATGCTCTATGCTAGTCTCTTCCCTAGTATAATAGCCTCCTACTTTGTAAGCAACTTCAGACATTGTTATTACAAATGTCATTTTCAGATACATGAAATTTGAATTTTTTAAAAACCACTTTGTTGTCCTGGAGCTATTATTTTGAGCTATTGTATTTAGGGGAAATCGTCATGACTCCAATTTTGCACTATTGATATTATGATTTAAACTATGTTCGGGCTTAAAGAAAGTGTGCATGTTCAAGTCCAGAAACAAGCAATACTTACATAACATCATAAACTAAAACAGAAAAGAAACGGTCCAAAAAACTAGCCTTCCAACCCAGGCACTTCTTCAAAATTGGAGCTCATTGATTAGTCTTGTTGCTCTGGATCTTGAACTCTCTTCCCTTTTTTCCTTGCTGCATCTTCACTGGTTTCGATTTCTGCTGGAGCTAGTTGTAATCCTACGACTAACATATCCTCCATCTCCGCTACTTTGCAGTGAATGACTGCCATTTCAGTGAAAAATTCACTCTACAAACGACCAATTTTGATCTGCATCAATTCGAGCTTGGAATTCGTTAACAGCTGGAGGGATTTATGAGCTTTATCTTTAGCTTCATTTTGCTGGTTGAAGGCATTCAACATGCCTTCCATAGCCTCTAGAACCTTGTCTATGAACCGATCGACGTCGACATTATCAATGCTACGAGAAGAGGAACCCACATTCTCCATGGCGAAATTGCACAATGTCAACACTTGCTTATAGAGGTTGGCTTTGCTTGCCTCTGCTTCTCTAGAACAAATCCTTGCTTGGTTTGAGGCCTTGAGGGTGAAATATAAACTCCTCCAATGCATATAGTCCTGCAGGGTCCTGTTGCTGAGACTAAAATATCCATCATGACCTTTGATCTCCTTCCTTTTCACAATTGAATGCAGAATTGGTTCATCCATGTCTATTCGACATCGATATTCATGTTGGAGATGCAAATTGATACGAAGGAGATAAGAAAATAACATCGGCCCGAGGGGAATTGAATGCATACTCCTCGGCTGCAATTTGAAGTCCAACGTAATGCAATGAAAACACAATGCATTTGAGAGCAGTCTTGGCATGCCATGTGTGAGTATGAGCTCGACAGGGGTACAACAAGGGTGGCGACCAAGGCCGGGCAATAAATGATTGTTCCCATACCATATGGGGCATCACCTTTGTGGCCATTTTGCTCCAAAAATATGCATGCTCGTCAGACTCCTCACCTATCCATATTTTTTTATTGCTCGTTAATGCAAATAATTGATCTTTTTTGCTTTTAGATAATGTCATGGCAATGGGAATTTAATAACACCTATTATTCTATTTTATAGTCCCTTGGTTCAATCTTGATCCTTTATTAGCTAAAGCAACTACCGGTGAATTTAAATTCCTTAGGACATGATAAAGTTCTACTTCAGACTGTTGAACTTGTAGGAGAATCCAAAGCACAATGGGAGAGGTTGCAATTGTGCTGATATTTAGCTTCCTAAACTTGCTGGATTACTCTCATTGAATCAACGAATGTTATGAATTTTTGGATCTTCCTTTCAATAACTAGCTCTAAACCTTTCCAAAAAGCAGTGAATTCCGCTTGATTGTTGGTTACCACTCTCAGTGACTCTCAATCTCAAGCATATTGTATCTTGATTTTTTCATCGACACAATGATCACTCCTTCCACTCCTGACACCCCTCGTCTCTCGTGTATTTTAACTGTCGTCTATCGTGTGTTTTAACTGTTAGTTATGTTGGAATAAAAACGAACAACGGTGCAAACAATTTAATTTTAGGAAACAGCATTCAAAAGAGGACATTGCTTTGAACGGTCACTTGGCTTGAAGTGACACATAATTAAAGTTGATTGCTTTGATTTCCAGGAATTTGATTTTGATCTCACCTGAAACAATTCGAGTCAAAGTCGATTGCTTTGATTTCCAAAAACATGATTTTGCGCTGCCATGAAACTTAAACTTAACTTCATGCTTGAGTAGGCACATATCTTTTCACTATAGTTTGGAAGGGCTGCATCAACTAATTATGAACTTTCGATCATTACAATGTATTTGCTTATTATTTTGTGAAATACATCCCTATTGTTGCTACCATGGCAATACTAGTTCCATCCTTTTAGGGTAATAAGAAGGTCAAGCTTGAATGGAGGACCTAATTATTTGAAAAACTAGGTCGTTCAATTACTGATATTAACAAATCGTTAAGAATATGTATTTTTTCATAATATTCAAATCCAAAAAAGTAAAGTATGTAAATTTCACTTAATATATAAATTTTGGTAAATTTTAACAATCTCATATATCAATTTGATTTTTTAACTTGACCATTATTAATAATTATTTAATTTATATATAATAAAAACAAAAATTAAATATACATAATTATTTTATAAATTAAAAAAATCAATTATACTTAAAAAGTTATACATATTAAATATATTAGATACCTTAAATTGTTTATTACCAGTGTCTAAGTACAACTAATTTCTTTAGCTATGAATATCACTTTCCAGAGGTTACTCACACACATTAAATATCTCAACATGGAAATGAAATGGAAAATAAATTAAATAGAAAAATTAGTAAAAAGAAAGAAAGTATTTTTAAAGTTCACTAGATTAAGAATAGACAGATTACTTCTCTATCTGGCTATCTGCCTTCTCTATCTGGGTCTTGTATTTCACCTTTTTTTTTGTGGAGTTTTACAATAAACACTTCCATATTTGGACAAACTCTTTGTTGAATAGATTATCCCAAGAGCTAGTAGCCATAATACCTACATAATTTTTCCTGCTGTTTTTGAAACCCTGACATTCTAAAATGAAATGTTTTTCTGTTTCCATTTTTCCAATCTAGTTACTCCTCATCCCTAAATTAGATCCAAATGGATATAAAATTTCCAAAGAAAAATATATAACGAAGTCACATTCCAAAGAGAAATAATATAATGTAACTAAATGGAAAATCAGTAGAGCACATCAATCTTGCTCTCCAGGATGCGTTTGACGTTAATGAAAGTATTACGGAGTACACCTCTCTGCATTTCACCTCCATTCCCCCCACCAATAACAATAGCAATTACTCGAGCATTTCTCTCGACCTCGTTGAATACCGAGTTAAAAGAAGGGGACACGTTGAGCGACGAAAGGGCTTTAAGCCATGAAGAAGTGTTGACTTATTCACAGCTTAGCCACGACCGCAACACCATTCATTTCGACGCTGCTAGTGCTCAAAGGGCAGGCTTCAAAGATACAGTGGTTCACGGAATGCTCTATGCTGGTCTCTTCCCTAGTGTAATAGCCTCCCACTTTGTAAGTAGCTTCGGACATTTTTATTGCAAAGGTCAATTTCAGATACAAGAAATTTGCATTTTTGAAAAACCACTTTGTTGTCCTGGAGCTAATATTTTGAGCAGGAAAATCGTCGTAACTCCATTTTTGCACTATTGATCTTACGCTTTAAACTATGTTCGGGTTTAAAGAAAGTGTCCACGTTCGAGTCCATACAACAGTCTGTGTGTTTTTTTTGAAAGGGACGGTTAGGAGATTTTTATTAAAAAGGAAAATCTGGTTTTCCAACTAGAAACCTTACATAATGCATCCAACTCCACCATAATTCTATTTTCTTTCAGATGCCCAGTACATAAGACTATAATTCTACTTTCAGATGTCCAGTACATAAGAAGCCTATGCTTGTGACATTTTTTGCTATGTACTCTGTAGTAAACTCCTAAACTCCTAGATACAGGCAGTACTTACATAACATCAGGGAAAAAAAAACTGTCCAGAAAACTAGCCTTCCAAACCAGGCACTTCTTCAAAATTGGAGATCATTGATCAGTCTTGCGGCTCTGGACCTTGAACTCTCTTCCTTTGTTTTCTTGCTGCGTCTTCACTCGTTTCGACTTCTGCTGGAGCTAGCTGCAATCCTACGACGGACCTATCCTCCATCTCTGCCAATTTGCAGTGAATGGTTGCCATTTCAGTCTTGAATTCACTCTGCAAATGGTCAATTTTGATCTGCTTCAATTCGAGCTTGGAATTGGTTAACAGCCGGAGGGATTTCTGAGCTTTCCTTTTCGCTTCGTTTTGCTGGTTGAAGGCATTCAACATGCCTTCCATAGCCTCTAGAACCCTGTCTATGAACTTATTGACGTCGACGTTATCAATGCTACGAAAAGAGGAACCCACATTCTCCATGCAAAATTGCAGTGTCAACACTTGGTTACAGAGGCTGGCTCTGCTTGCCACTGCTTCTCTAAAACAGATCCTTGCTCGGTTTGGGGCCTTGAGGGTGAAATATAAACTTCGCCAACACATATAGTCCTGGAGGATCCTGTTGCCGAGACTGAAATATCCATCATGACCTCTGGTCTCCTTCCTTGTCGCAATTGAATGCAAAACTGGTTCATCCATATCCATCATGATCTCTGATTTCCTTCCTTGTCGCAATTGAATGCAAAACTGGTTCATCCATGTCTATTTGGCTCCTGTATTCTTGTTGGAGATGCAAATTGATACAAAGGAGATAAGAAAATAACATCGGCATGAGGGGAATTGAATGCATACTCCTCGGCCGCTTAGGAATTTGAAGTCCAACGTAATGCGATGAAAACACAAGGCATTTGAAACTTTGAAAGCATACTTGGCATGCTATGTGTGAATCTCGACAGGGGTACAACAGCGGTGGCGACCAAGGTTGGGAAGTAAATGATTGCTGCCATACCATATGGGACATCGCCTCTGTGGCCATTCTGCTCCAAAAATATGCATGCTCCTCAGACTCCTCATATATCCATATTTTTAATTGCTCATTAATGCAAATAATTTACGTTTTTGCTTTTAGAGTCATGGCAATGGGGAATTTAATAAACACTTATTACTCAATTCTATAGTCCTTTGATCCTTTATTAGCTAGATCATCCACCGTTGAATTGAAATTCCTTAGGACATGATAAAGTTCTACTTGTTCAAACTGTTGAAGTTGTAGGAGAACCCGAAGCACAATGGGAGAGAGATTGCAATTCTGCCAACATTTAGTTTTTCAAACTCGCTGGATTACTATCATTGAATCACCGAATATTATGAATTTTTGGATCTTCTTTTCGATGACTAGCTCTAAACCTTTCCAAAGAACAAGGAACTCTGCTTGATTGTTGGTTGCCACTACTAGCTCCCAAGCATATTGTATCTAGATTTTTAGTTATGTTAGAATAAAAACGAACAACAAGACAAACAATTTAATTTTAGGAAATCACATTCAAGCAAGTACATTGCTTTGAACGGTCACTTGGCTTGAAGTGACACGGAATTAAAGTTGGTCGCTTTGATTTTCGAGAATTTGATTTTGACCTCACCTCAAACAATCTGAGTCAAAGTCAATTGCTTTGATTTCCAAAAAATTGATTGTGAGCTGCCCTGAAACTTAATGACGTGGGAGCATCCGACTCGAAAAATCATTGTATTTTTGGTTGACTTAAGGGGTCTAATGAATTTGATTTATTAATACGAGTTTTGTATATTTTTAAATAATTTGAATGAGAAATAGATGTGTGAGGTTTTAATGTAAATATTCTCACATAATTGAGAATACGAGAGATATTAGAGTTGTGAAGATCTCATAAAGATCAGAGGGATTAGGAAATCCTAGAATAGGATTTAGTTGAGTTGTTGAGATCCTCAAGGGATCATTAAGAGATTTTAGGAATTAGTTGAGTGATCTATGGAGAAGATAATGGATTTAGAATGATCCATAACTATGTAATTATTTCTATAAATGTAAGCCTGCATATATGGGAAATAGAGAGATATACGTAGAGAGAGTGAGTGTGTGTAACAGTGATGAAATGTGTAGAAGGCCAAGGGCTCGATATGCCCATATATTTGTATATCAGGCCATTTAAATTTAAATACATTTATAGATAGCAGTGGTTTGTTTTTAAGTATCTTTGAAATTTGTCTTGGTACATGGTAAAGGTTATGGTATATACTTCTGCGTGATATAAGATTCAAAATTGATAATCTCTGAATCTAGGAGGATAGACAGACGGATAATGGTGTGTCAGATAGGAATGCCAAGGGAGAAGCGTACTCACCTTTAGTTGAGTAAGCCACATGTTTTATGTAATAATTTATGATTTAATGAAAGTTCCGTGTGGATTAAATTTGGATATAACTATGTGTTTCATGGATTAATTTTATGAATGATTTGATTAATGAATATATGAAATATGGAGGAAAGATTGGCTAGATCACTGTGTCGAGATTCCAATTAACAAATTTTGCAAAGTAAATCCCAGGTAATACGAAAATTGTAAAGTTGTTTGTGAGAGAATGGTTTGGCGTTGGGCAATATTGATGAAATTGCTAGGTTGGAGAGTCTAAATTCTTGATATCCTCATATTTGTTTAAGACCAATACTCTGTTCCCAAGTGAGACTTGTTCTCAGATGATAAGAGGGTTGAGATTTTAATTGAAGTAACGCAAATACAAAGAAGCCGAGCTGTAATTTAGAAGTTAGTTATATATGTCTGGAGCCGTAATCAGGGCTTTGTGACAGCATCATAAATGAAGTACAAATATTGAGTGACTTCTGCGATTAAGAGGTGTGGTGGAGCAAAGTACTGAATACACCGAATTGGTGGTCTTGCTTGGAGAGGGTTGCTATGCGAGACACATTCATTTTGCATGTTTTAATCACTATGTGGCAAGGTGTGATGCATGGGTTTTATCGAAGGATAGGAGCATAATTCAATGATATTATAAGTGATTAGATTTGAAACATGGCGGAGGGAATCCATTTCTTTTTGAACCAAGATCCGATGATTGAGAGAACCGATGACTGAAAGAATTTATCTTTGGTTCACTCATCATTCATCGTGCCCTCAACACCCCAGGCGAAAAATCAAAGAAATTGAATTTCTGGAAGTTGCGCAACACTTTTCTTAGAAATTTCTTTCACGCCTTCTCAATCTTCAGATTGACTGCAAGTATATGGATTCGAGATTGTTGTTTGTGCATTAGCTCATGTCTGGATTGAAAAAAGGGAGTGTGCAATGTGAAGGCGTTGATTTGTGCAAATGGGTTTGGTGGGGATGACACGTAATGACCAGCTACAGGTTTTAAAGCGATACATACGTGAACATATAGGCATTTGATAGCTACACCTGCCTATACCGCCCACATCGCACTAGTACACCCACCTACTAATATCAAGATTTCATAGATTGGGAACGTAATATTAAGATTACAGATCTATATATTAAGATCATCTAAGTATAAATTTTTATAAAAAAAATGAAATAATAAAGTTGACCCTTAAGTTAAAATGAGTATGCAATATTAAAACCATTAATATTAAAGGAATTTAAATGAAGCCCCAAGCCCTATAAATAAAAAATTATATAAACCCACCTTCATAAAATGTATATCCATACTCACCTTAATGTGGATTACCCACCATGAAAAGAAACATTTAATATGAACATAGGGTTGGATAAGGCCTTGGGAGGTTTGAGGCGGTGGCGGAGAATTGTTTAAAATATATTCCTATCTCAATTAAATGAAAGGCACAGCACCATAAATACAGAAAATATCACAATTAATAGGGGAAAAGACCTCGGAAGTTGGAGGCGGTGGATGGAACTTATTTAAGGGAGGTAATATGGAGGTTTTGGGGGAGAAAAAGAAAGGGAATTCTGCTGAAATATTGTGAGATTGAACTGCTGGGAGTCTCTGTTCTTCTTGGTTATCTGGGCACGGGGGCAGAGGAGACATCCTCTGGGTCTGGGATTGTTCCCGGATTGGCTGGGAGGACTTGGTTGTTTCGATAAACTGTTTATCTATCTACAACATCTGCATCACGGGAGGAGAGCCATCATCAAACCATCACCTGTGTACCAGGTATTCCTCTTATGTATTTGATTGTTTCTCAATTAAAATTTCACTGCTAATTTCATTACATACATTACTGCTGTATAAAATTTACTGCAATTAATTCTCTATGTATGGAACTTTACATTTCATGGAAATACATCACTGTTTCTGAATAATTGTCTGCGAATTAAAAGTCTATGTTAGGAGCATTATATTCACTTTATTTCTTGCTTTATAGGTGAGTAGGCTTTAATGGGGTTCTTGATCGTTGTGGGAGATTGGAGGAGTTAAGCATTTGTTGAAAGCTTGCGCGGCTCTGCACTTATACTACGCTGGCAACTGTGGCCACTACACATACACTACGCATTTGCTGTAAGTGCTACGCACACACTATGCATTCGCTGGAGGTGTCACGCTACCTTAACACGCTACGGTTTCATTTGCGTGGCCTATTGTTGAGCAGGGAGCTGGAGCTTGTGGCCAATACATTTGTTTATCATTGCAAGAGCGATATGCTGAGTGTTGGGATGAAGAATTTGTTTTTTTTCATTAACTATCCTTGAATTAGCATTGCTTCGTATTGAAGTTCATGAGTATGATATGTTTGATAGAGATGACTTTGGTGATCAAACATGCTTACCTGTGGCAGAGTTGAAGACAGGGATTCGCTCAATTCAGTATTGAGATAGAGAGTGATTTACCCTGCATCATTTGGTATCAGAGCAAAAGGAGATTCTGCGTGTAAAGGAAGAAAGGATCAGATTTTAAGTCTGACAGGCAACAGGCACACAGAGATAAAGTGTGACAGAAGATTTGAAGGTAATATGGTATGCTTTATTTATTTTAATTCTGCGTTTGAGGATTGTGTCTGCAGATTTAAGATTGCAAACTGAAGGAGGAATATCTTAGCAAAAGAATAACAAGAAGAGCTGTAAGAGAAGAACCAGTTGTGTTTTTGAAGGCAGAGTAAAGTGGATACTCTGAAGGAAAGTGGCAAAGAACCTAAACGTTCCAGCTGAAGGTTGGACAGAGAGGACAAGAGTGTTCTTAGAAGGAAGTGGAATTGCAGAAGCCAAGGAGCAAAGGAGTTGCTCAATAGAGGTTCCAGAAATAGAGAACCATTGTTACAAAAAAAAAACCGAGCTCAAAGGAGAGAAGGCTTGGGGAGGTACTTGCAGTAGGTATGAAGACTAGCTGAGAAAGAGAGGCTTAGTGCAGTTCGTGATGAATGAGTACGGTTACAAGAGATAGAAAGAATGACCTCTCTCTGATAGTCATAGCAAAGGTTCATAGAGAAGCCACAGCAGAAGAAGAAAGAAGGAAGATGCCAAGGCAAATGACATGAGAATGAGTCAAGAAGAGATTGACAGAGAGAAGGCTGAGATAAAATTCCATCTTGAGTTATTGATGGAGATGTTACAGAGGAATAAGGAAGACCAAAGGTATGGTTGGATTATGAAAAGGAAATTCAAATGACATAGATTGCAAGTGAAGTGGGAGCATAGATTGAATGCTCAACTAAAGGAAGAGTTACTCGAAGTAAATGAGTATGAGGAGGAAGTTTTGGTATGTAAACCAGAACATGGCCCATTGTTTTTTGAAAGTAATGAAGATGCAAAGGAGAAATCTACAGAGAATCTTTTGAATTATATGAAGGATTCAGAGCAGCAAGAAGACCTGATGGCTGAAGCATCAAGTGACACCGCAAGGTCTTATGTTTTTAAAACTGATAATTTGTGTATGATTTCAGGTATTGCAGGAGATAAGCAACCTTTTAAAGATGTCTTCAGGATGGATGCAGATCTTGAAGTAAAATATGATGAAGAAAACCTCTCAGATGAGGAAGGCTTTGAATGGTTGTAGCAGAAGGAGTTCATTGATGAGTCACTTAATGGGAGAAGATAGTCATCTGAAGCTGTCATGGAGATGGAAGATCAGAATCTTATTCTGATGAAGAGTAAAGGAACAATGTTTCAGAGAGGTAAACCAATGAATTTGACTAATGCTATTGATGAAGAACAATTGCAGGAGAATGCTAATGCAGAAGACAAGGTAAGGATAACTCTTGAAGAGGGCTTACAGAAAGACAGCAAGGCAAAGTGTATTGAAGGAGTTGAGGCAGATTTGTCTCAAGACAAAGAGAAGACAATCACAGGACTGAAGGAAGAAGAAGGACATCTACTGAAAGATGTTAAGAAAGAAGAACCTATTGAAGACTATAAACAATATCATGATGAAGTACTTGAGAGGTGTCGAAGAGAAATTGAGTTGCTGGAGTATTTGCTGAAAGAACCAGAGTATGAGAGTGTGATTGCAATCAGAAATGAAGGAGTGTCTCAAGCTTTGATTGGGACAGAGATATGTGTTAGTTGCCAAGTTTATGATGTATTGGCTAATAGAGAAGAAAAGGTGGATGATTATGCAGTCAGAAAGATGACAAACAATTTACTTCTTGAAAGTAAATTTGAAGAGAAGAAGCAACAAATAGAAATTGCAGACGAAGATGTTAATGAAAGCAATAAGGGAACAACAGAGATTGATTTTGTGATCGATGAACTGTGGAATTTGATGATGGGACAGTCTGGCTGGAGAAAACTGACAGCAGTAGGAATGATCAATCAGAACTTGGCGCTGATTGAAGGAAAGAAGGTGAACCAGAAGATAACAGACATACAACAATAGCAAAGGTGCAAAGCATTTGGACAATTACAAACTAAGGTTTGGGACCTTGGAGGTTTTCATCAGCATATGAAACACATGATCAGGAGATCATGAATGTTTTCAACTTTGGGAGTCTGATGCAGGAGCATTCGACTCGAAAAATCATTGTATTTTTGGTTGACTTAGGGGGTCTAATGAATTTAAATTATTAATAGGAGTTTTGTATATTTTTAAATAATTTGAATAAGAAATAGGTGTGTGAGGCTTTAATGTAAATATTCTCACATAATTGAGAATACGAGAGATGTTAGAGTTGTGAAGATCTCATAAAGATCATAGGGATTAGGAAATCCTAGAATAGGATTTAGTTGAGTTGTTGAGATCCTCAAGGGATCATTAAGAGATTTTAGGAATTAGTTGAGTGCTGTATGGAGAAGATCATGGATTTAGAATGATCCATAACTATGTAATTATTCTTATAAATGTAAGCCTGAATATGGGAAATAGAGAGATATAGGTAGAGGGAGTGAGTGTGTGTAAGAGTGATGAAATGTGTAGAAGGCCAAGGGCTCGATATGCCCATATATTTGTATATTAGGCCATTTAAATTTAAATCCATTTATAGATAGCATTGGTTTGTTTTTAAGTATCTTTGAAAATTGTCTTGGTACATGGTAAAGGTTATGGTATATAATACTGTGTGATATAAGATTCGAAATTGATGATCTCTGAATCTAGGAGGATAGATAGAGGGATAATGGTGTGTCAGATAGGAATGCCAAGGGAGAAGCGTACTCACCTTCAGTTGAGTAAGCCACATGTTTTATGTAATAATTTCTGATTTAATGAAAGTTCCGTGTGGATTAAATATGGATATAACTGTGTTTCATGGATTAATTTTTATGAATGATTTGATTAATGAATCTATGAAATATGTAGGAAAGATTGGCCAGATGACTGTGTCGAGATTCCAATTAACAAATTCTGAAAAGTAAATCCTAGGTAATACGAAAATTGTAAAGTTGTTTGTGAGAGAATGGTTTGGCGTTGGGAAATATTGATGAAATTGCTAGGTTGGAGAGTCAAAATTCTTGATATCTTCAGATTTGTTTAAGACTGATACTCGGTTCCCGAGTGAAACTTGTTCTCAGATGATAAGAGGGTTGGGATTTTAATTGAAGTAACACAAATACAAAGAAGCCGAGCTGTAATTTAGAAGTCAGTTATATATGCCTGGAGGCGTAATCGAGGTTTTGTGACAGCATAAAAAACGAAGTACAAATATTGAGTGACTTCTGCAGTTAAGAGGTGTGGTGGAACAGAGTACTGAATACAACAAATTGGTGATCTTGCTTGGAGAGGGTTGCTATGCGAGACACATTCATTATGCGTGTTTTAATCACCATGTGGCAAGTTGTGATGCGTGGGTTTTATCGGAGGATAGGAGCATAATTCAATGATCATCATAAGCGATTAGATTTGAAACATGGCGGAGGGACTCGATTTCTTTTTGAACCAAGATCCGATGACTGAGAGAACCGGTGACTGAAAGAATTTATCCTTGGTTCACTCATCATTCATCGTGCCCTCAACACCCCAGGCGAAAAATTAGAGAAATTGAATTTCTGGAAGTTGCGCTACACTTTTCTTAGAAGCTGCTTTCACGCCTTCTCAATCTTCAGATTGACTGCAAGTATATGGATTCGAGATTGTTGTTTGTGCATTAGCTCATGCCTAGATCGAAAAAAGGGAGCGTGCAATGTGAAGGCCTTGATTTGTGCAGATGGCTTTGAATAGGTGGTGAGGATGCTCACTTTATATGCGTAGACGAGTAGGCTATTGGGGTTGCTGATGGTGTGGGAGATTGGAGGAGTTCGGCATTTGTTGAAAGCTCTGCGCATACTCTATGGCCGCTACACATACGCTACGCATTTTCTGTAAGTGCTACGCACACGCTACACATTCGCTGGAGGTGTCACGCTACGGTTTCATTTCCATGGCCTACTATTGAGCAAGGAGTTGGAGCTTGTGGCCAGTACATTTGTTTATCATTGCAAGAGCGATATGCTGAGTGTTGGGATGAAGATTTTTTTTTTCTTTTCATTAACTATCCCTGAATTAGCATTGCTTCGTATTGAAGTTCATGAGTATGATATGTTTGATAGAGATGACTTTGGTGGTCTGACATGGTTACCTTGGCAGAGTTGAAGACAGGGATTCACTCAATTCAGTATTGAGATAGAGAGTGATTTACCCTGCATCACTTAACTTCATGCTTGACTAGACACATATCTTTTCACTGTGGTTTGGAAGGACTGCATCAACTACTTATGAACGCATCAACTACTTATGAACTTTCGATTGTTACAGTCTATTTGCTTATTATTTTGTAAAAAACATCCCTATTGTTGCTACAATGACAATGCTAGTTCAATTCTTTCAGGGTAATAAGAAGGTCAAGCTTGCATGAAGGACCTACCCGTTTCAAAAACTAGGTTGTTTTAGGACCTACAAATCAAGGGTTTTAAACCAATTGTGGATTTGTGTGTTACCCATCATGAGAAATGGGAAATGCCCACAAAACAAGAATTAGGGTCAGAGGGTTTTCAATACCCAACATATACAATTCACAATGTAAATGAAATTAGATTTACAATTTCACATCATAAGAGAGTGGAGAACAACATATTACATCATATTGCTATAATTCAGCTTATTAAAATCAGAATAATTGCATTCACATCATAATAGTTTAGACGATACTGTGTTTTGGCAATGTGCCCAAGTTTGTTGCTTAATGACTTGGCTCTACCTGCAAACAAAGTGTCATCACTGACTTTGGTTTCCATGTGTTTTTCTTTTGCTATACAAATTTTATAAGTCTACTTGGAGGTTCCAAATCAAGTATGTCTTACGAGATGGGGAAAGGACTAATAACTCTCTTTGCATCTGAAAATCGTGATCTTCAGGTTATTTGTAATTGCTCTTAAAATGTCAACAGTACAAATTCTCAATAGTCTTGAGCAATGCACACATCCTTGAAAGTTAGAACACAGACTTGAAATTACTGAAACACATATTTTAGACAAAACAGAAGCCTGAGGCTGCAAACTTAAACTGTTGACCCTCCGTGTTCTGAAAATCAGCTTAAGATTAGTCATGCTATATTTCCGCTTCAAAACATGTATGACTTGTGCATGACGGAATAAAAGTCGTTATCCTCCAATATGGTCAAGAGTCAAGACTTAACATTCCATTTCCAGGGTCCAGGTTCTTTGAGTAACATAAAATTTTCTCTTAAAAATATGTCATAGCTGTCGATTCACCAGCATATCAAGGTCCTGCATCCTACATTGGGCCATTTTCTTCAAGTACATTGAAGACCATTTCTTGGACTTGTAACAAATATCTATGAATTTCTGAACTTGTTGCTCGCCTTTGTAAAGATTCAAGAACGACTGATTAACCATTCATGCTATGCCTCTTTAATCGAAAGATTGCTAATTCAGAGAATATCATGTGTCATGGTACATGTGGAGCCCACCTATAAAAGTGATTGATATTTATTATTACAGATTATTCTTTTCTTGCTATGACCATCATGATCAGACTTCAAATGGATGCATTTTTTAGACCAGTAGACATGAGGTTATTCCTGCATACATAATTTTCAAGACACGTTTATGGACTACATTTTGAGTGTCACTTGTAGCTGTGTGGTAATAAAAGTTTATCAAAGTAATTACCTAGTGCACTCTTATAGCAATAATGGTAGATGGTTGTTATCAAGAAACATTGTACATAAGTTAAGATAATTTTATTAATGTCCCATAAATGACCACAAAGTTAGTCAGGTTCTCTACTAAGAAGTGAGAAGGACTTGGCTGCCAGAAGAATTGGCTAGGTCATAAAGGACTTTGACCAGAATAGATTGACTCATTTACTTGAGGAGCCATAAAGGATTTTGGCTAAAGGTAAAATGCCCTGGATACTCACATTGGAGATATTTATAGACATGCATCAACATAGCAAGCTCATGAACTTTTCTTATGAAGGGGGAATTTCAACTAAGGGGAAATCTGTTGCAGCCAAGGAGAATACCTCCCTTACTAAGAGGGAGTGTTGATTTTTTGTGTAGCATCGGGAGGTATTCCTGCATGCCAAGAGGCCTCCTAAGTTGGCCTAGAAGATTTATGAAAATAAATTTAAAATTCACTTTTTTATTGGGCTTCATGTAGGCTCAAATGGACAAGTCGGCCCAGCTCATGAAGGGACGTGTCCTTTGGGGTAAATGCAACCATTCGACTTGTATATATATATGATGTGGCACTTCCTTTGATTATTCATCAATCAAACATTTCTCTTTTATAGCAGCTGCAGAAAGGAGGAGAAATTGGTTTCTATACTTGAGCTGGTTTGACTAGCATTGACTGGCTAGTATTTGATCAGGTTTGATTGGCATCTTGGACATATATTTTGGCACAGGTTTCTAGACAATTTTTTGTGAACCTTACTGAAGAACAATTTCTCCTAAGAAAAAAAGTTGTTGGGTTTTTCCCAAGGTTGGGTATCCAGGGTAAATTTGTTCTCTTTATTGTGCATTGCTGTCTCTTTATGATCTTACCGTTTTTATTGCATTACTGTTGAGATTTTGTGTATAATTGCTCAATGATATCAATAGCATAACATAATCCGATTAAAGATCATTAGGAAGTAATTATCAGATCAGAAAATTCAGTTTCTACTATTTATCTTGTAGAAAAGTCAACAAAAACTAGGCAAAAGTTGTGGACAAAGGATGTTATAGACTATCTCCAATGCATTATAGATGAATCTTGTCAAAATGATGGCATTGTTTCAACTTTCAACACTACACAGTAGAGAGAGCCCACAAATGCTCTTGGGTGTCTCTGGTCAGCGTCAAGGAGGTGACTGTTAAATTATGCAATTAGTGTCAAATTCCATTTTGGACAGCTTATTTGATGGAAATCATTATTGCATTAAATTCCTCTTTTCAAGAGGACCAAATCGACCTAAAGATCACTCAAATCAGACAAGGAGAAGCATGTTTTAAATTTAAAGCCCACTCATGTGCAAATTGATAAAGTCGGCTACACCATCCTGTAGGCTCATAAAGCACAATCGACATGTCTTTTCACCCTCATTGATTCATATAAATACAAGTGACCTTCATCCTCATTTGGCACTTAATCATCACACACATATCTTATCTCTCCTCTTCCTATTGGTTTGTACAACTCAGAGAAGAAAGGATTTTCTCACACATGTGAAGGACAAAGGACTGTTTTTCTGGGCAGAATTATAGAGCTGTTGCAGGTCGAATTACAGAGCAGTTGCAGGGCATTGACCAGGCACTTTGACCTATCATTTGACTGCGATTTTTCCGCCAAAATTTTGATTTTTGCAGGCCACATCTTTTGGCACCAAAACTGAGAAGTTCTGGGCACTTTGACCGAAGCAGACTTTGACCGAGTTTGACCATCTGTTTTGGGACTGTTTTGACTAATCTTTGACCAGCTTTAAAGGCTGAATTTGACTGTCCTAGACCGAGCTGCTGAAGGGCTGATTTGACCATGAACTGTTGACTGGTTAGGGCATTGACTGCTGCTGTTGAGTGCTATCAACTGGGACAGATTTGCACTTGAGTTGAATGTTGTTGAGTCTCTCTCTTTCATCTTTGTTTTTGGATAGCTGATTGGGTATTGAATATTGAAATTGATATTGGATGATGTGCTCTCTCTGCTGAACCTTTTAAGACAATCTAATAGAAGAAGATTTGCAAGGGTTTCCCCTCTAGTGGGGTTTTTCCCTGGTCATTGACCAAATACTATGTCTCTTGTCTCTTGGCTGTCTTTCATTGTGCATTTGTCTAATTTTTCTGTCTACTATTGCTCTACTGCCATTGGATAATTGAAGAAGTGAATCGTTAAATTGGATGCTATTAGATATTGTTGAAGTAATAGTTGCAACATAGAACAAATTGATGAAAAATTAAGATCGTATCAGAGCAGAGGTGACGACAAGCCCAAGAGACATAGAGCAAGAGAATCCTTTTTATAGGAGCTGATCAAGGAAGGGAAAATTCTTTTGGTAAAAATGTCTTCCTCTTTCTACAAAGAACATGTTGGAAATACTGAGAAGGGGGTTAATCAGTATTTCTTTTCAATTGTTAATTATTTCCAGTTAGATTCTTCACAATTAAAGACAGAGAGATATATATATAATAATTATATTAAGAATTAAAGAGAATTTCAATCCCTTTTTAATAATAGTATACAATAGATGAGAGAAGGGCACCAACCCTTTTAATGAAACAGACACCAACCTGTTTGCCAAGCACCAACTTGGACTTTGATGAGGCTCCAATCTCTAGGGCTTCGACCCTATCTTCTCAAGGCACCAACCTTGTGTTTAGGAGCTCCTACTCCAAGGACACCAATCCTTCAGAATTCTTTAGAGAGAAAATGTGAGATGTACTTACTTAATTGTCTTCTACAAGAATCTTCACCATTCAATTAATTTGATCCAAAACTATCCTTGACTGTCCAATAAAATGTTTTCAAGAGTCCTCTGTCATATGTGACTGTCCGTGTCTACAAGACTTCTTTAATCTGAGCTTCACAGACCACTGTCCAAACACTTGTCCACAGGTTTGAGCACTTGATCAACGATAGCTGTTCGAACTTCTGCACTAGGTAGCTTCCACACTATTCGAAATCTTCAAAAGGACCGAGGGTAATTCCTTCACAAATGACTGGTCTGAAGTTCGAATACTATAATGAGTTACCACAGTAGTTACCGCATATTTGACGTTCAAGGGATTTCCAGCCTCAGGTGTAAGGAGAAGTCCGAGCCTTCTTCAGTGACTGTTCACAATGGTCTGAGGTACTGGAGAGTGTAAGTTACCCACAAAATTTACAAGCTCTTTATTACTGCCCACCAGCCTTAAGCTACAGCTCTGAGTGACTGAGATTTGGCCTCCTCCACAGGTCTGTACTTCTACGATTTCGTGGAGAGGTTTTTTACAGGCAGTTTGTCCAAGCACACTTGTCACAACTTTTCCAACAGTCAAGCCTTATCATAGATGTCAAGTAATCTTTTTCGGCTTCTAAAACTTCATTAAGCTCACGAGGTGTGAACTGAGTTTCTGTGGTGTATCTCTTATAACCGAGTGCTGTGCTTAACCACCAAAACTTGTATTTTTTAAATGAGTACGAATAGTATATATATATATATATATATATATATATATAGTCTTCTTTGCAACAACAAACGAACAATCATGACCTTGTTTGGAGGCCGACTTGTATCCCTGAGCATAGGTCGGCTGAAAACACATAAATATATCCTTAACTTGAAAAATTCATATCTCCCAAACGGCATGGAGTTTCGGGCCAAGTAATAGCTCATCAGAAAGACAAAAATATGCTCTAAGAGATGGCATAGGTGTCAATTTGGAAGGATGCCTTTAAGGAGGTAAAAATAATTTTTCTTTGTGACTGTCCTTAATTTTTGTGTGTAGAAAATGCATAGGATAGAATGCCATCTCCATTGCTTGGCTTCTTCTTCATTTGTCTTTTCCACTGTTTGGCTTATCAATCATGGGGTCATAGCACCATCATGTAGGAGAAAACTTCAAATGATATCTTCCATGTTATCATTAAGTCTTTCAACCTGTTGCCATCAATGACAACTTGGATTAACAATCTCCCCCTTTGTCATGTATGGAAATATTTTTCTTCTCTCCCCCTTTGACATCAATGGCAATGGGGTGCCAAAGTGCTCCCCCTGTCATGCTGCTCCCCCTAACATACTGTACCCCTGACATGCTGCTTGATTTAATGTGATGCAAGAGCAATGACACCCATCTTTTGGCGAAGATACTTGAATGCTTCTTGTGGAAGGGGTTTTGTAAAGATATCAGCAATTTGCTCTTTTGTATTGACGTATTCCAACCTGATATTGTGTTCAACAACTTGTTCATGGAGAAAGTGGTATTTGATTGGAATATGTTTGGTTCTTGAGTGCATCACCAGATTCTTTGAAAGACTGATGGCGCTAGTATTGTCACAAAAAATAGTAATTGGTTGCTTAGTTTCTATGTTGACATCCTTCAAGGCTTCCTTCATCCATAGAATTTGTGTACAACAATCAACAGCAGCTATATATTCGGCTTCAGCTGTAGAAAGGGATATAGATGATTGCTTTTTGCTAAGCCAAGATACAAGACAATCTCCCATAAAGAATGCATTTCCACTGGTGCTTTTTCGATCATCCATGCTTCCGGCCCAATCAGCATCAGAATAAGCTGTCACAATAAGAGTTGAACTCTTAGGATACCAAAGACCGAAATCAGTCGTTCCTTTCAGATATCTGAGAATTCTTTTCACAGCTGCTAGATGGGATTGTTTAGGACTTGACTGAAATCTCGCTACCATTCCTACTGCTTGCATAATATCTGGTCTTGTAGCAGTTAAGTATAGGAGAGCTCCAATTATTGACTTGTAAAGAGTTGCATCTATTTGGGGGGTATCATCGTCTTTGCTTAATTTACAATCTGTGGTCATTGGTGTGCTCATAGGTGCACAATCTTCCATCCCATATCTTTTAAGCATGTCTTTAAGATATTTTGCTTGAGATAAAAACATGCCTACAGAGGTTTGAGATATTTGTAGCCCAAGAAAGTAAGACAACTCACCAATCATGGACATCTCAAATTTTTTGGACATATTTAGAGCAAATTGATGGCTCATTTCTTCATCATTGCTAGCAAAGATTAGATCATCGACGTAAACAAGAGTGATCAGAAGTTTTTCCTTGTCCATTTTCATGTAGAGATTGCTACCAGCCACTCCCTTTTTTAAACCTTCTTGTTGCAGATAGTGATCCAACTTTGCATACCATGCTCTAGGGGCTTGTTTTAATCCATACAAGGCCTTTTTTAGTTTGCATATAAGGTCTTTTCCTTCAACAAGATCAAATCCTTCTGGTGGCTCCATGTAAACTTCCTCCTTGAGATCTCCATTCATTTGATAAACCTTGAATCCTTTTGAGCAAGTAAATGCTAGAAACATTCTTATGGCTTCCATTCGAGCTACTGGTGCAAAGGTTTCTTCAAAGTCAATTCCTTCGATTTGCGACTATCCTTTGCAGACAAGTCTGGCTTTATTTCTGATGATTTGTCCATCTTCATTCGTCTTGTTTTTGAATACCCGTTTTGTTCCAATTATTTTTTTATCTTTTGGGCAAGGTACCAGTTCCCAAGTCTCATTTTTTTCGATTTGAGACATTTCTTCTTCCATGGCCTTTATCCAATGAGGATCTTTGCTTGCTTGAGAAAAATTTTCAGATTCTATTAAAGATAATAGAGCCACATCATCTTTTCTAGGGGTGCTTATCATCCTTCTTCGAGTTTGGATTCCTTCATCTATATTTCCGATGACCTGTTCTTCTGGATGATATCTTTGAACAAACTTGATCTTGGAGGGAGTTTGTGAAGATTTATTTTGAGGTTCACTTTGAGATTCTTCATTCTCCTCTTCTCTTTCAGGTTCTTCTTCTTCACTTTGTTTGAAGAAAGACTCAACTTCAAGATCTTCAATTCTTTTTTTTGGAAGGCCTTCATCAATCTTCACATCAATGCTTTCCACTATTCTTCGTAGACGATTGTTGCAACATTTGTAAGCTTTGCTCCTAGTGGAGTATCCAAGAAATATTCCTTCGTCAGTTCTAGAACCAAATTTACCTGGTGAGTCATCATTTATTTTTATGAAACATTTGCTTCCAAATATTCTGAAACATTTTACTGAAGCAGGTCTTCCTTTCCATAATTCATAAGGAGTCTTTTCATTATTTGGTCTCAATTGAGTTCGATTTAAGGTATAAACTGCAGCGCCGACTGCTTCTCTCCAGAATTTTGGTTGCAAATCAGCTGCTAGTAGCATTGTCCTAGCCATTTCTTGAATGGTTCGGTTCCTTCTTTCAACTACTCCATTTTGCTGGGGTGTCCTAGCAGTAGAGAGTTCTCTTTCGATTCCATGCTCTTTGCAGAATTTATCAAACTCTTTCGAAGTGAATTCTCCTCCTCTATTCGTTCTAAGACATTTAATCTTAGAATCTTTTTCATTTTCAATGAGAGCTTTAAGATTCTTAAAACACTCAAATGCTTCAGATTTATATTTTATGAAATATATCCACATCATTCTAGTATAGTCAACAACAAATAGAGCAAAGTACCTTTCACCTTGAAGAGCTGGAGTCCTAGTTGGCCCACACAAATCTGCATGAATGATTTCCAAAGGTTTTGATGTTGAGAACTCCTTGGTTTTGTGGCTAGTTCTAGTTTGCTTTCCATGTTGGCATGGGCCACGTACAACTTGATTTGGTTTGCACAATTTTGGAATGTCCCTTACTGCATTATTTTTGCTGATGCTGACTAGGTTGTAAAAACTTGTATGCCCCAATCGCTTGTGCCATAACCAACTTTCATTTGTTTGACTTAAGTAACATTTATCTTCTTGGATTCTACTGAGAATGTAAACATTATCTGGTGTTCTTACTCCTTTCGCCACAAGCTCTCCTGAGGACGAGTCTCTTATTTCACAATTTTTTGTACTAAAGACAACATTATGTCCTTGGTCACAAATCTGGTTGACACTTAAGATATTGTGTTTGAGCCCTTCTACCAGCAAGGTATTTTGAGCCTTTCCTAGTCCATTGACAAGGGTAGCAGTCCCTTTTCCAGTGATTTTAGCAGATCCACTTCCAAAGGATACATTTCCATTTTTCTTGTTCAATGAGATAAACTTCTTTTGGTCACCTGTCATATGTCTCGAGCATCCACTATCCACGAACCAATGATTGTAATATTCCCAATTAGCTTTGCTAATTGGAATATTTCATTTTTTCTTTATTTTGCCGCTTTAGCTAGAAATAATAAATAAAGTGAGAAATAAGAGGGTCACCTCACTTTAGTCACCTCACTTTATAAATAAAGTGTTCTTTTCCTAGTTGATTGACGTTATAACTTAGAGAGGGGGCCTTGGGGGTCCACATGAGTAAGATGGGGAGGCATCAGGCTGACCCAAGGTTAACTGCGCAGGCCAAGGAGAGTGAAGGACGCAGTTAAGGTTTTGGAGGGAGTTTAGCATTATAAAAGGTGGGGTTCTCACCTCATTTGGACATGCATGATTTGATATTGATATTGAGAGCCAGACTTCTGTCTGCTTCAGCACGCCGGTTGTTTAGTCGGTCTGCAGCACTGTTTAGTGCAACCGAGTGTCTCCGGTCGGAGATCTCACCCTTAGCCTCGGGGGACTTCGAGTGCCTGCCCTGGTAAGGTTATTTCTGGTTTCACCCTTAGCTTCGGGGGACTTCGAGTGCCTGCCTTAGTAAGGTTATTTTCTGAGTAACATCCTTCAGTTTCAGCAGTTTCAGGTGGAGATTTGGAGAGGAAGAAGCCCTTCTTGTGGCTGCGCAGATCTAGAAGGCAGAACGCTGTTTCATGGGGAGGAAGGACGCAGTTCAGATCTGAGAGGAAGGACGCTGTTCCAGGGGAAGAAAGGACGCAGATCAGACTTAGAGAGAGGACGTTGTTCCAGGGAAGAGAAGGACGCAGATCTGAAGACACATTTGCAGATCCAGCCTTGGAGATTGCAGATCTGAGGAGATATTTGCAGATCTAGTTCTGTAGGGTGCAGATCTGGAGAGATAGCATTAGATCCAGCTTGAGAGATTGCAGATCTGAGGAGATATTGGCAGATCCAGCCTAGATCTGAAGAGATAACATCAGATCCAGCCTTTGAGGTTGCAGATCCGAGGAGATATTCTCAGATCCAGTATAGATCTGAAGAGATAACAGTAGATCTGATCTAGGAGGACGCAGATCTGGAGGGATAGGACGCAGATCTGAATTGGAGGCTTCAGATCCAGTAGATCTGAGCATATAGGACGCAGATCCATCAGGGAGGACGTTGATCTGACGAGCAGGGTCATGTGAGCGGGGCTTGACAGCGTTTTCCAGCATTCCTAGTCTTGAGGAGTTGATCAATTTATCTGGAGGTTTTGTGACCAGCACTCCATCTGTTTCTACGCTGTCACTAGCAGAGACAGCGTTTTTATTGGTGAGGGTTTGGAGGACTGATATCAGCCATCTTCTAGTCTTCAGTTCACAGTTCCATTGCATTCCAGCAGCAACTCTTCATAGCAGCTCTTCAGCCAGCTAGGACGCTGTCCTTATTTGCAGCCATCATTTGTTCTGAGAGGGTCTCCACTTGCCTAGGGCAAGGATAGGTGCACTCATTCTGATTATCTTGTACTCCTCTCTATGTACTTTCAGATTAATAAAATGGCTTAGTTTTCTCGCATTCTATGTGTACTTGTTCCATGTTCTCGGTTCCAAAGATTATATTTTCTATATCTCATACCGGCATATTTCGTGGGCTGTTGGGCTATTTCCTGGGATATTGGAATGATTTTCTTCACTATGAGCACATAGAGCTAGGCCACATTTATCAGTTTTGAGATTTATGTTTTTAGCTTTTTCCCTTTTAAGAGGGAAATTTTGTTCATTATGACCATAATCATCACATAATGAGCAAGACGAATCAAACTTAGCCAAACGATCAAAGGAATTGTAAGTTTTGATTTTTTCTTGCTCTTTAGGCTTACGCAGTTGGTTTGGTTGATTATTCAATCTTGGTGCTTCATTCTTATGAGCCTTGCAATGCTTAGCTTGATGCCCAAAGTTTTTACAATTGTAACAATGCCCAAGAAAAATAGTTTGATACCTGTTGTAGTATCCATAGCTTGAAGCAACATTCTTCCTTGGAGTTTCTCTTTCTTCAAATCTCGGTTTTGAGATGTGACCATTTTCCTGAGATGACCTTTTTTCTTTTGGATGGCAAGAGAGTACATCAGCATAACTTCTGGCATTATTCTTCGTACTTGATGATTCTCCTTTGAAACCAATTCCAGACTTGTCATGTTGAGGTCTTTGAGTATTAAGAATGTTGTCAAGAGCTAGAGAGCTTTGCCAACTGCTCTTGATTTGCTCCAATTCCTTTCTTAGGGACACTATTTCAGCTTCACGTTTTTCACAGATATCATCCTTCTCTTTTAACTTGATGTTCAAGAAGTCTTCCCTTCTTTTTGCTTCCTCTCTTTCTATTTTGAGAGAAATTATCTTCTTTTGTAGATTCTCATTTTCTTCAATGGCACTTATTAGCAAACTATCCATGTTTCTTTCATCTTCTATTTCTGAGTCATCATCATTTGTAAATGCCATGAATAGCATTTCTTTGCTTCCAACATAATTACTTTCCTCATCTGATTCATCATCGCTTTCTTTGTACTGATGCACATTTCTAGTTGATTTCCTCTTTATGACTACGAATTCATCTTCATCAGACTCATCTTGTTTAGAGAAGAAGTTCTTCTTATTAAACCCTTTCTTTTTTTACATCATTCTTTTAGAGTCCTTTTCATCATCACTATCATGTTTATGAGGACATTTTGCAGCGTAATGACCTATTCTTCCACAATTGAAACAAATAAGAGGGTACTTACCTTTTAGCTTAGATCCCCTTTTTAGTCTTCGTACAAATTGAGCTAACTCGTTTTCAGTATCTGATTCATCGCTGTTGTAATTCCATCCTTTTCCTTCTTTTGTAGATTTTGAGGCTTTGAACGCTTCTTCTTTGAAATTTAAGATCCCTTTCCTCATCTCATAGGCAATAAGAATTCCATGAAGTTCATCTATCTTGAGAGTATCTAGGTCCTTCATTTCTTGTATGGCACTTACTTTGGAGTCGAATCTGTCAGAAAGTGATCTCAGGATTTTTTGAACTACGGGGCTTTCTTCAATATTTTCCCCTAGTCCTTTAAGAGAGTTAACCACTTCAGCTACTCTGAGGAAGTATGATGCAATATCTTCTTCATCATCCATTTTCGGACTTTCGAATTGTCTTCTATAGGTTTGAAGCTTTGCCTTCTTAACTTTGGAGTCCCCATCATATAGTGAAACCAATTTATCCCATACTTCTTTGGCTGAGTCACAGTTCATGACTTTCGTAAATTCAGAATCAGTGATTCCAATAGTGATGGAATTTAAAGCTTTGGCATTAGCAATGTAGGCTTTTCTTTCATCAGAATTAGTTGGAAGACCGGTGGGAGCTTTGTATCCGTCCAAAACAGAGTGCCATACTTCAGGGCCAAGAGACATTAGATAGTAGGACATCCTCTTTTTCCAGAAACTAAAATTTGTGCCATCAAAGATAGGGAGTTTCCCTGTTGCTTCCATGTTCTTCATTGTGCCTAAGAATCCTTCTTCCGGCTGTTAGGCTGATAATGAAGAAGCTGGCTCTGATACCAATTGTTGGAAATACCGAGAGGGGGGTGAATCGATATTTCTTTTCAATTATTAATTATTTCCAGTTAGATTCTTCACAATTATATATATATATATATATATATATATATATATATATATAATGATACTAAGAACTAAAGAGAACTTCAATCCCTTTTGAATAATAGTATACAATAGATGAGAGAAGGGCACCAACCCTTTTAATGAAATAGGCACCAACCTGTTTGCCAAGCACCAACTTGGACTTTGATGAGGCTCCAACCTCTAGGGCTTCGACCCTATCTTCTCAAGGCACCAACCTTGTGTTTAGAAGCTCCTACTCCAAGGACACCAATCTTTCAGAATTCTTTAGAGAGAAAATGTGAGATGTACTTACTTAATTGTCTTCTACAAGAATCTTCACCATTTAGTTAATTTGATCCAAAACTGTCCTTGATTGCCCAATAAAATGTTTCCAAGAGTCCTCTGTCATATGTGACTGTCCTTGTCTACAAATGCTTGACTATCAATTACAATCTTCCACAAGACTTCTTTAATCTGAGCTTCACAGAACACTGTCCAAACACTTGTCCACAGGTTTGAGCACTTGATCAACGATAGCTGTGCGAACTTTTGCACTACTATTCGAAATTTTCAAAAGGACCGAGGGTAATTCCTTCAAAAATGACTGGTCTGAAGTTAGAATACTGTAGTGAGTTACCACAGTAGTTACCGCAGATTTGACGTTCAAGGGATTTCCAGCCTCAGGTGTAAGGAGAAGTCCGAGCCTTCTTCAGTGACTGTTCACAATGGTTTGAGGTACTAGAGAGTGTAAGTTACCCACAAAATTTACAAGCTCCTTATCACTGCCCACCAGTCTTAAGCTACAACACCGAGTGACTGAGATTTGGCCTCCTCCACAGGTCTGTACTTCTACGATTTCGTGGAGAGGTTTTTTACAGGCAGTTTGTCCAAGCACACTTGTCACAACTTTTCCAACAGTCAAGCCTTATCATAGATGTCAAGTAATCTTTTTCGGCTTCTAAAACTTCATTAAGCTCACGAGGTGTGAACTGAGTTTCTGTGGTGTATCTCTTATAACCAAGTGCTATGCTTAACAACCGAAACCTATATTTTTTAAATGAGTACGAATAGTATATATATATAGTCTTCTTTGCAACAACAAACGAACAGTCATGACCTTGTTTGGAGGCCGACTTGTATCCCTGAGCATAGGTCGGCTCAAAACACATAAATATATCCTTAACTTGAAAAATTCATATCTCCCAAACGGCATGGAGTTTCGGGCCAAGTAATAGCTTATCGGAAAGACAAAAATATGCTCTAAGAGATGGCATAGGTGTCAATTTGGAAGGATGCCTTTAAGGAGGTAAAAATAATTTTTCTTTGTGACTGTCCTTAATTTTTGTGTGTAGAAAATGCATAGGACAGAATGCCTTCTCCATTGCTTGGCTTCTTCTTCATTTGTCTTTTCCACTGTTTGGCTTATCAATCATGGGGTCATAGCACCATCATGTAGGGGAAAACTTCAAATGATATCTTCCATGTTATCATTAAGTCTTTCAACATGTTTCCATCAATGAAAATTTGGATTAATAGAACATGAGAAGTTGGGTGACTCATCTAACTTTGCTGCACGGAAAGTCAGGTTGGAGATCATAGCTGAAAAAAATGATGTTTTGGACTTCATTCAAGGAAGAGTACCCAAGCGTCCAGAAAATGTTTCCGCTGCTGTCAAAAATAAGCATAAGAAAGGTGGGTTAAAAGCAAAGCAAATTATAGCTGATGGTTTACAAGATAATCTACTTGCGTATGTTGGAAATTTGAGAAGGTCCAAGGACATGTATGATAAGATGGCTTGTATGAATTCAACAATTTGAATGAAATCATCTCTTTGAAAGATCAACTCAAAGACATGAAGATGAACAAAGGAGAATCTGTGCAATCATACTTATGATGATATCTCGTCTTAGAGATCAATTGCAAAGAATTGGGGAAACCACACCTGACAGGGAATTGGTGATTGTAACTCTTAGAGACCTCCCTCCCATTTGGGAAACCTTCATTACTACTATAAGTAACAACAATAGCTTCCCGTCATTTGATGAACTTGTTGGAAAGCTCACTCAAGAAGAATCAAGGATGATATCTAGAGGAAGAATTCAAGGGTCATATGAAGGAGAGCCCACTGCCTACGTTTCTCAAGGAAAGAAAAAGAATGCAAAGAAAGAAAAAGGAAAGCCATCTAAATCTAGAAGAACTCCTCAATCTAATCAAGATTCCAAGGATTCAAGAAGGTGAGATAGAGATGTTGAGTGCTACAATTGTCATTGAAAGGGTCACTATGCTCAAGATTGTCCTGAAAAGAGAAATGCTCCAAGAAGGAACTCTTCAAGGTCCTACAACAATAACCGTGGCTTCAACAACAATAGGTCATATGAAGGAAGAGATGATAGAAGAAATGGAAGGAGGAATGAAAGAAGAAGAAACTCCCCTGATGATCGTGATGATAATTATCGTCCTCCAAAGGGGTCAAGAAACTTCAACTACGAAGGCAATGCTACTGATCAATTTGAATATATTCTTATTTCTGCATTAGCTAGTTCATCTCCTCCAGATTCTTGGGATAGTTCGCTGGTTGATAGTGGGGCCTCTCATCACTTCTCTGGATATAAGGAGGTTCTCTCTAATTTGGTAGAGAGGGAGACCAATTTAAACATTATTATTGGTGACAATACCACTCATCCTGTAAAGGGCTTTGGTTCTGTCAAATTTCATTTGAATTCCGGGGAATCTATTTTGCTTCATGACGTGATGTATGTGTCGAGATTGAAGAAGAATTTGGTTTCAATATTTGCTTTGGAGGATAAAGAAATGAGGGTTGCATTCATTAATCGAAAAGTACTTGCTTGGCCTGTTGATTCCTATTGAAAAATGCCTTCACATTGGGATCTAGGTTTGAAGGACTCTATAGAGTCACTGGAAGACCCCTTCTAGCTATGATCCATAATTCAAATCATCAAAGCGAGTTGTGGCACTGAAGGCTCGCCCATCTACATTATGATGTTCTTCCAAAATTGAAGAAGTTGGTCTCCGGGATCCCCGATGTTCAAGCTCAACACGATGGAGTATGCTCTGGGTGTGCAAGTGGAAAGAAGACAAGGGGACCATTCCCCTCTAGTGAAAGCAAGATGGAAGAAATTATTCATCTCATTCATTCTGATATATGTGGTCCAATGCTCGTGCATTCTCTTGGGGGTCATCTTTATTACATCACCTTCATTGACGATTTCTCAAGGAAGACATAGGTATATTACTTGAAGCACAAGGACGAGGCATTCAAAATGTTCAAAGAATTCAAGGCTTTGGTTGAGAATCATACAAGGAATGAAAGAAGAAGAAACTCCCCTGATGATCATGATGATAACTATCGTCCTCCAAAGATGTCAAGAAACTTCAGGTACGAAGGCAATGCTACTAATCAATTTGAATATATTCTTATTTCTGCATTAGCTAGTTCATCTCCTCCAGATTCTTGGGATAATTGGTTGGTTGATAGTGGGGCCTCTCATCACTTCTCTGGATATAAGGAGGTTCTCTCTAATTTGGTAGAAAGGGAGACCAATTTGAACATTATTATTGGTGACAACACCACTCATCCCATAAAGGGCTTTGGATCTGTCAAATCTCATATGAACTTTGGGGAATCTGTTTTGCTTCATGACGTGATGTATGTGCCGAGATTGAAGAAGAATTTGGTTTCAATATCTGCTTTGGAGGATAAAGGAATGAGGGTTGCATTCATTAAATGAAAAGTACTTACTTGGCCTGTTGATTCCTATATGAAAAATGCCTTCACATTGGGATATAGTTTTGAAGGACTCTATAGAGTCACTGGAAGACCCCTTCTAGCTATGGTCCATAATTCAAATCATCAAAGTGAGTTGTGGCACCAAAGGCTGGCCCAACTACATTATGTTTCTCTTCCAAAAATTGAAGAAGTTGGTTTCCGAGATTCTCGATGTTCAAGCTCAACACGATGGAGTATGATTTGGGTGTGCAAGTGGAAAGAAGACAAGGGGACCATTCCCCTCTAGCGAAAACAATATGGAAGAAATTCTTCATCTCATTCATTCTGATATATGTGGTCCAATGCCCATGCATTCTCTTGGGGGTCACCTTTATTACATCACCTTTATTGACGATTTCTCAAGGAAGGCATAGATATATTACTTGAAGCACAAGGATGAGGCATTCGAAATGTTCAAATAATTCAAGGCTTTGGTTGAAAATCATACAAGGAAGAAAATAAAAATCTTCAGGTCCAACAACGGCGGGGAATACATCTCAAATGAATTTATAGACTTTTGCAAGAAGGAAGGAATTAAGAAGGAGACCATTGTGCCCTACACCTCCGAACAAAATGGAGTGGCTGAGAGAAAGAACAGGTCCATTGTAGAAGCTGCCTGAGCCATGCTCCATGATCTAAAGTTGCCAAAACTCCTTTTGGCTGAAGCAACAAACACAACGGTATATGTTCAAACAAGTTTCCTCATCAAGCTCTGGACAACAAGATTCCCGAGGAAATTCACAGGTGTTAAACATGATATTGGTCATCTCTGGATTTTTGGCTGCCCTGTATAGTTCCATGCGCCGAAAGACAAAAGAAACAAGCTAGAAGCTACAAGAAGGAAATGTACATTTGTTGGATATAGTGAAGATTCCAAAGCATGTAGGATATATATTTCTGGTCAAAGAAAGGTTGAAATTAGTAGGGATGTAATATTTCGTGTAGAAATAAACAACAATATAAAGCGACATAAACAAGGATTCACAACAAATAGAGAGATATCACATAAACAATGCAAAATATGGAGAACGCTGAGACATTTTATTATATAATTGAAGACACAATGTGTACAAAGGTGATCAGAATGATGGCACCTTGGCCGGCACAAGGTAAGCTGGAAATAATCTCAGAAATACTCCCGGAATGGCTGCTCTATCAGTGACTGCATTATCTCCAAACTGCTGGAATAGGATGGCTCTTTGGGGCTGTTCCCCTGCTCAGAAAAATACGAAACTCTGGGAATGAGCTCTCCCCCTAATCCCCATAAAAGCCCAGAAAGGGTTTTCGGAATGGATGACCCCGAAAAATCACCTCCCTTGAAGAATAACGTTGTTCTAGTGGAATATGCTAGCCCTAAATGTATCTCTGTAAATGGTGTCCTCCTCCTCTACCAAAATGAAGGAATAGCTAAGGGTTGATCCCTTCTCACTATCCCGGGCTGAATCCCCTAATAAATCTCCACCCCCGGCACTACTTCCTCCAAGAACTGCTTGATCTCTCCTCAAGATTGCACTATCCCAGCAGTGCGTAATCCCTGGCTGAAGATGCTATGGCTCCCACCTGAAAATCAATGGATGGAACTCCTCACCTGAGCAGGCACTCAAAGTCCCCCGGGGCTGAGGTTGTGATCTCCGCTCAGAGACACCCGGTGTGCTGAACAACACTTGTAGACTTTGCTTAACAACAAAAGCGTGCTCAATGTCAAGAGACAAAACATAGATGCATAATCGAATCCGAGAATGAGGAGCCTCCTCTCCCTTTTATGCTTGAGAGCCTTGCTCTCACCCGGGCCCCACTAAACTGTGCTGTCCCTCCTTGGCCACGTTGTCCCCACTCAACTGCGCTGTCATGGGCCCACGCTGTCCACGCTGCCCCTTCCCTCACGCTGTCACTAGGCTCTCATGGGCCCCACGCTGTCATTTGATATTTGCCTAAGTAACTTTAGGGAGACTTTATTTCTTAAGTGTGGGTTATGGGTCCCATCACTTCTTTTATTTCCACCCAACATTAGGATTTGCTGAAATTAATCAAAATTAATATCCCAATTAGCTGACTGCTAAGTTGGGGATATTACATTCGATGAAGATGTTTCCCTTAGAAAAGCAAGGGACCTCCCTCCGCCTCCTCTTGAAGACAAGAGTGACGATATGGATATTCTAGAAGGTCATTCCGTGCCTAAATCTGAGAAAGACAACGTTGATGATCCCATGGAGCCTATGGACCCCTTGGATCCTCTTCCAAGTGATCCTCCTACCAAGAAAATACCTCTTTGGCTCAAAGACACTCTACAAGATGCTGAGAAACATGTTGTTGCTCGTGGAACTTTCAGGGAAAGTAAGAAGCCATGCAGGTTACCAAACATATGTTGTGGCTATGAGCAATATGATTCAAGCTAAACTTAGCACCTTTGAAGAAGCCGTGAAGGAACAAGTCTGGAAGGATGCCATGGCCGAGGAATACGATTCAATCATGAAGAACGATGTATGGGATATTGTGTTGAAATCGAAGGGATGATCTGTAGTAACCTCAAAATACAAGCATGGGGATGATGGAAGCATCGAAAAATACAAGGCAAGGTTTGTAGCCCGTGGATTCTCTCAAAAAGAGGGAGAAGATTACGATGATATATTTGCTCCTGTGGCTCGATATACAACCATCCGTTCAATAACAACCCTTGCTGCAAGTTAGGGATGGACTCTCCATCAAATGGATGTGAAGACCGCCTTCTTACATGGTTTGCTTCAAGAAGAAGTGTACGTTGAACAACCTCCAGGATTTGAAGTTCATGATAGGAAGACCCAAGTATGTTGATTAAAGAAAGCTCTCTATGGATTGAAGCAAGCCCACGTGCTTGGTATGCTCGTATTGACAGTTACTTGATAATGCTAGGATTCAGAAGGAGCAATGCTGATCCAAACTTGTACTTCAAAGCAGTCCAAGGTATGCCTCTCATTTTGGTATTATATGTTGACGACTTATTCATGATAGGTGCATACCCTCTCATTCTAGAATATAAGAGGAAGTTGGCTTTTGAATTCGAGATGAAAGACCTTGGGTTGATGCACTATTTCTTGGGATTAGAAGTATAGCAAAATCTAGGCGAAAATTTCCTCGAGTATGTTGTGAAATTTCTAGAGAGATTTGGCATGGTTGAGTGCAAGTCCTTGCCTACCCTATGGAAATGAATTTTAAGAAGTTGTGTGGAGAAGCTGCAGGACTAGACCTAGCAAACCCTTCTGAGTATAGACAACTGGTTGGTGCTCTGATGTTTCTCGTGAATACTCGCCCAGACATATGTTTTGTAGTTAACACCTTGATCCAATTTATGACCGAGCCTCACCATATACATTGGGTCACTGCCAAGCACATATTGAGATATCTACATGGGACTATTAACCTTGGACTGAGATATGCCACTAGAGATGTTAGACTACATGGATATACATATGCAAATTGGGCTGGCAATGTTTTTGACATGAAGAGTACTTCCAGATGCTGTTTTAGTCTGGGATATGCCATGATATCGTGGACGAGCAGTAAGCAGAAACCCATAGCCCTTAGCACTACTGAGTTCGAGTATATTGTATCTAGCCTTGCAAGTTGTGAAGCAGTTTGGTTGAGGAAGCTCTTTGGAGAGTTATTTGAGCAGGTTTTGGACACGATAGTCATCTATTGTGACAACAAGAGTTGGATTCATTTGTCAGAGAATCCTATGTTTCATGACAAGTCCAAGCATAAGATATCTAAGATTTCCACAATTATTCATATTGTTAGAAATTTCCAGAGGAGAACTGTGTAATGGATTTAAAATCTGTCCAACGTTTCAGATGGTTACAGCATCCATCATCAGGGAACTATAGAGCTTCATGAGTGAACGAGTGTTGGAAGGCCAATTATATAGAAGAAAGAAATTATTATCTGTTGGGGAAAGGTCAAAGTAGAATAAATTAAACCAGAGATAAAAATTAAATTTTGACTAAATCTCATGAAAAATAAATTAATTTAATGTGAAGTAAGAAAAAAGTGAAAAATGAAATTATAAAATAATTAATTATGGATTAAGATATTAAGAATAGTTGAAAAATTATAAGAATTAATAATTAATTATTTGAAAAAACAATAATTATTAGGATTCAACAATTAATAAATAATGTAGTCAAACAGAAAGATTAGTTCAGAATTATTTTAAATTTTAAATTTAAATTAATTTAAAGATTATAAATTTTTTGATACAATTAATTTAAATTAGAATTTGATATAATTTAAAATTAATTTAAACTAAGAATTAAACATTAAATTAGATATATGAAAAAATATTTTCTTAACTCAGAATAAAGATTTTGGGAAAAAATTAGAATAAAGATTTTTGGAAATTTGTCCAAAAGAGAGAGAATAAAGATTTTTAAAAAATTGACCAAAAGAGAGAGAGAATTGAAGTTGACAACTTTCCAAGAGGACTTCCTACTCTTCTTGACGATCATACAATGAGCTCTAACTGAAATGGCTTAGGTACATGCATTTAATCTTTGTAGTTCCATACCCCATTGTTTTGAAGCATTGTTTTTGGACTATATAGGCCATTTAGAGCCTCGTTGCTTATGTATTTTGCAATGTTCCACCAAGTACCCTAGAGGTGGGAGCGGGGATACGCGAGAGCGGCCTATGCAGAAGCTCCCCACCAATTTTTAGGAAACGCGGGGGGACGTTGGGGTCTTAAAAACTTATAAATATAAAAATATATGATATATTATTGAAATTTTAATATTTATAGTGTAACTGTCTTTGTCATTATATAATATATAACCCTTACATCATGAAGGATATCATACATGTAAGTTTGTAACTGCAATGTTAAAAAACTGGAGACCATGGCCTTTATGTCAAATAATAGAAAATAAGAAGGGAAGAAAAATACACTATATTCATGCAAATTTTGACAATGGTTTCCTTTCTCATAACTAAAGGTGGCAAAAACTTAAAAGAATCTACTTCTCAGCAAAACAGTTTCATGTTTAGATCTAATCGAAAATTACTCATGAGAAATTTGTGTGCGAGAATGATTTAAAAGTTCAACACTGCCTTCATGTTGCAAGAGGGGTTGATTAATATCAATGTTAGACTCTTCTGTTGTTGTAATTGTGTTGTTGTTGTTGTATTCATTTTCAAGTCCATTCCTTTATGTGCTTCTATCCAATTTGGATTGATCCTTTGCCTTGCCCCACAATACAACATAAAGTCGGGCAGCGAGGACAACTTCAGCGTAAATGAAATGTGAAATGAACAATGAAACGTTGAAATAAACTTTTAAGTTAACTCAAACCCTTAAAAATTCAGAATTTTTTTTTTTCATTAAAAAAATTTGCAATTTTTTGATGGGGGAAACAACCCCCAATGGAGGATTCAATCTCGAATATCTAGGAAACGACCCCTCAGAAGTTTCCTTGCATACCTGTTTTTGGGAGCTTGGGGAAACGACTCCCAGTCGTCCCCAAGTTCCCGGAGCGCGAGGGAGCTAGGAAACTCTACCCCCTGGTGGGGGAACGCGATCCCGTGGAACACTGGTATTTTGTCGATGATATGTATTTTGATATATTCACCTTTACATGGTATATAAATGAGCAAAATTTGCATATTTTCTTTATTGGCTTGGAATCATGGTTTTAAATCTTAAAAATAGTTTTTTTTTTTCATTAAAAATTATTTTTTTAAAAACCGGTTCATTGAGATCTGACCAGTCCCTGTTTTTAAAACTATGATTCAGTGTTAGATAAGAAATTTTGGAAGTTGGATGATTGTGTTAGAATTATTGAAGATGTAAGGCTTTGCTGTAGTGGCAATTTTCAGGCAAAGAATTGTGATAATCTTCTCAGGGAAAGTAGTGAACATAACATTGTTCACAACAGAATTGATGAACCTTCTTGCATAAATGTTGACAGTGGGAGTTGCAGGAGTGAAAGAATAAGCAAACAATTTACAACAGACGGTGTCCGTAAGCATGGTTTGCTAGCAACTGTTCTTTACCCAATTCTGACCATGCAGACTGCAGAGTCAAGGAAACAAAGAGTCTTGGTTTCAGGATGTATTCTTTATGCTGAGGTATGACATGCGGCATATGCAGACATGAAGCCTCTTCGCAATTACTATATAGAAACAATATTACCTCCATTTATCTTTCTTCTCAGGCATTGGAGGTTACTTCTATGTGGAATTCATGAACTTACTGATCCTAATGGGTTAAATCCTCTTGTTGTTGATGACTGAGCATTGACTGCTGAAGTTAGTTTGTTATTTCTGGCTGAATGTGTTTGTGAGTGATTCTTTATATGCAAACACTTGATCAAAGTATTTTTCAATAGAGTAACAATTGGAGATGGATACAGTTTTGTAAATCATGCATCAACAGGTGGCAATGATTACTTTTCTATAATAGAATAAAAGAACAACTGTTAGAATAGATGGCAAATTTTCCCTTCTTTGTTGGGCTGTTGAGACAGTTGTAGCTATAGGTGTCAAATTCATTTCTTTTCTTAGAAATCTGTTCCATGATGTTAGATAAACTTGACCCAATGGTGGACTTGAGGTTGTGTCAACAGTTATGGTTAATGGTGTTGATTTTTGTAGAATTGGAAAGTGCTCTAAGACTCAAATTTTGTGGAGAGACTTAGACACTAGTATTCCAAAGAACACAGAAACCGTTTGTGAAAATTCCACTCAATTATTGTTTTATTAAAATAATTAATTATTTTAATAGGGACCCTAAGTCTAAATATAAGGAAATCAAATAATTAAACTACATTAATAAAACATGAGTGAGAATGATCTAGAAAACAAAGATCAAGTCATGTTATAATCTTAGCCGTTTATTAGAGATCTCATCTCGGTCATTGATGTCTCAACGAGAAGACTATAAAGAAAGACTTGAGGGCCATTTGGAAAAACACACCAAATTGATCTTGTGTTCGAAATTTCTGGGGTGGGTTTGCTAAGAAATTCGAGCTAGAGATTTGAGTAGTGAGGGGCAGAGATAGCATCTGGAGAGGAAGAAATTTTCTCAGCTGTTGGAGCATCAGTCAGAGAGAGGTAGAAGTGATCTAACCAAGCCAGCGCTGAAGGAAGGAGGGCTAACGCAGTGACTGCATAGGGCTCATGCAGAAGCTACGCAGAGGCAAAGGAGGGTTTCTAGAATTTTGCTTGTAAATCAGTTTCAGAGGCTGGGATCTAGAAAGTGACACTGAGAGGCTGTTCCTCAGGGTCCACAGAGGAAAAACGACTTGGTTGGGGATGAACGTTGAGCCTCGAAGGGGGTGACGCAGATGCTAGAAGGTCCAGCGCTGGGACTGCACAGTGCCTCCCCAGGGCAGGGTTTTCTTCATCTGAATGAACCGGGAACTCAGTGATTGAGTGAGGTAAATCCTCACAAATTCTTCTGCTAGTATTTCTCTCTGTAACTGAATTACCCTAGGGGTATTAAGAGATGTATTCAGACATTGCTACTTCTTAATAATAAAACCATCAAATTTGCTGCATCGGTTTTCCTGCATTGGGTTTATCCGGGGAATTAGTGCAAAATAAAGGTGTCATATGTGTGATTGATTTCCTTGTTTAGTTTCCTTGTTTCAGAATCATGTGTATTATAGTGTGGGCTGCTTCAGTGATTGCTTCAGTATTTCATGTCTGATTTAGAAATAATTGTGTAAAGTAAATTACATAATAGAAGTAATCCAGTTGGTTGCAGTAGGATTCCTTAGATTGTTTAGATCTAGGAATTATCACATAATATCAGAGCATTGATGTGAAACAGGAAGAACATATTTGAATTCTAAAGTGAAGGCCATTTTTGCTGCAGTGCAACAGAACAAATCCATTGCAGGATTGTGCAACTCTAGCCAGGAGGGCTAAGATTTCCGTGGTAGTCTCTCTCTGAGTGAGTCGACAGAGAGAAAGGGCTTCCAGATTGAGATCTTGCTATGGTAGAGGGAGCAACGCAGAGTCTCCACACAGAAGACAGAGGGACGCAGTTTTCTGAAGCTATTACTGGGCAAAAAAGCGTCAGAAGGAGTCAAGAGCACATATTGAGGGAATTCTTCCTCATTGATTTCCTAGCCGAGGAAGTCAGCATTTCTCAGTTGCTGAGAAGTAGAGGAGCAACAGAGCTTCTAACTCCATCAGAGAGTGCGTAAGCCTACTAGGCGCTGCATAGTAGGGAGGAAGAGGGAGCAGATTCGACAGATTTTGGTTGAGATGGCATCTCAAGGACTTCGTTATCAGGATCGGTTGGAGGGCTCCTACAACTATATGATTTGGAAGGAACAGACTCAGTTCCTTTTGGATGAACATGATCTGAAGGCGTTCGTGGAGAACGTGGTAGTTGTTCCTACAGATGCGGATCAGCTCAAGAAGCACAAGGTAGATATTGCCAAGGCAAAGATGTTGCTCCTTGATGGTGTCAAGGATCACATCGTCTCACATGTGGCTGGCAAGGTTACTGCCAGAGAGATGTGGGTAGCTTTGCATGACCTATTTGAGGGATTTTTCGAGCAGCGAAAGTTGTACTTAGAGTAGAAGCTCCGTATGATCCAGATGCGGAAAGGGGAGTGCGTGGCTTCATACCTCATGCGGTTTTAGGAGATTCGAGATCAGTTGTTGGCAGTAGGTGCTACACCTACAACTGCAACCATGGTACGGTTGGACCTTAATGGTGTCACAGAGGAGTGGCAAGTATTTGTCCAGAGCATACTAGGCCGGGCAACATTACCTAGTTGGGAGAAGTTGTGGTCAAATTTTCAAGAGGAAGAGCTGAGAAGAGACCTCATCAAGTGCAAACTTAATGGCAGCAGTGGAAGCAGATCGAACTCTGTGAAGGAAGAGGAGAACACAGCCCTTGCATTGAAGGGACAACAGGCACAATGGAAACTGAAGCGTGATGTTTTGAAGGTCAAGTGCTTCAGATGTGGCGAGATGGGCCACTATACATCTCAGTGTCCTTTGAAGAAGGACAAAGATGAGAAGCATGACCTGAAGGTTGCAGCCGCGAAAATCGAGGAGGATGAGTTTACCATGAGTGCCCACGCTTCTCAAGGAGACAAGTGGGGTGATATTGAACTGTAGTTCACTTCGAACTTCAATTGGGTAGGATCCTTGAGGAGTCCACCTCATGGATCATTACCTTGCTACAAGAGCCCATATTTGCAGTAGCGAGATGGAGGAGTTTCAGTGAGATCCGAGGAGTGATGGAGATGTTAGTGCAGTAGTTATCAACAATCAGAGTCTTCAGCACCGAGGTGCATCCACTGAACACTTGTTCAATCTTGGGTGAGTTCAGTGGTTTCTCTCAGCAGCTGAGTTGCAGTGTTAACAACATAGTAGATGCAACACTTGAGAGGGAGTTGTAGTACAAATGCAGTAGTGGCAATGGCAATGTCATGGGAAGCAGTACAGTGGCAACAACAAAGCAGTGGTTGATGGACTTCAGCAGCGCAGAGGATGCCTTAGAGCCAGAGCAGTATGCAATAGGCATAATTGCTAGAGCACTTTCCTTGCTAAGAGGGAGTGTTGATTTTTGTAGCATTGGAAAGTGCTCTAAGTCTCAAATTTTGTGGAGAGGCTTAGACATTGGTATTCCAAAGAACCCAGAAACCGTTGGTGAAAATTCCACTCGGTTAATGTTTTATTAAAATAACTAATTATTTTATTGGGGACCCTAAGTCTAAACTTAGGGAAATTAAATAATTAAATGGAATTAATAAAACATGAGTGGGAATGATCAAGAATATAAAGGAAGACTTGAAGGCCATTTGGAAAGACACACTGAATTGATCTAGTGTTCGAAATTTCTGGGGCGAGCTTTGTTGAGAAATTCAAGCTAGATATTGGAGCAGTGAGGGGCAAAGACAACATTCAGAGAGGAAGAATTTTTCTCAGCTAGTGTAGCATCAGTCAGAGAGATGCAGTAGTGATCTAACCAAGTCAGCCCTGAAGGAAGGAGGGCTAACGCAGTGACTGTGTAGGGCTCACACAGAAGCAGCGCAGAGGCAGAGGAGGGTTTCCAAAATTTTGCTTGTAGATCAGTTTCAGAGGTCGGGATCTGGAAAGTGACACCGGGAGGCTATTCCTCAGGGTCCACAAAGGCAAAACGACTTGGTTGGGGCTGAACGCTTAGCTTGGAAGGGGTTCACGCAGATGCTAGATGGTCCAGCGCTAGGACTACGTAGTGCCTCCCCACGATAGGGTTTTCTTCATCCAGATCAGCTGGGAACTCAGTGATTGAGTGAGGTAAATCCTCACAAATTATTCTGCCAGTATTTCTCTCTGTAATTGAATTACTGTAGGGGTATTCAGAGATGATTCAGACATTGCTACTGCTTAATAATAAAACCCTCAGATCTGCTGCATGTTTTCCTGCATTAGATTTTTCCAGGGACTTATTATAAAATAAAGGTGTCATATGTGTGATTGATTTCCTTGTTCAGTTTCCTTGTTTCAGAATCATGGGTATTATAGTGTAGGCCGCTTCAGTGATTGCTTTAGTATTTCATTTATGATTCAGAAATAATTGTGTAAAGTAAATTACATAATAGAAGAAGTAATCTAATTGGTTGCAGTAGGATTCCTTAGATTGTTTAGATCTAGGAATTTTCACAAATGGTTGTGGTTTTGGGCACATAGTAGTGGTGACCATGGTATGAAGCGCATGTTATTACATGTAGTTGAAGTCATTAAAAGGCTTGAGGATTCTCCATTGTAGTGAGCCAGAGTTGAGCAGTGAAAGTTCAGGGTGTTGGGCGACTTGGTTGTTTTTAGCCAAGGACAATAATAGATTTATTCTTGGTTGGTTTTTCCCCAATTGGGGTTTTCCAAGGTAAATCATGGTGTGCATGGTTTGAAATTTGAATGTCTTATTGCTATGTGTCTTGATTATTATATTTATTTCTCTCATAATGTTTTGAATCCTAATAAGTGGTATCAGAGATATGGTTGGCGAGAGGGGCCTAGACAAACCCATCACTTGTAGAGAGGATCTGTGAATGATCTATATTGAAGATACATGTGTGGGTTTGCTTCTCGTAGGGAGAGCTTGTACACCACCAGATCATGGAATTGCAGAGGTTGTGTGTTCTTGTGGACACGATGGTAGTTAGTGCTGAGAAAAGCATGAAAGCATTGACTATTCGTTCTCATGGAATTGTTCCCATCGATGAAGTGTCCCCAAGAATGAACTTTGTTGCACAAACTAGCAGGGCTGGTTGAAGCAATGGCTCGTTACACAAACGAGCAAAGCCGATTGAGCAATGGTTCAATGAGGAGCATGATGCGAGTGCATGGGATTGGTGTGATCCCATTCGTTTTTTTCTAGTGTGAGCAACGATAGGGGATTCGTGACTAAGTCCCCGAAGTCACGGTGCTATATTGGAGCCATGGGGTGATGTTGAAGCTGAGAGAGAACTTGATTGTTTTTTGTTCGGTGTGTGAGAACATGGAGGACTAGAAGTTGTGGCTGCTCTGGTACGTTTCTTGGCACAACCGGTCGTGATGGCAGCCATCAAGGACAATGGAAAGCCTCCCAAATAGCAAGGCCTCTCAAAGGCTAACTTCCAGTAATTGCCCACCATCAAATGGCACGTGAGGGCCAGAGGAGGCAACAATGCCGAGTGCGCACTATTCCTCGAGGGTTTCCAAAGCATGGATCCGTGCTATACGATCTTGACATGTAGTCATGCCTTCGACGTGCATTGTGTAGATGAATGGATCTCAAAGTACTATGTGTCCCATGTGTAGGAGGAACACCACTTGAAAGCGCGAGGGCAAGAAGGATGTCTGATAAAGAGCAAGACAACTATAAACAGGTGAAGGAGATGATGTTTGAATTTTTGACATTTGAATATTCTTGGTAGGGAATGACAGGGAACATAATAGAAGTTTGTTCATAAGTGAAAAACCCTTGCTATGTCTAGAAATGATCCCTGTTGCAAATCCCGCTTGTTGGGAGACCCCGACGACAACGATGATGTGGCAAAAATCAAGATCAATGAAGCTTGCTGATGGACATTTCCTGGAGACTTGTTGTGAGGTGGCACTGGGTATATGCTAGGAGGAAAGGGACATGAACCTTGCAGTAGCCATGACTTTCAATGTAGTGGCCAGGTGGCCATGACTTTTCATATAATTTTAATCATGGCGATCGTGACTTATGGGCTGTAAGTGTTGGAGTTGCAATGGAGAACATAAAGGTTTTGAGATAGTAAATGCTAGGGGCCATGAAATGGATTAGACAATGCACAGCTTGGTTGTGGCCAAATCTGATGTCTGTCAAGAAGGCCTTTTATCATGCTAGGTTCAAGCCTCGGGAGGAATTTTTCGACGGCTTGCAGAAATGATTGATTTGTTCACAAAAGAGGTGCATAGGTTTCTGGTTTGGTTGAGAGGAGATAGCAATAGCTTGGAATGTAGCAAAAATCGAAATTGATCAAGCAGAAGAGGCTGAGGTAGCATGTATTGTGCACAACAGAAGTTGTCGCTAAATGGCCATGGTATGAGAAACTACATTGATCAACATGAACTTGTGTTGGGAAAGTTGTGAGGGCTCAAAGTGTAGCAATGAAATGAGAGAATGGTGACTTAAGGTCAGGATAGCAACCCAAAAAAAAAATTCATGTAGTTGAAAAAAATTCATGTAAGTCCTGATAAGGCATGCATAGCCATGGTAAATCACTGGTAAAGTCTGGATGTAGACCTAGGTAATATAGGGCAGCATATGGAAGCATGTTGAGCTAGGACAACATGTGAGATTGTCAAATACCCTGACATTGATCGGGTAAGGCTTGGAGGTGAGTGGTGGTTGGCTCACTTGGCTGGTTTGGCTAGATTTGGTCAAGGAAAACCCGAAGTCAATTTTAAAGGATGGGTTGTTAGATAAATTTGACTTGATGTTAATTTTAGATAACCATGGTATGTTCTATGCTTAATGTAGTTTACTTCAATCTTTATTCTTATTAGCCCAATTCAATTTCAGATGATCAATCACATAATAATTGAAAGTAAATGCTGATAGAACATAAATATAGATCAACAAAAGACAAGCCAATATAAGATACAAGAATTTGCAATTCTTATTATTCAGCAAAGATAGAGAAATTTTTTTGTTACAACAATGAACAGGATGCCCTAGCTAGCAAAGACTTTGCTGGTCAAACCAACTCTTTCAACCTCCAAATAGGTTTAGTCAAACTCAATCAAAGATCAGCCTTTCTTCAGTGTCACACACAACCCACAAATCAACCCTCAAAATAGTCAACGCAAGTCAACTTCCTGCGGTCAAAGATAGTTAATGCTGCGGTCAATGCTATGGTCAAATTCAACGATTTCCTCGATTTTTGTACCCTCCAATGCGGCCTTCCAAAATCAGATTTCTAGTGCAGAAAACACAGTCAAATCATGAGGGTTTGCCCAAAGTCAACGCTAGTCAACTCTGTCCAGATTTGCCCTAAACCAGTCCGAAAATATCAGCAACCTGTTTCACACGTGGGAGAGAGAGAGAAGCCTCCAAAGGCTGTACGAACCAATCAGATGAGGAAGAATGTGTGTGATGAGTTGATTAGCAAGTGAGCATCAAGTCTCTCCAATTTATATCCATCAATGATGGTGTGTGACACATATTTTGGGGCTTGTGAGCCTACATTACAATTCTAGCTGACCTTGACAATTTGAATTTTGAACGTGTGGAAAAAAAATTCAAAATATAAGTTCTACTCATCCAAACAAGATGATCTTTAGATCAATCTTGCACCTCTTCGAAAGAGGAATCCAACAAAAATATCATCTCCATCATATGAGCAATGCAATATGGAGTTTGGACCTAGTTGCCCAAAAATTAACACTCCCTCTCAACTAGGGAGAACTCCATCTGTCCACCTGTGCAATCATGTCATCCAGTACCATCATGTACTATCATCATCATCATCATGCAATCCTGTGTCATCCTACTGTAACTGCTTTCCTGGCTCTTCTCTGCAAACGAACGAGAGTGAGTCACAAAGACATCACTCTTCACTGACTCGAAGTCAGTCTAGAGGTGAAAACCTCAACCAGACTCAAGAGTGAGCCACATACTGATCCAAAGTTAATTTAGAGGTAAGAACCTCATCCAGACTTGATCCTCGATCAGGGTGTTGGACACATCCCATCATAGACATAGAGAGTACGATAATCCCCAATGCGTCCATCGGTCATGCTGTTGGACTCTATCCTCATTTCCCAACTCATTGGCCAAATGAGAGGTATTTCCCATGAGTCCCAGACTCCATGGGTAGGATGCATGTGGGCCATAGATTAAAGAGAGGGTGAACCGACTCAATATCATAATGGTAGGGAAGAAGCACACCAACAAGGTAAGGCGAACCTCGCCCTGTGGTTGCTTATAGCTCGAAGAAGCTATCCCCAAGCCCCATGGAGCTCCTAGAGCTCATAGTCTAACTCAAGCGAGACCCTCAGGATAGGATCTGTCCACGATACCAAGCTTCTCATGGAAGGTTAAGAATTTGACCTTCCCCAGGGGCTTCGTGCAACTTGCTCATCAATCCCAATGTGATGGAGCCTTACGACGCCTCGCTGTACCATGTTCTGGACAAAGTGGTACCTAATATCAATATGCTTGGATCGGTCATGGAACACGGGATTCTTAGAAAGACGAATCCCACTTTGGTTATCACAAAGGATAACGGTGGTGTCCAGCACATGTACAAACAACTCACTGAGGAGCTTTCTCAACCAAACAGCTTCACAACAGGCCATACTCGCTGCAATGTATTCGGCCTCGGCGGTGCTCAAAGCAACCGATTTCTGCTTTCTGCTCATCCAAGATATCGAAGCAGAACCAAGAGTGAAGCAACATCGAGATGTGCTATTACGATCCACCACATTGCATGCCCAATCGACATCGGTATATCCATGGAGGCTCATACTCCCAGAAGTGTATCTCAACCCATGGTTGATTGTGCCCCGAAGTTATCTCAAGATATTCTTAGTACCAATCCAATGAATGTGACGAGGCTCGACCATGTATTGACTCAACGTGTTCACTGCAAAACATATGTTTGGATGTGAGTTCACTAAGAACATCAAGGGCCCCAATAGTTGACGATACTCGGTGGGATTTACCAACTCGGGCCCAACAACACTTCCATACAACTTCTTAAAGTTGAGTTCCATCGGAGTAGTCACGGACTTGCAGTCCACCATCCCAAATCTCTCCAACAGCTTCACAACATATTTTCCTTGAGAAAGGAAAATCTTACCTGGCTTTTGCTAGACCTCCAAGCCTAGGAAATAGTGCATAAGTCCTAGGTCCTTCATCTCGAACTCGGAAGCTAGCTCCCTCTTACATTGATGAATGAGAGGGTCAGCACCTGTCAGGAAAAGATAGTCCACATAGAGAACCATAATGCGAGGCTTGTCATTATCAACCTTAAAATAAAGGTTTGGATCAACATCACTTCCAATGAAGCCCAACTTCATCAAGTAGTTATCCATCCTCTCATACCAAGCGCTGGGGGCTATCTTCAACCCGTAGAGGGTTTGCTTCAACCTGCATACATATGTGTCTCTATCTTGGACTTCAAACCCTAGAGGTTGTTCCACATATACCTCTTCCTTGATTGAACCATGTAAAAAGACACTCTTCCCATCCATCTGATGGAGACTCCATTCTTGCATTGCGGCAAGGGCAATGATCGATCGGATGGTGGTATAGCGGGTAACAGGTGCAAATATATCATCATAATCTATCCCTTCCTTTTGAGAGAAGCCTCGGGCAACAAATCTTGCCTTGTACTTTTCAACACTGCCATTGGCTCCATGCTTGATCTTGTAGAGCCATTTTGAGGTGACAACAAATTTGTCCTTCGGTCTAGGGACCACATCCCAGACATCATTCTTCATGATCGATTCATATTCTTTGTGCATAGCATCCTTCCAAACTTGATGCTTTACGACTTCTTCAAAAGTTCCAGGCACAGATTGTACAATAGTACTCATGGCTGCTAGGTACCCTTGGTACCTATTCGACTTCCTACTTTCTTGGAATGTTTCCTTGGGAGAAATATGTCTCTCGGCATCTTCGAGAGTGTCTCTTAGCCATGAAGGTCTTCTTTTATTTGAAGAGGGTGGATCTATAGGATCCATTGGACCTTCAACATCGGGCATCGACTCAACCTTCGGTTCTTCCTGCCTTCTAGCTTCTTCTTCTTCTTCTTTATCTTCCTTTGAGATAGGAAGATTTCTAACCTTCCCGAGGGCAACATTCTCATCAAACGTGACATCATGGCATATCTCCACTTCTCTTTGACTAGACACATAGATTCTATATGCCTTCGAGGTTTCACTGTAGCCCACAAACATTCCCTTCTTCCCAGAAGCATCCAACTTGCTCCTCTTTTCTTTCGGCACATGAAAATAAATGGGACTTCCAAAAACTCTAAAATGAGAGACATTGGGCTTCTTACTAGAGAAGACTTCTTCGGAAGTTTTGGAGTCCAATGTTGAATGTGGGTATCTGTTTTGAACATACACAGCGGTGTTGGTAGCTTCTCCCCATAGAAACTTCGGAAGACCTTGGTCATAAAGCATGGCACGAGCAACTTCCAAAATGGTTCTATTCTTCCTTTCAGCAACACCATTTTGTTTGGGAGTATACATAGTAGTGATCTCCCTCTTAATTCCAGCTTCCCTGCAATAGTCATTGAATTCATTTGTCTCATACTCGGTTCCATTATCGGGCTTCATAATTTTGATCTTCTTCCTTGTTTGATTTTCAATCAATGTCTTGAAGGTACAAAACCACTTGAATGCTTGGTCCTTCTTCTTTAAAAATTATATCCAAGTTTTGCAAGAGAAGTCATCTATAAAAGTGATATAATATAAGCATCCTCCCAAGGATATTATAGGCAACATACTAGATAGATCAAAATGTATTAATTGCAAAATATCAGATGTCTTCGTGACACTTGAGGGGAATGGTCCCCTTGTATGCTTTCCTTCGACACAACCCTGACATACACCTTCATGATCATCTTTGAAATCGGGTATCCCTATCATCACCTTCCTTGCTTCGGGAAGGGCTTTGAAATTAAAGTGTGCAAACCTCCGATGCCATAGCTCAGATTGAAGGGTTGTGTCACATGTCATGGCCCCCAACAGACTTCCTCCAACCTGATAGAGTGTATCAACTCTAAAACCAAGAGTGAACGCTTCTTTGAAGTTCCCCTTTCAAATGCGTACCTTTCCATTGATGAATGCCACCTTGAATCCTTTGTCTACCATTGTCGAGATAGACACTAGAATTTTCTTCAGGTCAGGTATGTACAACACATCTTACAAGTGGAGGACTCGACCTTGATTTAGATGAAGGATCACAGTCCCCGTCCCTTTCACGAGATAGGTGGCATTGTCTCCAAGGATAATTTCCAAATTAGTATCCTTTTCAATCAAATCAGGGAGGGCTTCCTTATATCCAGTGAAGTGCCTTGAGGCACCACTATCAATCAACCAATTGTCCAGCGTATCAGAAGGAGATGCAACAGAGAGGGAAAATATAAGAATATATTCATTTTTCCTATCAACAACATTAGATTCATCATACCTGGAATTCCTTGACCTCTTGAAAGGTTTCCCATTTCCACTTCGATCAGAGGGAGCCTTCCTCTTTCCTTTGAACCTATTGTTCTTTTGATTCCCATTCCCCCTGAAGTTGTTGTTGTAGTCATCATCTCCGGAAGAGTCCCTTCTATTAGGGCACTCTCTTGCATAGTGACCGAACTTGTTACAAGTGTAACATCTTCCTCTTCTTCCTTTGGGACCCGCTCTTCCATGATTTTGATTTCTCGGACCGACATTGTTCCTCTTCTTTGCATGAGCGGTGAAGGCAATAGGGTCACTTCCATTCCCATTTGAGGGTTTGTCTCTCTCCATCATTCTTACCTCTTCTTGAGTGCATCTCATCAGCATTTCATCAAAATCAGGAATCACATTATTATTAAGAATAGTAGTATTGAATACATACCAATCTCGAGGGAGACCTCCAAGGGCAATGAGAACGAGTTCTCGGTCAACTATGGCTTCTCCAATAGCTAAGAGATCATTCTTGATTTCTGTGAGCCTCATAAAATAGGATTGGATGGATTCTTCTTTGCCCTTCTTGATATTCATCAACTTGTTCTTCAAAAGAGAATTTGATTAACATTGCTAGCCCTGAACATGCTAACCGACTTATCATACATCTCCTTGGATGTGCCCAACTCGGAGATATAAGCAACCAAGTGCTTATGAATAGAATCCCTGATGATCTTCTTCGCCTTGACTTCTCCTTTCTTGTACTTTGTCTTAGTGGCAACCAGTGCATTTGATGGAGGCTCATCGATCTTCCCCTGCACATAATCCATAACATCTTGGTCTTCCAATGTCAATTTCAAAGACATTTTCCAAGCTTGATAATCAGACTTGTCAGTCAGCTTATCATCTGATTTGAAACCCTTGTATGATGAGGAAGCCATTGATCCTCGTCCTTGGATTTTTCAAGTTCTTCGGTGATTGCTTTTCGCATTGGCTTGGGCTTTGTCTTCACCTCAGCTCTGACACCATGTTAATTTTAGATAACCATGATATGTTCTGTGCTTAATGCAGTTTACTTCAATCTTTTTTCTTATTAGCCCGATTCAATTTCAGATAAGCAATCACATAATAATTGAAAGTAAATGCTGATAGAACATAAATATAGATCAACAGAAGACAAGCCAATATAAGATATAAGAATTTGTAATTCTTCTTATTCAGCAAAGATAGAGAAAAATGTTGTTACAGTAGTCAACAGGATGCCCTAGCCAGCAAAGACTTTGCTGGTCAAACCAGCCTTTTCAACCTCCAAATAGGTTCAGTCAAACTCGGTCAAAAATCAGCCTTTCTTTAGTGTCACACACAGCCCACAAATCAACCCTCAAAACAGTCAACGCAAGTCAACTTCCTGCAGTCAAAGACAGTCAACGCTGCTGTTAAAGTCAATGGTTTTCCTCGATTTCTATGCCCTCCAATGCGGCCTTCCAAAATCGGATTTCCAGTGCAGAAAACACAGTCAAATCATGAGGGTTGGCCCAAAGTCAATGCTGGTCAACTCTGTCCAGATTTGCCCTAAACCAGTCCGAAAATATCAGCAACCTGTTTCACACGTGGGAGAGAGAGAGAAGCCTCCAAAGGATGTACAAACCAATCAGATGAGGAAGAATGTGTGTGATGAGTTGATTAGCAAATGAGCATCAAGTCTCTCCAATTTATATCCATCAATGAGGGTGTGTAACACATCTTTTGGGGCTTGTGAGCCTACATTACAATTCTGGCCGACCTTGACAATTTGCATGTGTGGAAAATAAATTCAAAATATAAGTTCTGCTCATCCAAACAAACTGATCTTTAGATGAATCTTACACCTCTCCGAACGAGGAATCCAACAAAAATATCATCTCCATCATAGGAGCAATGCAACATGGAGTTTGGACCTAGTTTCCCAAAAATTAACACCCGATGGTGTAGTTGAGGTTGTGTCAACAATTTTGGTTAACGGTTGTGGCTTTGGGCATTGTGTATTGGTGACACATAGTATTAAGCTCATGGTATTTCATGTAGTTGAAGTTGTTAAAAAGGCTTGAGGATTCTCCATTGTAGTGAGCCAGAGTTGAGCAGTAAAAGCTCACCGGCTTGGCTGTGCTTTAGTCAAGGACAATAATAGATCCATTATTGACTGGTTTTTCCCCAGTTGGGGTTTTCCAAGGTAAAACATGGTGTACTTGGTTTGAATGTCTTATTGCTATGTTTCTTGATTATTATATTTATTTCTCTCATAATGTATAGAATCCTAATGCATGATTCTAGGCAGAGGCCTAGCTTTTTCAAAGCATTAATACATCAGTCAGTTGTAGATGTAATAGCCTATAGGAGTTGGCTTTTGGGTAAAGTCATAGACTTGTATTATATAAAAGCTTGATACTTTCAAAGTTTAACCAAAGGTTCCTGGTTTCAGAATATGGCAATTTTGTTTCACATGTGAGTATATTCCTGTGTTTACATAATTTAATCTTTTGAACATTTTGGTAGTCGTATGGAACATAGGAGAGGCTAAGCTGAGATTCAGCTTCCCTTACTGCCCCCGGCAATGTTATATTCAACATTGAGTTGATAGTATAGACAGATTGTTTATATTACTTCTCTACATTTGTAGATTGTTACCCTGTTTCCATATGGCTGAGATATGTTTGTTGTTGAGCTATTGAAGGATCTTACGCTTTCTTGTCCTATCAGGTGATTCCTATGTTCAGATTGAATATAAATGTTATCTGATATCTTCTTCAGTCTTCTATCCTCATCTTTCAAGCTGTTGTTATTCTGTCATAGTTGGATGCTGGCACTTTGATTGCACCTCTGAAAGGTAGGGCTTTATTTGTTGAAGCAAGGATTTTGAAACCCTTAGCAACCAAAGTTCTCAACAATCCCCTCAGCTTGTTAACTTGGCACAGTTTCCCAGCGAGAAACCATCTTCAAGGACTGATACAACACCAGGGATCTAGTGAGTCCTATCATTAGGGTGCTATATTTTGCGGTAATAGGAAATACTGATCTATATCAATTTTTTGATATACAACGGGGTGACACTTTATGGGATTACTATGGTACTTCAGTAGAAGTATTATACTGTGCTAATAAATAAAATCACTTTTTAGTTTGGTTACAAATCCTTTTGATCTTGGTTGGCAAGGAAAAACTGTCCCTAGTCAAACAATAGTGCTTGTGAGGCCAAGATTCAAATAAATCATTTTGACTCAAAAAAGTCTGCATTCAACGAATTGCATTCAATAATGACCTATTATGTCATGAAAAATACTTCATTCCATATACTATTACTGCTATCTTCAGGGATGACTTTAGAAGGCATTCTTGTCTTCAAAGCGAAAATGGTTGTCTAGTCTTCCTAATCTGAAAATCGAGAATTTATAAATCGAAGGCAATTCTTTGAAAAAATATCTGACCTCAGACCTACTATCTAATTTTGGAGATTTGAAGGAATGCCCCAATATTTCATACATTATCTATAAAAATTGGGCAAATATCAAGAGCTGTTCTTATGATCTTACGGATTTCTGTTTTGGGAATTTTGAAAGCAAAACAGCAACTTGAACTATATCAGGCCTCATGGTTTTCGATAAATATCATTTAGATCTAAATAAATTGGTTCAATTTCAATTTTTAATAATTCTATTTTTAATCAAATCAATCAGATTGATGTGTTGAAAGGTTAGAATAGGCCACGTCCCTTCTGGAAAGTGGGGGTAGCACTCGTTAAAATAGATTCTTGTTGGTATGCAGGATGCAAATTTTAGCAGTTGTTGCCTTTCTTTCTGCCTGATTGGGTGAATTTGTAGATTATATATTTTCGAAACATTTTTGGCATTTTCTTCCCTATCACCATTCAAGGCGATTGTACTCTACTCGAGGATTTTGATTACTGAGACTGACTTATATGTTTCCTAGACGAAGAAAAAATACAGTGCTGAATTTTATTTTTGGCTATGGCAATCATAGGAAATGACCAAATCACATTCTCTAGTAAAAATTGAGTTCATGTTCCTTGAACAGTTGATGCAAGACAACTAGGTAGAGCAATGATGCCTTCTCTTGGTTACACTTGGTAAACGAGAAGCAAGGGACTGCATTTCCACACCAAACTTAGCATTGACAATGAGTAACCTTGATGGATTGCATATGCTACTTCTTAAGTCTTATTGTCTCTTAAAACCCATACCACACCAAAATCAAGATTTGAGATTCTATTTGGGTAGTTATATGTAGTGCAGTTCTACTCGTTTTTTTCCAAGGAAAACTTTGCAGGATCCACCCCCTCCTCCCCCTCTTCCTCAAAATATCTGGATGGAGAGTGGCTCAACCACCATACACACTAGTGGCTGGTAACCCTGAGGGATATGACCAGATTTGAGCCTGTGACATCTGGCTTCCCCATCAGAAACATGCCTTGGGAGGATCTTTCAACTGATTGAGCCAACCCTTGGTGTTTTTTCTAAAAAATAACTTTGCGCAATCTCCCTTTTCCTCGGAATCCCAAATGGAGGGTGGTATTAACGGCTAACGCCCATGAGTGGCTGGTAACCCCAAAGGAATCGATAGGAATGGATCCCACAATCTCCCATGGACACTATGCCTTTGGTTATATGGCCATGGAACTATCCTTTGGGGCATGGTTCTACTTGCTTTTTCACTTTCATGCTTTCAAAATTAAGCATTATAGCCCATGATCACGATCATAAGAATATCACCAAATCATTTTATCTAGTGAAAAATGTGAAATTCGTAGTCCTTGGACAATTAGTGAAAAAGAATTGAGCATAGTATCGATGCCTTATCTTTGTTGCAGTTTGGAAGGATGACAAATTATATAGTTGAAAATGAGAATCAAGGGACCACATTCCCATACCAAGCTTAGCATTTCCAAGGCTTGCATACGTTATCTCCTAGGTCCCTTATTGTCTCTTGAACTTCATTCCACGCCAATAGCAAGATTTGGGATACTATTGGATAACTATATGCAGTGCAGTTCTACTTGGTTTTTCGTTTTCATACTTCTAAAGATTAAGCATTATAGTCCATTACGGTAGTCATAAGAATATGATCAAACCATTATATAGTGAAAAAATGTGGACTTTCTAGTCCTTGAACAAATTGATGCAATAGAATTGGGCATAGCAATGGTGGCTTACCATGGTTACGGTATGCAAAGTTGACAAATTATATAGTTGAAATGAGAAGCAAGGGATCACATTCCCACACTAAGCTAAGAGGTACCAATGTGTTAATCTTGATGGCATGCATATTTTTCCCAAGGTCTCTTATTAATTTTTGAATTTCATTCCACACCAAGATCAACTTTGGGATTCTATTGGGCACTTATATGCGGTGAAGTTCTACTTGATTTTTCACTTCCATCTACAAAAGCATGCAAAATATCTCTCATTCTATAACAGCAATTACTTGTTTTAGAGATTTACAACACAATTTCGTTAATGAATTTCTGGACTAATGAGAGTGCATTTATATAATGTTTTGTTAACAGAATGGTGTTGTGCAATAATGCTATTTACTTGGTACTTGAACTACTAGTTTGTTCTAAATTCGTTTATCTTATTGGTTTACTAACTTTCGTTGTTTATCTGCTGATATGCATGATATAGCTAGGAGCAATATATGTATCTCAAACATTGCAGTTTAGAGCTCCTGTTTGCATTGGAGATAAACTACTCACTGAAGTGCAGGCCCTAGAACTCAGGGAGTACCGGAAAAAATACAGGTTTCATTTGTTGAAATCTCTCTCTTTCCATGCATATATGGATGGATGAGTGAAGATATTGGCTTATTGTTTAACTAATGTCTGTAAAAGTAAAGAAATGTGACTATTTTAGAGAATTCAGTTACAAAGACTTTCCACTTGATTCAACTAAGAGCGTGTCTGTATTTTGCAGAGTGAAATTTGCAACAAAATGCTTGAAGAAAGAAGAGATGCTCCTTGTCCTTGATGGTGAAGCTGTAGCACTGTTGCCCAGTTTATTCTACAATGTATGAAAACGATTTTCTGAATACATTATTTGAATCTCGAATCTACTTATTGCAACCATTTTAATCTACCGACTTATCAAAGGACCAAACTACATTATGGTGGGGATTGAAGTTGTGGCGTAATCTTGTAGATTTCTTCATTAATTACATACTTATGCCACTTCATTTAATTTTTGCAGAAATCTAACAGAATCCTTATATGCATTTATTTTTTACTCTAATAAGCATGCAAATGTTATTGATGGTATATAGACATTTGTTCTTAGGTTTTCGCCATATATAGAGTAATATTATATTAATAATGGTCAATTAGATGACATAGACATTGATAAAAACATTTTGACTTTGACATCAAACATTTTTTACTTTAGGTTAGAATGGACATTTCCATTCTTAATACATGGTATAATTCCAAAAGTTCATACAACATGTTTATATGTTTTATTTCACTTTAGTGTTTCTCTTGGTTTATCTCACATGCATAAAGAGGATTGACTTGACTAGTATGTAATACTTTATAGGAAGCTTTCACATCTCATTTAATAATGCCATACAAAGAACTCTGTCGAGAAATATTGGTTTCTTTTATGTGTTTGATTCCATGTATTTGTGATATGGTGTCTGATTTTGGTTAGAGCCACGTAGTCTATGAGAGTGTAATATTCCCTTTAATTATTTTCTAAAATTTCTGATAAATATTCTCTTTAGAATTCTTCAGAAAATTTACACAGATAATTTTGCTGGAAATTTAAATAACATGGCACTTTTGCAAAAACTTAGCAAGAAAAACATAGACAATATTTATCAGAAACTCAACCTTATTTAATTAACTAGAATATGATATTTCATGTCAAATTTGGATCAAAACCTGTTTAAACAACAACAAGATATCTGAATGGATGACAATAGCTCCTCCAACATTACGCCCCCGCGAGAGATCTGATTGACACCTCCTCGCGATCTCCACATTAAGCCCAATGAACAGATCTGCTTTGTTCCCTTTTCTTCGAGTGGCTAGAGTATAACTCTCAATACCGAAACTGCTCCTCACGAGATCAACGAGTGTGAACCACTGACCACCGAAACTAACCCAATGCATAATGTGGGCTCTCACCCAAACAAGCTCCAAGAGCTCAACTCAATAACAGCAAAACAATAATCCCAATGCATGCCTAAGGAGTGAGCTCTTATGTCGTTTAATAGTCATGGACTATCGAAATACCATAGCTTATCTGAACACCATGGGTCTTTTTCTTCTTTTATTAAAGTGATGTTAATATTTCTTTTTCTTTAGTCACTTTTTAATAAATTAATGCTTTCACATCCCATAATTAATTTTAATTTTATTGACGGTGTTGGAAACCGCCAACATACAGGGGATCTCCCCGATATAAGGTCCCAACTAGACCTCACACATCCAGGATACAACCTGACTGCCGTTTTACTTAAAGATGTGCCCTGGTTATAGCTGTCATCACGAGAGAGAAGCACAATTGTCTTTTTGAATGAACAAGCTAGTATGCCTTGTGAATGTTCAATTGCCGATGTATCAAGGTTCTCTTACTGCGAATGGAAAATTAATTGAGCCTCTAAGAGAGAAGTATTAGTACCACCCTAGTGGAGACGCACACAAATAAGTAAGACTTGTCTAGCATCAAGCGAAATAATTCACAAGGATGCGACAATCATTATAACATAACAACACATTTCCAATAAGGAGCACCGAAGTAATTGAAATAGCTCAGTTATTTCAGTATTGATAAAGTAAACATGAATCATAAACATTCAAAGGATAGTCTTAGAAACATTCACAATCCATGTGTGAAGACATGCTGGCCTAGAAGGCTTCAATACTAAGCAAAAGTCCCAGGGTACATAAATACAATGAACACCACTAGCTCCAATAGTGGAGCATTAGAGCCACTACTTGCTCCCCAAAAGTACTAACTTTGTCTCTCTAATGCCTTGTGGGAGAAGCCAAGGTTAAAAGTCCTTTACATGAGAAATGAGGATCTATTTATAACTTGAGGAATGACCTTTCACATCCTCATGACTCTTGACTTTCTAACTTCTAGTGACCTTTGGACTTCTACGACCTTTGGAATTCCAAATGACTTTTGGAATTACATGAATTTTGATATTACTATCTTTTGGAATTCTATGAATTTTTAGTTCATACATGACTCTTGGTCTTCCACTTATTTGTCTTTAGAATTATTATAATAATACATCATGACTTTCATATCATTGTTTGACGAGACTTTACACGTCACTATCTTTGATGACTGGGACTAATAGTGACTAATGACATGGATTTATCTAGTGGTGACATCACTGCCAACTGTGTCTTTATTCTTCATGCAGCTTCAATTGTTGATGTCATCTACCCTCCAAAGTGTCTAATTAAATGGAGACTTTGGGGTGCTTTGATCATCACGATTCAAGTGTGTTCTTCGTTCTTTTCGTGCTTCCTTTGTTTGTTCTCCTTCCCTGATCTTCCTCATGTGTGCTTGCCATGATGTTTTTGGAATACTTGTATCTTCGCTCACTCATGACGAGCAACCATTAGCTTGAAAGTCTCCTATTCTACCATGTTTCATGCATATTTTGTATTCATGCCTTTTCGGTGTGCTCAAGAGGGACAAAAGGGGCTTTTGGGCGCATGGGCACACTTTGAAAGGTTGAAGGGCTAAAGAGGAAAGGCTTCGAGGCTTTGGCTGAAGTAAACCCAATACTCAATTACCAAATGACAAGACATACCTTTAGATTTGGGAGGCCCACCTTCAAACATACGATCAATACAGATGGGTGAGAGACCACATGGCTGGCTCAGGTAGTGGAGAAATGGCACAACGAGGTAGTTGAGGGCTAAGGTGGCAGAGAAATGGCACAAGCTATTTATGAATCCTTATATACATTTTCTTTATATTAATCATAGTTGTAAGAAAAATATTGTTATAATATTTGTTTTTGCAGACTAATTTCACGTGATTGTTTGTAATTATTATAAAGCCAAGGTGGCTTCTTGGGTACTGTGATATGAATGCATCAAGTAGTAGTGCTAGAAATGATGTTTTACAAGTTGAGGAACATGGAGCGAATATTGAAGATAAAACTAATGATCATATGGAAGAATATGCCAATAATAACATAGTTCAAGATTTTGGGACAAATCAATTGATTCAAGACTTGTTCGACGATGAGAACGATGATGTTATTTGTGATGAACCTATGCCAGAGAAAGTAGGGAACCACTTTATGATGGCTCAAAGAGCAAATATTCTCTCTGCTGCATTATTGTTGGTGAACTTGAAGGTTTTGAATGATTTTTTAAATACTTGTATGACACAGTTCCTAAGGTATAATGTAATATGTTTCATCGCATGAAAGGTTGATTGTTTTCCTATTTTTTAGTGTTAATTAATGTGTAAAATAAGACTGCAATATTTATGATTAATATTCTTTACACTAACTAGAGAATTTTATGTTGTACTAGATTATTAGGTGAATTTCTATTACCATTGTCAAATAAGTTACCTCACACATACTGAGATTTATATGCAATTACGAAAGAAATTGGTAAGGAGTATCAAGGTATAGATGCATGTCCTACTAATCATATTGTATATTATGGACAGCATGCATCAAAAACAAATTTTTCGCAATGTTAGAGAAATAGATATCGAAGAAATCAACTAACAAAAAGAATGTCTCAAAATATTATTCGTCATCTTCCCATAATTCCACGTTTGCAGTGATTGTTCGGGTGTGAAAGCATAAAACAATTTATGACCATACACGGAAGAGAAGTGGAGATGGTTTTCTTCAAATGCCTACATATGGTTATGCATTTAGAGAAATTGAGGAAAAATGGTTTCATTTTAAAGATGAACTTCATAATGTTAGGTTTTCATTGACAGTTGGCAATGTTAATCCATTTGAAGAGCTCAGGTCTATTTACTTAGTGTGGCCATTTTTTGTTATCAACAATAACCTTCCTCCTTTGATTTCAATAAAGAGGGATCACATTATGTTGACAATGATTGTTCCACATATTTGTTTACATTAAATTTTCAAATATTATAACATTTTCATTTGTCTTGTTTGTTGCATAATATGTTATATTTATGTATTTACTTATATGTATATATTATAATGGTAATTATGTGTAATTTAAAACAATTAGGTAAGTACTAAATTAAATATATGAATGTATGTATCAAGCCCCTTATCAACGAGTTAATGAAGTTATGGGTTGGCATCACTATGTACGACATCTGTAAACCAATAAGGCAAATCGAATTTCAATTCCATGGAATACTTGTATGGACAATTCATGATTCCCTGAGACTGACACATTTTTGTGGCATGTAACGTTCCATTTCACTTTAATAGTATATAATTATTTCAATTATATCATATCATGCATGCTTTTATTTTTTATTTTTTTTACTATAATTTACATTAATCCATTTCTTGTAGGCCTTCAAACAAAGGGTAAATTTGCATGTCCAGTTTGTGGTCCTAAGATGAAATCTCGTCATTCAACAAGTTTAGGATATGTGTTTGATGAGTATACGTACTTCCTGTCTAATAACCATAGATATTGTGCTAGTGAAAAACATATTTTTAATGTAAAAAAAGAGTCTGGATTAAAACCACGAAGAATGACACCTCATCTATGGAAGTTGAAATATAACAGAAATCGTCGTGAAGGACATGATGGGCTTCTACGAGGAATGAAAAGTTCTCTTGATCAATTCATGAGGTGGCCCTACTATGAGCACCTAAGAATAACCCGTCTATTTGATATAATGCATATCGAGAAGAATGTGACATAAAATTTATGGTGGATCACATATGGTAGGAGGGATAAAGAAAAAATCCTCAAAATTTGTAAGGACATTATGGAAGCCAATCATGTAATGAAAAGTGGGATACAATCAAATAGCGATGGAGATCGAAACAACCTTCCATGGTTATTAACAGAGAAGCAAAATGATGATTTATAAGAAGTCATTCAAAGAATTAAATTTTCCACAAGATTTTCTTCAAACATAAATAATATCTTAACAAAGAAAGGTGAATTTGGTGGGGTAAAAACACATAATTGACATAACTTCATTAAGGTAATTATTTTGGTATATCTACATCTCTATGGTTTTTTTTAGTTTACTTTGGATTAAACAAATAATGATTCAATTTTATTATTACAGTATGTTCTACCTCTATCTCTCCCAAACGACTTTGACAACAATGTCAAATAAGTTATATATGATCTTGGAAAATAAATGAGCTGTGAAAATTCTTGAATCTACTTAACATAAATTTCTACTCCAGAAATTTGGTTTACTTCTCCTACTTGTGTTTTCACATTTACAAGTTATTTTCAGAAATATTCAGAAAACAACGAAGTAAACACACTGTAGATCTACACATACATACAGATCAAGCACTGAAGAATTAAGAACACATGACAAAGGACACAATATTTTTTGGAAAAATGTCCCCGGAAAAACTCAATGCGGGAAAACTGGTGCAACAACTCTTGAGGGTTTTATTATTATGATGAATTTTGAATACAAACAAGGACACTAGTAGTGGTTTTCCCAGTAGAGAAATCCCAAGAGATGTAACTCTATCTTTGGAGACAGAAAATATGGTTGATCCAGTTGAGAATGAGGAACCCCACAGGTGCCTACGCAGACACTGCGTCACCCTTCAGTGTGGTTGCGTCACTTTCTCTGATCTATTGATTACGAGCCCTTTCTGGCCCACTAAAACCCCATCGTTCCAGACTATGGCTCTGCGTCAACCCCTCCTGTGACTGTGTCAGCGTCTGCGCTGGCTTTGCGTGAGCCTAGATGGTTCGGTGTCACCCCTGTTTAGCCTACGCTGCCTCTGCGTCACCCTTCTTGGATTGCGTCGCCTCTCTGGTACAGATCCGCCTCTTTGCAATTGTATTCTCGGCCTCGGATCTGAAATCCCTTTGCCGATCTGCCCCTCACTGCACTGCAAGCTCACTCGAAAATTCTCAACAAACCACGCCCTTGAATTTCGACATAGCTCAAGTGCTACCGCTATGTGTGTGTTCTCCAACTGACCCCAAGCCTTCTTTTAATACTTTTCTCGTTGAACAATCAACGATTGTTGATGCAGGAGCATCAAGGCCAATTTTCATTTTTCAATATGTAATAAAAGGGGGTGTGACATTTTAATTGTTTTATTAATTAATTTGTTATTTTTAAATAAAATGGGAGATAAATTATAAAAGTGAGGATTTTGTAAATATTCTTTTATTAATTAAAAGGATATGAGAGAAGTTAGTAGCAAAATTAGGAGTAGGAATTCTATGTACGGGACTTTGTTGAGTCCACACCTAAAAATTAGATTTAGTTGAGGATTAGGTGGAGAGATTTTTGGAGTGAATTAAATTCATTATTTATGTATAAATATGAGTGGTTTTTGTGAGGAAAATACACTTGAATAGTTGAAGAGCGAGGGGAGTGAGTGAGGAGTGGTTTAAAGGGAAAAGAGCCAAGAGGCCGCCCAATGTAATATCTGGCCACAGAGTTTTATTATATTTAAGGAAGTTGATTTATATGGCTCTTTTTCGCCTTCATGTTGAATGAAGTTAGATGTTTTCTACGATTTTAGTGTAGAGATATTGAGTATTTTTTAGATTTCAGGAAGGAGTTGTTTTCTTATATGCAGGATCTGCTTTCTAGCAGAATTCCTGCATCAATTGTGATCTAATCTCTAATCGACAGCTTAGAGTAGAAAACAACTGATCCACGTCACTTAGAACATTCTCACCTACATGTTTTAAATAATTCACTTTAATTATTTAATTTCCCTAAGTTAGACTTAGGGTCTCTATTAAAATAATTAATTATTTGAAAAACTTTCACACCGGTTAGAATTTCTCCAAACGATTTCTGGGACTTGGATATTTCATGTGTCTTAGCCCCTCCACAAAATTTTGGAGCTAGATCACATCCAATGCTACAAAAAAATCAACACTCCCTCTTAGTGAGGAATGTGCTCTAGCAACACTTCACTTAGGGTCTCCATTAAAATAATTAATTATTTGAAAAAATTTCACACCGGTTAGAATTTCTCCAAACGATTTTTGGGTCTTGGATATTTCATGTGTCCTAGCCCCTCCACAAAATTTTGGAGCTAGATCACATCCAATGCTACCAAAAAATCAACACTCCCTCTTAGTGAGGAATGTGCTCTAGCAACACTTCACTCCATAAGAGTTACTTTGATCCATGGCATCAGTCCCCTGTGCTATTGATGCTCGGCATGTTGCCCCTCATCCACTGCGTTGCTGCCTTCTGTACTGCTGCCCATGGCTTTGCCAGTCACTGCCTCATTTGTACTGCAACTCCCTATCAAATGTTGCATCATGCTACCCATAGCACTACCACTGCTAATTGCTGCACTGCAACTCAGTTGCTGAGAAGTAATTAACTGACGGACATCGCCCAAAATCCTAATAGACAAGTCAATCTGGCTGCATCTCGATACTGAAGCACCCTCTGCTACTGAATTGCACTGACCCTCTGAAGTTCTGCACTGCGTAAGCACTCCCACTCTGCGCTGCTGAAGTCCCATTAGCCTCTGCGCTACTGCTTCCACGCTGTTGTTGCCTTTGCACTGTGCTGCGCCAATCCTCAGCGTCCTCACTCCCACCATTCCTCCATAATCCTCTGCACCAACTGACTCTAGTTACCCTGCTACTGTCTTTAAGGGCTCCTGCAGCTCGTATGTGATCCAAGAGTTTGAGCACCTCATGGATCCTGCCCCTACAACATCTAAAGCTCAATCTACAGATCTATGTCGCCCCACCTCTTCTCTCGAGGTACATCAGTACTCATAGCCACATCATCATCACTGCTATCATCCCCCTTGGTTTCCACAGCCTTAGAATCTGAATCTTCCTTGCCCTTCTTCTTCTTAGGATAAGTATTGGCGAAATGTCCTAATTTTCCATATCTAAAGCAACGGACCTTGGAGAGGTCCTTTTTCTTCTTCCGTTGTTGTTGTCATTTTCCCTTAGATGCGAGACTTGCATATTCCTCTGCCGCCTCCTTGTTCTTGGCTCCTTCGTTGTTGCTGCCCATTTTGGACATTCTCCTGATCTCCTCTTGACGAAGTGTTTCCCACATTTCCTCCCAATTTGGAAGTTGTGCTTTGCCCAAAATACTTTGGAAAAAGGTCTCTCAATCATCGGGGACTACATTAAGGGAAATCCTCACCATGAGACCATCATCAGGAGTTGCTCCCATAGCAACCAACTGATCTCGAATTGCCTTCAATCTAATGAGGAAGGGGTCAATTTCCTCTCCCTTGTGCATATGAAATAATCGCAGCTGATTCTCTAGAAGCATCTTCCTCTAGACGGAGGTGCCTTGATACAACTTTATCAACGTTGTCCACATGTCATTTTCCGCGTTCCTCTTGGAAATACGTGAGACCACATGATCCTTCACTCCATCCATAATCAAGTGCTTAGTTCGTGCTTGATTTTCCTCATACTTGTTTAATGGATCAACATCGACCGGAATGACTACAACCCTCTCGACATGATATTTGATGCGATACTCATCCAGGACATATAGGATCCTGGCCTTCCAAATGACGAAGTTAGATGCACCATCTAACCTGTCTTGATCCCTCAATCCATGCGAAGCCATATTTGCTCAAAAATGTCGAAACAAATGCTCTTCTCCCTTCTTTTGTTGCTTCTCTCAATAAGAGACCGGATCTGGGTTTCTTGGTGATAGAAACTGTCTAGAGAATACACTCCCTCTGACTAGTGATTTCCTTCCCAGAAATCCTCCACCAATTATGTCGAACCAACCCTCTCCAATCACTCTGCTGACTGGGTCTCAGAATTCTTGGCTAGAAAGTATGTTGAGGAACTGTTTCCCCTTACTTTGTCAACCCTACTAGACATTGTTCTGCATTGGTAGAAACAATGCCCCACGAACAACTTCGAAGAACAAAAATACACCTCCAACCACGACAATTGGCACAACGTCACCCCCTCTCGGACTGCGTCACCTTCTTGGGCCTGCATCAGCCTCTGTGTCATCTAGACAAGCTCTGCATCACCATTCCAGGCCAGCGTCAACTTTGCGTGAGCTAGACAGGCTTTGCGTCAACCCTGCTAGGTTTGCGTTGTCTCTCTGGTGCTACGTTGCCTCTTTCTGGATCTGTGTTGTCTCAACTGCCTTCTTGCAGCATAAATATTCGTCACTTCGCTGATGGTGTCAGATCCCCCTGATCTACAATAGCTCTGATACCATGTGAAAATTCATGAATCTACTTAACATAAATATTTACTACAAAAATTTGGTTTACTTCTCCTACTTGCGTTTTTACATACAAGTTATTTTAAGAAATATTCATAAAACAATGAAGTAAACACACTACAGATCTAGATATAGATACATATCAAGTACTGAATAATTAAGTACACATGAAAAACGACACACAATGTTTTTTGGATAAATTTCCTCGGAAAAACCCAATGCGGGAAAACCAGTGCAACAAATCTTGAGGGTTTTATTATTATGTAGAATTCTGAATACAAACAAGGGCACCAATAGTGGTTTTCCCAACAGAAAAATCCTTACAGATGTACCTCTATCTTCAGAGACATAAAATATGGTTGATCCAACTGAGAATGAGGAACCCCACAGGTGCATACGCAGTCACCGCGTCACCCTCCAGTGTGGTTGCATCACTATGTATGATCTGCTGAATACGAGCCCTTTCTAGCCCACTGAAACCCCAATGTTATAGCCTCTGGCTCTGCATCAACCCCTCCTGGTCTGCGTCATCCTCTGCGCTGGCTCTGCGTGAGCATGGCTGGGTCTGCGTCACCCCTGCTGGGCCTACGCTATCTCTGCCTCACCCTTCTTGGATTGCGCTGACCCTTTGGTACAGATCTAACTCTCTACAAATGTGTTATGAAACTAGCTCCAAAATTAGAAGAAAAGAGAGATCAACACCTTAGAAATAAGCCACTTCGAGGGGGAAACCTCCTTTACATAAATTAACAATTCTTGGATGATACAAATGAAAAAATATCCTTTCTATATATAGGAGTCCATGGGGTCACAATCTAATCGTAGCCGACCTAACAATAATAATGTAAGGGAACACTAATAACAATATGGGGGTTACAGGGGTACAACAATAAAAATAAGGGGGCTACACTAACAACAATAAGGGACTACACTAGTAATATAGGGACCTAACATGCCCCTCCCCTTCAAAAAAGTGTTGTCCTCAACGCTTGAGTAGCTCTGGATACTTTTGTATAAAATTCTCATCCTCCCATGTTGAATCTTCAATAGATAAGTTCTTCCACTTGATGAGATACTCTAAAATAGATCGATTTCGTAGTCATCAAGTTCTTGTTTCCGAGATTGCTTTAGGTTCCAATATGATTTTTCCTTCCTCATCAAGTTCTCGCAATATTGTTTAAACTGGAAGTTTGTCACCTATAACCTTATTTAAGCATGAAACATGGAAAACTAGATGCACTCGAAAAGAAGAAGGAAGCTCCAATTTGTATGCCGTAGTACCAATATTTTGCAACACCTTGTAAGGACCATAGTACTTTGGCGATAATTTATTATCCTTCTTAGCTTGCTTGAGGGACATTTGATTGTATGGTCGTAGCTGTAAAGATACCCAGTCTCCTATATCAAAACTTCTCTCGCTGCGATGTTGATCTGCCTGTTGTTTCATTCGATTTTGTGCCAAATTTAGGTTATCCTTTAAGAGTTGAGAACTTGTTGTTGATGCTCGATGTGATCTTCCACTTCTTTAACCTTATAATTTTCTCTTAAATATGATGTGATGGATGATGGATGATTTCCATAAAGTGCCATAAATGGGGTCATTTTTGCTGCAGTATTGAAGGAAGTGTTATACCACCATTCAGCCAGAGGTAACCACTTGATCCATTGTGTTTGTTTATTAGATAAAAAACAACGAATATATACTTCCAAACATTTGTTCACTATCTCAGTTTTCCCATCGGATTGAGGATGATAATATGAGCTATGAGCTAGTTGAGTACCCAAACAAGAAAATAATTCCGTCCAAAAATTTCTAGTAAAAATGGGATCTTTGTCGCTTACAATAATCTTTGGGTTTCCATGTAGCTTTTAAATTGTTTCCATAAATGCAGTAGCAATTGTACTTGCTTTAAATGGATGAGATAATGCACAAAAGTGTGCATACTTGGTAAGTCTATCAATTACCACATGATGACACTCTTTCCTTCGGACTTAGGTAAACCCGTGATAAAATCCATTGAAATCTCCTCCCAACATTGACTTGGAATGGATAAAGGTTTTAGAAGACCCGAGGTCTTAATTTTCTCAACTTTATTTTGCTGGAAAACCAAACATTCCTCTACAAACTTTTGAATATAAGATTTAAGGCTATCCCAAAAAAATTATTTCTTCACATTGCGGTAAGTTTTTAAAATCTTGAGTGTCCTCCTAAGGGAGATGTGTGCAATTCCAAAAGAATATTTTGTTTTAGTTGGGAATTCTTACAAAGATATAAGCGATCTTTGTACCATAAGGACTCATTTTTCCAACTAAATGTATCAGATGTACTAGGATCTTGCTGCAACTTTTGAATGAGTTGTCATGACATTAGAGAGATCAATGCCTTAGAAATAAGCCACTTCAAGGGGGAAACCTCCTTTACATTACATAAATGAACAATTCTTGGATGATACAAATGACAAAACCTCATTTCTATATATAGGAGTCCATGGGGTCACAATATAATCCTAGCTGACCTAATAATAATAATGTAAGGGCACAATAATAACAATATGGGGGTTACAGGGGTACAACAATAAAAATAATGGGGCTACACTAACAACAATAAGGACTACACTAGTAATATAGGGACCTAAAAAATTGTATTCTCAGCCTCGGATTTGAAATCCCTCTGTCAATCTGCCCCTCGCTACACTGCAAGCTCACTCGAAAATTCTTAGCAAACTGTGCCCCTCCTCAGAATTTCGACTTAGCTCAAATGCTACCGCTATGTGTGTGTTCTCCAACTGACCACAAGCCTTGCTTTAATATTTTTCTCGTTGAACAATCAACGACCATGATTTAATCTCTAATTGACGTCTAATATTAGAAAAGACTTGATTCACATCACTTAGAACATTCTCACGCACATGTTTCAATTAATTCACTTTAATTATTTAATTCCCCTAAGTTAGACTTAGGGTCTCCATTAAAATAATTAATTATTTGAATAACTTTCACACCAGGTGAAATTTTTCCAAGCGATTTCTGAGTCTTGGAGATCTCATGTGTCCTAGCCCCTCCACAAAGTTTCAGAGCTAGAGCACATCCGATGCTATCGAAAAATCAACACTAAGTAGCGATTTATATGATGAGTGTTTTTTCAATTAGTTTTTCAACTTAATGACACATACTTTACTTGTAATGTAATATATTATGTTTTTTTGAAACATATTATTTTCTTGCATCATCTATAGATGGTTGTCATTAAAATAAATACAAAGAAATGATATAAAACAATGGAAGATAGAAATTCCTTGGCGAATGTGTGAAATGAAAAAGTATATACCACTGACATTTTTCAAAGCACAAGAAGACTACCTCATACACCAAGTTGAGGAGCTTTAATTTTGTGGATTTGTACACACAAGGTCAATGTGGATGGTGGAGAAACACTTGAAATCATTGAAGGCTTTTGTTAGACAATGAGCACGTCCCGAGAATTCTATGGTGGAGGGACATATGGCATATCAATCCATGGTGTATATTAGCCAATATCTTCCTGTATTAGTAGCAAATATGCATGTGGATCACATTTGGGTTGTGAAATCCATCAAAAACATTGAAGGGGGGGCACCTGTTGGGGAAAGGTAGAACAAAGAAAGTGAGATGTAATTAAATATTTAGTGTGGTGATTTACAATACACACACACTCATATAAAACTTTTCATTTTTGTGTATATCATACTTATTTATTTTTTATTTGTTTATTAATTATTAATATTGAACATGGTGACTAATATTTATTGTTGAATTATGATTTTCTGATACATATGTTCGAGAGTGGGATGCACTACATTTATACATTGCAAAAAATATTGATTGGATGAAGCCATGGATTGAAGGATGTGAAAAATGTTATTGTACATTATCATGGGGAGGGGTGTCTGCATTGGTTATAAAAGTTCATCGTGCCTAAGATGCCAATCTTACGTGGAGGGGAATTGATTTAGCAAATGGTTTGAAAGATAAAAAGGCAAGAATGCATTTTCAACCTACAATATTTTATTAAGTTATTTTATTATTATTGATGTGAATGCATATTTTTTTTTTTAGATACTCTCCAAGTTATATGAATATGTTTATTAATTGACAATGCATTTTTATGTTTTTTCCATATTGCAATTGAAACACCACAAAACTCTGTGGTACAACAACCGTAAATTTCACATCAAAAAGTTGGATGAAAAGAGGAAACTTCTGATTGTGGGATAACTAGAGTCTTACAAGTCACTAATGTTTCCTCTAGAAGTGACACACATCCACAAGTCTCTCAAAATTGATACTATGGGTATTTGGATAGCATAATCGAGTGTGACTTTAATTCCTTCAAATTGGTTATATTCAACGTGAAATGGTATAGACTAAGAATGAATGAACATGATCTTGATAGAGCTATTAGTTAGAATGACAATGGATTTACCATGGTTAATACAAGGTCATTTGAGTGAGGATCGAATCACTATGTTATTCCAAGCTAATGTGAACAAGTCTTTTACTCAAAGGTTCTAGGTAGAGTGGGTTCGTCATATGTTATTAGATATGATCCAAGAGGAAGGTCGGTAGATTATAATGTAGCGGAAGAAGATGATAATGTTGAAGAGGATGATAACGTAGAGGAACAATTAGTTTATCAAGTGTTAGATCACAAAGATGTCGAATAAGTTCAAGGAGATGTTCGACTAGAAAATGTTTTTGATGAAGATGATATTGATGATGTACTATTATATGAATAACTTGAAGAAGTTGACCAAAATGTAGGATATGATGTTCGTCATGATGATATGATTATTGGAAATTATGACATTGATGATTATGTTGAAATGGTTCATCATTTCAACGTCATTTTTTAATCGGATGACATAAATGTTGAGTTGGATGAAGAAGAAGATTAATGATATTGAAATTTTGAAATGTATGAGGTATGCGTTTATATATTTTCAGTTGATTTGTTCTTTTTAATTTAACCTAAATTTTTGTTTTCTTAGTAATCTCTATATATGTTTGATTCTTACTATGTTGCTTTCAAATAGTTTATAGTAGATAAATTTGGGTATTGGGAATATTAAGAGTGATGTTGGGGGGGTAGGGAAGGGCCATATGCACTTCCACCTTCATGTGGTTGGCCTTGTTTAGTAGAGAATATTATATTATACTTGAAACTAAGATAAGCTCATTATTTGCATCGATATCAAGCTTGTTGTCACGACCAATACATGATATAATTTATTAAATATCTCTTACAAACCTGCTTCTAATCTCAAAGTGTATGAGTCCCCATGAATGAAAATGATGGCTAGGAACCAAATATTTTCACCTATCTCAAGCTTATTGTTACCAATTGTTAGCCTACCCTGGGTAAGGACCAATCCACTGCTTAAACTTTACTAATAACTATTGGTTGAAACGATGCTCTAATTAATTGACTGTGCACATAGTGACTTATGAATGGGGCCAACATTGATTTTTTTTATTTATTTATTCATAAACACTGAAATTTGACATGTATATAGTATATGTGTGCATTACCAATGTGGGATGGTTTCTAGACTCAAATACGACTCACAAAAAGAATTCGACAATCAAGCGAGACCACCCATATTTCACCATTGTGCTTCACCGTGAACAAGGAGAAAGAGGCATTTGCAGAGATTTGTCAAATATGCAAATGTTATCAGTTGATTGTATATTTTATTATTTTTCATTCCCTATTATTTCCAAGTTTTAGTGAATCTATTTCCAGAGGGCCACAAAAGTATATTGAGCTAGTTGTGTGACCTGTGAATAGGGCTAACACTGATTTTTTTTCAATTTGTGCTTATACGCACTAAAATTCAACATGGTTTTGGTAGATGCATGCATTGATGGTAATGGAGGGTTTGAAGACTCAAATACGACTCACAGAAAGAATTCAAAAATCAAACAACAAAATCATAACATAAATGTTGAGGAGATGAAATTATTTATTACTATTTAGCAATTGTAGGCCTACCTCAACTACGGACCAATCCGCCGCTTAAAATTTACCAATAAATTAGTGGAAATAATGATCTAATTAAATGATTCTCTTCCATTTGATGAGGTACTCAGTAAGTGTTCTATTTATCAATTGCTTAACCCTTGTTTAAAGAGTTGTTGCTATTTCTAATATGATTTTCCTTCTTTATTAATCTCTAGTAAAATAGTTTAGAATTGTATCTTCTCATTGGTTTCCTTGTTTAACCAACATGGAAGATTGGATGTACATGTAACGATGTAGACAAAACCAATTTGGAACCCATACTTCCAATCCTCTGCAACACCTTATAGGAGCCATAATACCTTAGTGCTAATTTATTGTCCTAGACTTTCCTTCATTAGTAAAATACACTAAAAAACACTAATTAATGTACTTTGAAACACAAAAATTAAAAGAATAATTATAGAGTATATGTCTATCCCATTAACAGCTCTATATTGTGGTATAACGGGCTTAAGCTGGGAAAAAAGGGATAAGGTAAATGACGGAAAAAGTGACAAAAAGGGTGGTTGAGGATGTCATTTTTGGGGTTCAACAATTACATTTTCACTAAGATTTAAACTATATATTTTTATTGTGCCCTCAATTATTATCGACTAGTGGTTCACATTAGTACTCCTCAATAATGTGGGCTTCCAATTGTGTTTCCTTTTAGCTAGAGTTTCAACATGATTATCTTCCACTAGGCTATATAATATATTATATATAATGTATAATATATTATATAGTCTAGTGGAAGAGAATAATGTATTATATAATATATTATTTACAATATATATTAAAAAAAACCTCACTCGATCCTTCCATTGCACTCATCCATCTATCAATAAAGAAATCCTTTGAACAACGAACCCAACAAAGAAACAATGAAATTGGCTAGCGAAAAACCCACCCAGGGGAAAATTGTATCCATTTCCATTTCCCTATGAATAGTGCGAACAATGAACAACAAACATTAGGATCTATATAATGAATAGTGAACAATGTGAACCCAAACCTATGTTTTGTCAACAACGAATAGTGCAAAAAGTGAACAACGTGGACAATGCCAACCTAAACTTGTGCTTTATGAACCAAGGTGCGAACTCGTGTTTTGCGATTGCTAAAAGAGATTTAGTGACATCTATAGTTCATTACGGTGCTCCAACTTTGGGATTTGGCCCCAATATGGGATTCAAATGTGAGAAGTGGTTATGGAAACATATTCCAGAAAGAATAGAGGTGGGACCATGTGAAACAAGTAGTATACAGAGCATAAAAATAGATGGCGGCTAAAAAGACAAGTGGGTATAACTACTAGGCAAGTGCTCTCATTTCCCTACTTTCATTTTGAGGGGAATGTGTAGGGTTGGGCTTCATTCAAATCCTTAGTCAATCTCTAAATGGCTTAGTCGCTCAATTATTTTTGAGGGAATGTAGGGCATTGTCTTTCTTCGACAACCCTTCAACCGAAAACAAATACAATCGCTTAATGGCTCAATCAATCATTGCTTTATGAGGGAATGTAGGGCATTGTCTTTGATATATTGTAGATTTCTGTGGTGTAGATTTTTAGATACAAAACTCAGAATCTCCACAGTTTTCATTTTTCAGTTTATGTTTCGAGTCTAAATCAAGACCCATCTTCAGGACAAATCTGCAAAGAAGAGAACGATTAGGTTAAATAAATAGAGGAAAAGATGTCAGGAAAAAGAGAGCCGATCAGTTACTAACTTTATAATTTATTTGATTAATTAGTTCTAAATATTTTTAATTATTTTTATCCATATTTATTTCTTAATTTATATTAATTATTTTATTAATAATTATCATATAATATGTTATAAAGCTCTATGTTAATGATAATAATGTTTAATATTTTATTACTAATTATTTATCTTTTGTTATAAAGCCCTATGTTTTTTATCCATATTTATTTTTAATTTAGATTAATTATTTTATTTATAATTATTATATAAAATGTTATTAAGCCCTATTTTAATGATACTAATGTTTAGTATTTTCTCTATAATTATTTTATATTATGATATAAGGCCCTATGTAGATTATATTAATGATATTGGTATAGCTATTTATTTATAATATATTTAGTAAGATTAATTAATCAAATGATTATAACACATAGATATAATCAAATGATTGTAACTAATTATTCTTATAAACTAAGGTTTGGAGTGAGTTAGGATGTAATATACCAAGGAGGGAGGTTTATTTGAGGTGTAAGTTAATATTAAGAGATTTACAAGGGTGATTTTAAATATAAAATTTTTAATTTTTAAGGCTAAAGAAAGGTAGCACAGTATAGGCAAGGAGAAGGGTAAGGGGTTGATTCGAACAGGAGGATAGAGGGAAGGGGAAAGGGTAAGAGGAAGAGTAAGTAGATGTCACTAAATATCCTAAAAGGACGAAGGAAGAAAAGGGGTTAATGGAGAGCAACGACTCAAGGGTGCAAGTTAATTATCGGGAAAGAACGTGGACCCAATTTCTACTAACTTCTAAACCTCCATCTCTATTTAGGTTGTGAGGGTGTTTGATGATTTCCAAGGCTTCACGTATTTTACGTTTAAAATGATGTTTTTCTTTGGCAATGACCACTACCTCTTCAAGGCATATGTGGTGACACGTTTTGTTGGAGTGTTCTGCCAAAGCCGAGGTTTTGAAGGTCCTACCTGTTTCCCCAATATAGCATTCTCCACATGAACAATTGATTTTGTAAACGCCTTTTTGCTGGAGGTGGTTGGGGTCGTCCTTGAACTATTTCATTCTTTTCCTGATGGTCACTAGAGGTTTGAAGGATGCTCTAATGTCCTTTTTAGCTAGAAATTTGGCTATCTTGTCTGTGACTCCTTGAATATAGGGGAGGTATGCTTTTGTAGTTGAGGAATTATCAGTGATCATTATTTTGTTTTTGGATCTGGCTCTTAGAATAACTTTGTTTATGCACCTATTGCTATATCCCAAGTTTATGAAAGATTTTCTTAGATATTCAATTTCTTCCTCCACATGAGTTTTGTCTGATATTCTAAAAGCTCGCGTAAAAAGAGTCAGCAGAACCCCTGTCTTCTGGGTAGGGAAGTGGTGTGAATCAGCATGAAGATAATTATTCGTATGTGATTTCTTTCTGAACACTTTGTGTCGAAGGGATCCGTCTTCATTTCTTGAGAGGAGTATGTCAAGGAAAGGGATGCAATTGTTTTCTTCGCCTTCCATTGTAAATTGGATATCTTTGGATATGTTGTTAAGGTGGTTTAGGAAGTTTTTTAATTCCTCTTCTCCATGAGGCCAATTGACATTGGTGTCATCTACGAACCTTATCCAAAACTTGGGTTCAAATGGGTAAGAGTCCAAAGCCTTCTTTTCAAATTTCTCCATGAAGAGGTTTGCCACTATAGGGGATAATGGAGATCCCATAGCAACTCCAGATGTTTGTTCAAATACTTCCCCTTGGAAGGTGAAAAAGGTGGATCGAAGACATATTTCAGCGAGCTTTGTAGTCTGCGGGTCTACCACTTCTTTCTTTCTTTGTATTTCTTTAGCGACCCTTGTCTTTCTTTGGCGACCCTTCCACCAAAAATGAATGGGTGAGGATTTTCAATTATTCTAATTTTTCTTTTCAATTGAGACACTCATTATCTATTTTACTGGTTCTTCTAACAACTCTTCTACTGGTTGGTATGTTCTTATGTCGTTTCTATTAATGGGATGATGTCTCTGTTCTCTAGCACCAAAACCATTGAATTCAATTTCCTTATCTTGAATGTGATTCGAGTGCCAAAACATTAATTTTCTAGGGTCGCATTGGAGGAGACATTGATCTGATAGGGCCACGTCAAAGGAGACAATTAACCTGTTAGGGCCACAATGAAAGGTTGAGCAACAAAGCAGTGAAATGGTAATGTGGTTTCTTCATTCTTTGAATTTTTTTCATCTAGGCTTAAAATTTTTTTGTTGGGTAACAATGGTCTAATACCGTGTATGAACTTTTTTCACTCACCATACTTTGAATCATAGTTGCTCAAAACCACCCGAAAACAAATAATCCTCTTCAATATTATCTTATGGTTTCACATGTAACAGACTATGGTATTTTTTCCCTAGGATTTCTTACACAACTAGGTTTTATTCAACACTTTTCTTTGCAATTCACAAGATAAATGACTCTAGTAAAAAATATATCGTTTAGTATCCACATTCAACAATACAACATAACATTACAGTTCAACCAAACAATTACAATGTTAAAAGAGTTCATCGTACATATAATCGAAATAGTCCAACATAAATTTCAGTTATTCTAAAAAACTAAAGTTCAATGAGATTTTGACACTTATAATTCCAAACCATATTGTGTAATTCAGACGTAACCAGAAAATTAGGATCTAACTATGGAACAAACCCTTTTATTTTCTGCTACAATTCTGTCCTGGATGCATTTGAATTCCGGAGTGAGGATGTGGGTGTTCTAACCCTGGTTGCTGGATGGAACTGTTGAAAATTCAGCAAGATGATGGAGCTTAGTGAAATGAAGTCGCCTTCACTAAGTGGGCCCGCAGGCGAATTCTGGCGCAAAGTCTATTTTTTAGACTATGTCTATTTTTAGACATATGGAGCATGGTCCGGGGATTCCAGTATGAGATTCTTGGAGCATTGGTCATGTTGGTAAAAATAGATGGGACTCTATTTTTGTGACCTATAGGTCGAAGAGGTCGAAGTCTATTTTTATACTGCCTATCCTAAAAATAGGGAAGTCAAATATTATTTACCCTTAATAATATTTGGACTATAAACAACAGTTTACTCTCTTGGAGCACTTCAGTTCGAGCTACAGAAGTGGCTCATGCATCTGACAGAGGAATTATGCTATTCCCAAGGGTTTGATGGCATCATGCATGGTTGAATTCAGTTAGGACTTCAGTGGCAGAAGTTTGGTGGAGTTAATGAGACAGCTAGTGGAGTTGTGTTTCGTTTATTTTAGTTGAACTAGTTGAGATTAGTTTAACTAGCTAATCAATTAGTTATGAGTGGAGTGAATTAAATATTATTTAATTCATTAATTAGTAACTCATTATTCAACTCAAGAACACATCAGCTCACTACAGTGCATGATCAGTTCAGTGGAGACCAGTGAAAGAGGTAGATGAAAGGGTGGAGTTAGCTATCAGTGGCGACATCAGTTGTGCATGAGATTTGCACCACACTTGGAGGAATTTCCCATGATGATTGTGCTGTCAAGCCAAGGAGATTCGAACCTTGGATCTCTATATAGACAAGCCTGGATTGCGCAATAGAGGCAAGGCAATTGGCGGTGAGTTTTGAACCAGTAACCTGTTCAAAACTGAGCTAGTTTGTGTGTAACTTCATGAGAAAGTACTGAGTACTTGTGAGGAGTATTGTACTGAGTTTGTTACATGATTTCTCCATTATAATATACACAATAGCTGCGGGGTTTTCAGCTATAAGCTTTCCCCATACATACCGTGTTAATGTGTATGATGATTTGATGTGCTATCGCTTGTTTTATTTTCCGCATGTGTGATGATGCGAGTGGAAGAGATTATGTGTTGCATACAAATTCAAATTGTATGTGATCGGGATAGTCTCGGTGGATAATTAATCATTATTCAGCAAATTTCTACATGGTATCGAGCTATTGAAGCGAGAGATTGATCATCACGGTGATTCTAGAAAACTTATTTCGGTAGACGAGTACGCGAGCCGGAAGTAGCCTCGAGATTCATGCTTTCTTCGGAAAGTGAAAGATGCAGTAAATACCCCTTGCGATCCAATATACGTAAATAATTTGTTCTCACGGATCTAGAGCGAAATTTGAGCTTTGAGGTGGAATTAAATTTTGCGACGGTTTGTTTTCTTGGTGCCGAGTGTTGAAAATGTCTTTCAACGGTTTGCGGCTCGAATATGCTCTTGAAGGCGATTCGAAGATTATGTTGCATGGAAGGATCTCATGGAGGCGATGAGGTAATGATGCCGGGGTTCGTGAATACGGATGTCCAAGCCCATTGATCTGCTTTGAAGTCGAAGCATGGCAAAGAAGATGGCGAAGTGTCGAAGGATCTGTTGGAGGGCGTCAGAGTTCATATTGTATCCGACACCGTAGAAGGCTTCTCCATATTTGTGCGCAGAGCTTTGACGGATCTATTCCCGAGTAAGAGTGACCAAAGGAAAGTGGTGCTCAAAGATAAGTTCGAGAACATCAAGAGATGGAGAGAGCTGAAGACGGTATTGCCAAATACCTCACGAAGTTCACTTTCAGTCTGAGAGATGAGGTAAGGAAGTGTGGGGGTGAGCATCGAAGAGCAGGGACATGGTCGACCTGGCTCTCCTTGGTCTTCGAAGGCTTGGCACTCATATCAAGATAGTGTCAATGGTCGGGAGAAGGCTGCTTGGGATGGGAGCGCCTTTGGGCGATCTCATGCGGGAGGAGATAAGGAGGACTACTCGAGATGGATCTTCATCGAAAGGGAGGCGATGAAGCACTTTGGTTGCCAAGAAAAGAAAGGGAAGGGTAAGAAAACCTCTCATTACGGTGCAAAAGGGCAAAGAGTAGGATGGCGAAAGTGAAGTGTTTTCCGTTTGCCATGATCAACGACGATTATCGCACCAATTGTCCAAAGAAGAAGAAGAACAAGCAAGCGGGAAGATCTGAGATGGAGAAGCTTTGGCTTCACGGTTCGAGCTTGAATTTTCATTGATTGCATGCTTGGTTTCAAGTGTGATGGGATCGGTGTGGTTCTTGGACGGCGGTGCGTCATTTCATATGACGGGAGATCGGATTTGTTCTCGGATACGGAGGACCCCTTTGGGGTTGGGTGTGCCTTCGAGATGGGCGATGATGGTAGATCTGATGCGGCGGTATCGGTACCATATCCTTCGGAGGAGTCTGGTAAACCCTTTGTATTGAGGATGTCATGCATGTACAGTTGAAGAAGAACTTGATCTCGTGGCAATGTTGGAGGATAAGGGTATGATGTGGTCTTCGGCGAAGGAAAAGCCTTCTGTGCGGTAAGACTCTGCGGAGAGACCCGGAAGATAGGGGTTCGGACCAAGAACCTTTATCGGTTGCGGGTAGATGGCTGCGCAGCTATGGCATGCAAGGCGGGAGAAGTGGTGAGCCGGGATGATGAAGACGGCTGAAGATTGGGGCCACCTTCACCATGGAGCTTTGAAGATTGCGGATTTCTCTTGGGCTTCCTGAGGCACCTTGGATCAAATCGGTGCAAGGGGGTGTACTTTAGGGAAGTATGTGAAAGCCACCTTTCATGAGAAGGATAGTTGCGCCACGACGATCGCGGGGGATTCACCCACGGGCCGTGTGTGGTCCTTTCTTAGTTGCTTCGACGAGAAAAGCACAAGTATCATGTGATCTTTGTTGATGATTTCTCTCGAAAGTGCTTTCGGATCTTCTTCATGCGGAAAAGTGATACATTCGCGAAGTTACGGCGAGTTTAAGCACTTGTCGAGAAGGAGTCGGGAAGAGGTGATTGCTCTAAGGAGTGATAACGGTAGTGTGGGTCCATGTCTTTGAATTCAGGAGTTGCGGCGCAAAAGGGATTCGAAGAGGCTCATCGCACCCCATAGCCCACAACAAATGGGGTGGGCGGCGGAAGAACGAAACGATCGTAGGTCTTGCATGGGCGATGTTGCATGATCATGGCCTACCCCTTCACTTGTGGGCGAGGCATGCAATACAACGTGTATGTGCCGAGCCGTTGTCCCTCACAAGGTTCTTGGCATGAGTACACCGGAGGAGGAGAAGCATTTGGCAAGAGGCACGATATTTCCCATTTGCGGATCTTTTGGTTCTCCTGTCTACATGCATGTGACGAAGGATCGAAGGAAGCTGGATCAGCGTTCTTTGAAGTTGGAATATTTGTAGGGTACAACGGTACCTCACAACTACCGGGTGTATTTGTCGGACGGTCGCAAGACGTGTGCGACGGATATAAAATTTCGGGAGGAGAAAGCCATGCGGTGTTCGCTTGAGGAGCTACACTTGCATGCATATGAGAGTTGTTAGTTCCTAAGGAGCTTCGGATGTGGATCAACCCTGAGAGGAAGTTCGAGTGGAAGAAACCATCCGAGCAGCGCCCAACCATCGCGCGGAAGGGCACATCGCACTACGGGGAAGGTGAGCGACGCTCGGGATGCGAGAGAGAGGTTCGCCGGGATACCTACGGCACGGCGCGAACGGAGACGGTCCGGACTCATTACCTTTGGATACATGGCTCTTGTGAGTCAATGTGTTGTGACGGAGCCATCCTCTTTGAGGAAGGCGGCGGAGGAACCCGCATGGGTTGATGCCATGATCGAAGAATGAGTTAGTGTTCGGGAACGATGCATGGGAGATTGTCCCAAGGCCGTTGGGGAAATCGGTGGTTGGGTTCGCGATGGATCTACAAAGTGAAGCAGGCGGCTGACGGGAGTGTGGAGAAGTACAAGGCGAGATTTGTCGCCCGTGGCTTCTCACAGATCGTGGGGATTGACTATGAGGAGACTTTTGCACCTGTCGCAAGGTACTCTTCCATACGGACGATCCTTGCTCTCTCAGCGCAGATGGGGTGGCACATTCATCGGATGGATGTGAAGACTGCGTTCCTCAATGGAGTTATTGAGGAGGAGGTGTACATAGAGCAGCCTGAAGGTTTTGAGATCTTCAGCAGTGAGTCGCATGTGTGCCGACTCAAGAGATCATTGTACGGGCTGAAGCAAGCACCTCGTGCTTGGTACACTCGGATAGACAGCTACTTTACCAGGCTTGGATTCTCCAAGAGTGAGGCAGATCCAAACCTGTACCAGATTGTGGTGGAGGGGAAGCTGTTGATCATCGTACTGTATGTAGATGATCTGATTTTGACTGGCGATGAGTAGTTGATACTTTCATGCAAGGAGGATCTTGCACGAGAGTTTGAGATGAAGGACCTGGGCATCCTTCATTATTTCCTGGGATTGGAGATTTGGCAGCGCAGTGGAGGACTGTTTGTTTCTCAGGGCAAGTATGCCCGGGAGATTCTGGAGAGGTTCAACATGCGAGGCTGCAAGCCTGTTGACACTCCTCTTCCTGGTGGTTGGAGGAAGGAGGATGCTACTTCAGCGGAGGTAGTGGATGCCACTGTCTATCGACAGTTGGTGGGGTCGCTTATGTATCTGGTCAATACACGACCCGATATATGCTATGCAGTTAACCAGCTTTCGCAAGCTATGGTTAAGCCTACCAAGCTCTTTTGGAAGGTAGGCAAGCATGTATTGTGCTATATTAGAGGCACATCGGGATATGGTCTATGGTACAGACAGGAGGATGGAGCGAAGCTTTCTGGCTTCACTGATGTAGATTGGGCAGGGAGTCCAACGGACCGGAAGAGCACTTCTGGAGGAGTTTTCAGCATTGGGTCGACAGTAGTTTCCTGGTACAGCAGGAAGCAAAGATCCGTGGCACTCAGTTCAGCAGAGGCCGAGTACATGGCAGCTAGCTTGGCTGCATGCGAGGCTATTTGGATGAGGAAGATCCTCGCAGGTTTGTTCAGGTTGCATTTGGAGCCTACAGTGATCTGCTGTGATAACCAGTATGGTACAGATAGGAGGATGGAGCGAAGCTTTCTGGCTTCACTGATGCAGATTGGGCAGGGAGTCCAACGGACCGGAAGAGCACTTCTGGAGGAGTTTTCAGCATTGGGTCGACAGCAGTTTCTTGGTACAGCAGGAAGCAGAGATCCGTGGCACTCAGTTCAGCAGAGGCCGAGTACATGGCAGCTAGCTTGGCTGCATGCGAGGCTATTTGGATGAGGAAGATCCTCGTTGGATTGTTCGGGTTGCATTTGGAGCCTACAGTGATTTACTGTGATAACCAGAGTTGCATTAAACTCTCGGCTAATCCAGTATTTCATGATAGATCCAAACACATCGACATCAGGTACCATCATATCAAATATTGTGTTCAACGGAGAATCATGATGCTTTCATATGTTCCCACGGAGGATCAGGATGCCGACATCCTGACGAAGGCGCTCACCAGGAGCAAGTTCGAATTCCACAGAGGCAGGATAGGGGTTGCAAATAATCCATATCTTGCTGAGAGGGAGTGTTGAGAATGCAGCAAGATGATGGAGCTTGGTGAAATGAAGTCGCCTTCACTAAGTGGGCCCGCAGGCAAATTCTGGCGCAAAGTCTATTTTTAGACTATGTCTATTTTTAGACATATGGAGCAGGGTCCAGGGGTTGCAGTATGTTATTCTTGGAGTATTGGTCATGTTGGTAAAAATAGATGGACCTCTATTTTTTGACCTATAGGTCGAAGTCTATATTTAGACTGCCTATCCTAAAATAGGGAAGTCAAATATTATTTACCCTTAATAATATTTGGACTATAAACTTCAGTTTACTCTCTTGGAGCACTTCAGTTCGAGCCTTGGAAGTGGCTCATGCATCTGATAGAGGAATTATGCTATTCCCAAGGGTTTGATGGCATCATGCATGGTTGAATTCAGTTAGGACTTCAGTGGCAGAAGTTTGGTGGAGTTAATGAGACAGCTAGTGGAGTTGTGTTCTGTTTATTTTAGTTGAACTAGTTGAGATTAGTTTAACTAGCTAATCAATTAGTTATGAGTGGAGTGAATTAAATATTATTTAATTCATTAATTAGTAACTCATTATTCAACTCAAGAACACATCAGTTCACTACAATGCATGATCAGTTCAGTGGAGACCAGTGAAAGAGGTAGATGAAAGGGTGGAGTTAGCTATTAGTGGCGACATCAGTTGTGCATGAGATTTGCACCACACTTGGAGGATTTGTCCATGACAATTGCGCAGTCAAGCCAAGGAGATTCGAACCTTGGATCTCTATATAGACAGGCCTGGATTGTGCAATAGAGGCAAGGCAATTGGCGGTGAGTTTTGAACCAGTAACCTGTTCAAAACTGAGCTAGATTGTGAGTAACTTCATGAGAAAGTACTGAGTACTTGTGAGGAGTATTGTACTGAGTTTGTTACATGATTTCTCCATTATAATATACACAATAGCTGCGGGGTTTTCAGCTATAAGCTTTCCCCATACATACTGTGTTAATGTGTATGATGATTTGATGTGTTATCGCTTGTTTTATTTCTGCATGTGTGATGATCTGAGTGGAAGAGATTATGTGTTGCATATAAATTCGAATTGTATGTGATCAGGATAGTCTCGGTGGATAATTAATCATTATTCAGCAAATTTCTACAGGAACTCCTTGACCCTATCTCTACCTTCAGCGAGGGTTCTAAGTACTTTGCCCACATTCCTAAATCACGTCCCCACCTACAACGAGGGCTTCTAGCTACTCCCTCTACACTACAAGGAAAAGACCCTCTAGTGAATGTTTTTGAGGAACCCCTTACAAAAATAGCCCAGATATCCGTTTGTGGCGAAGGTCACTAGAGGAGGTTGGTGGGTGGAGGTTTTTGCGGATGTTTTTTGTACGATGCGTTTCTAATCAGAAACCACACTGGTGCGTTTAACTCACAAAGCATCGTTGTGAGCTACAAATTGGCACACTAATACACCGTGCTCTCCGTACAAACCCACCCAGTGTGTCTCATTATTGTAGCACACCAGTGCGCTACTCAGAAACATGCCCAATGCGCTAGGAATAAAATACCCGGTGCGCCTCAAAAACCCGTGTACCGAAACAAGGTTACATAAAAAAAAATTACCGACCAAAAAATCCGCATTTTCACTTCTTCTATGCTCCAGATCTCTCAAGCATCAGTGTGAATTTCCCTTGTGTGAGGCACCCTGCCATCGGTGCTCCCATTGCACGCACTGCTGTCGTCCATTTCCCACCTTTTGGATTTCGAATTTTGGAAAACGATGGGCAAATTTATTTTTACAAATTCTTCAGCAAATATGCCTCCTTGATGCCAAAATGTACAAGTATTTTACTTGTTTATCAATAATTAAACTTTGTAGAGGATTAGATTTGTCAAAAAAGTTAAAATTTACCATTATAAAAAAAAATAATCCTGCGCGTTGCGCTCGAGCCCTTCAGCTCGCACCGTTCGTGGTGCGGCCTGTAAATTTACAGGCCCTCACCGTGAACGATGCTAACAAACACTACATTGGGTCTGGTGCGGTACCGAAAATGGCGCACCTTTTTTTTTTTAAAACCTATATGGCGGTGCGGTCATTTAAATGACCCCATCGTTGACTATGTACCATTTTCGAGAGGGTGGTGCGTTGACTAAACTATCTGCCCTGGAGCGGATAGTTCAGTCAACACACTGCCCTCTGAACACTGGTACATAGTGAATGGTGCGGTCCTGTAAATGACCGCACCGTTGAATATATACCAATGTCAGGAGGGTGGTGCGCTGACTAAAATTTCCGCCTCGGGGCACATAGTTTGGTCAGTGCACTACCCTCCCGACAGTGGTTCATAGTAAATGGTGCGGTCGTTTAAATGATCGCACCGTTGACTGTGTACTGATGTCAAGAGGATGGTGCGCTAACAAAACTATCCGCCCCGGGGCGAATAGTTTGGACAATGCACTACCCTCCCGAAATTGGTATATAGTCAACGATGCGGTCATTTACAGGACCGCACCGTTGACCATGAATTAATGATGGGTGGTGCGTTGACCTAACTATCTGCCCCGGGGTGGATAGTTTCATCAAACGCACCGCAGAAGAAAGTACACCTCATGTTTTGCGTTGCGTTACAAATTTCCATGCACACTGAAGACGGTGCGCTATAAAAATAGACGCACCGATACTGGTGCATGAATGTTATTTTTGGTGTACCGACTATTTTTTTATTTTATATATATATATTTGTAAATACATGTCTCTTTTAATAAAAAAAATGTATTTAATATGTGAATCATTCAACAACGTCAAAGGAGAGAAGAGAGGGAACAACAAGAACATATGGTAGACCAATATAACGTGGTTCACCTGTGGGAGGCACGAGAGATGGGGAGACTTATGTACCCTCACCCTATTAAGGTAGCCACCCAGTTGCTTCTAAGGGAGGTAGGCCTCCTCAAGTTCTATGAGGAGGCTACATCCCTGAAGTGCCATAATGGGTTATTGCGACAACTCATCTTCAGGTGGAATACCCATCGACAGGCTTTCCGAGTTGGTCCTAACCAGTGGTACCCGCCCATTGAGGAGGACATATATTTTATTCCTGGTCTATCTAGGAGAGGGCGAGATTTGACCTTGTTCCCAGAGGTCCCCGTTGGCTATGCAGCAGGGAGTCAATTGGTGTACTCCTAGAGATACATTAGTGCATATATACTTTCTCCTGTAGATTTTTAGCTCTTTGGTGGTCAGTTATGTATTGCTTCGTTTGGTACAGAGGAAGTGAGGTACCTCTCACTACTGTTGTCGACCATTGCACACCACACCAGTGACTAGAAACACATTAGTTTCCCGCCTTTATTTTATGTTGATTATTTATTACAGGCGCCACGACTTGTGAGGTGGTCTACGATTTTTTTGTGGCAGTTTTGTACAACATTAGATAGATGTTGTTCTTAGGCACAAGGGAGGGTGAAATTCACTTTTGTTTCAGAGTTATTTTGTTTATTTTTTGAGAGGTTTCCAGAGACGAGGCCTACTTTTGTTTGGCAGCCTCGTAGGCCGTTGCTGCACGTACAAATGGAGATGTGGGCCCAGTTGATTCCCAAGAGGGGCGAGTTTTAATTTTCCGCTAGGATATCTCATGATGCACTGGAGTTGCTATCCAGTGTTGATGATCATGCCTTCATTCTGGTGCCATGTATGTATGATGGTTTGGATTGGTGAGGGTGTGCCAACATCCTCTTCAATGATGATGAGCCGCCGGATGAGAGAGGTAATATTAGTGTTTTCTTTAAATTTATTCTAACACGTTCTTTAACTTTTTTTATTAAATTGTTTAATAAAATTATCTAATTATTGTTGTGTACTTATATATATTTTGTAGATATTGGGTCATTTGTTGGTGATGAGATGCCACCACCACCAAATGATCTAAGTGTAGATCCTGCTGACAAGGAGATGACAGATGCAGAGGATTAGGTCGGTGACAGACCTGGTCCTCATGATCATGTGCAGGTACTGGTGGGTGTCAGGAGTAGGCCTGACACTCGATTTAGGATGGAGTTGGGTGACCAACTCTGTCGACTCCTAATGGAGGAGGGAGAAAGTTCGGTCATTATCAGAGAGATACAGGCTCATGATAGATTGACAACAATATGGAGAGGCATGCCACATGATATGTTGACCCTGATGCGACATATCGTTGGAGCTACCAGACTACTCGTGTGGGCGAGGAGGGTCGATCGACGTAGGTGTGGTGGAGATACCGCATGTTGACAATAGAGCAGCATATCATATGATGATCATAATCAGGGGAGTGATCATTGTTCAACTATTAATCCACCTCCTCCTCCACCTCGCGCCGGAGATGAGGAGCCTACATCATCCAGTAGTCATGATCATGAACATGCACCTGATCCTGAGGAAGGCGCAGGTCCATCTGAGGAGGCAGGTCCATCGACTGAACAGGCCTCCACACCATCCACAGATCAACAGGTTGGACCATCCACGAGTCATCATGAGTAGGCAGTTGATCCTGATCAGCATGAGGCACCTCCAGATTAGCAGGCACATGATGATCGACATCTATTTGAGCATGTCGAGAATGCACCATCGACTGAGCAGGCCTCGACTAGTACTACTATTGATGTACCACCAGCTGATATTTGACATTTATATGTAGTTATAATACATTTGTATATTTTTGACATTATATATATATATATATATATATATATATATATATATATATATATATATATATATATATATAGTCCTGTGTTGGGTATATGTACTTAATTTACATGTTGGTGTTCATCATGATGTGCATATTGTTAGGTCATGTTAGATATGTTCATTTAATGTGCAGCTTGCAGATAGATGTGTATGTGATAGCAGTTATTTGACATGAGATGTATAATCGATGTTTGTGTTGTGATGATGTTATGCAATGCTTGTGTTTTGTTAGATGATCATGATCACGATGATTAGATGCTGTTAGCGAATTTGGATGTGTTTTTTAGTCGAAAATGATGTTTGTATGATGGTTATAATGATCGTGATGTTTATTTTTAATATTAAATCATGATATTTATTAAATACTATGTCGTGATTGTAATTGAAGTTTTAATTTTAATTGTATGTAAAATTGTAAAATTGTAATTGTATTTCTAATTATAATTATAATTGTAATTGTATGTAAAATTTTAATTTTAATTGTAATATTTAATTTATTGTGAAATGATTGTAATTGTAATTGTATATATGTAAAACTGTAAAATTGTAATTGTATGTAAAATTCTAAAATTGTAATTATAATTGTATGTGAAATTGTAAAATTGTAATTGTATGTAAAATATTTGTAAAATTTTAATTATATTAATGTGAAATGATTGTAATTGTAATTTTATTTGCAAAATTGTAATTGTAAGTGTATGTAAAATTCTAAAATTGTAATTGTAATTGTATGTGAAATTGGAAAATTGTAATTGAAATTCTAATTGTAATTGTATGTAAAATATTTGTAAATTTTAATTGTATTAATGTGAAATGATTGTAATTGTATGTAAAATTCTAAAATTGTAATTGTAATTGTATGTAAAATTTTAAAATTGTACTTGTAATTGTAATTGTATTGTGAAATTGTGAAATTGTAATTGTATTGTGAAATTGTAAAATTGTAATTGTAATTGTATGTATTGTCATCATTCAATTTTATTAAAATTTTTAAATTTGTAAAATTGTAAATTAATTATAAATTTTGAACCATAACCACTGTAAGTAAAATGTATACCATAAATATTGTTAAATTACCATACTTGTAAAATTCTAAAGTTGTGTGAATATGAATAATTGTAAAATAATAAATCTAGAATAATATGAATTTTTGTAACATAATAAAGTTTAGAAAATAATGCAAATAAATTCATGTACTTTAGAATTATCATTATTTTATTATGATCTTACATACAAAAAAAAGAACTTTATACAGTACGCCATTGTTTTCGAGATCAACATAATTGAAAATTATCAAGTGAAATGATTTTAACATTAACACAATGAAAATTACCAATTAATTCAAAATACATATTATAATGTCTCGAAAAAAAGAGTCTTAGTTATAAGGTAATTAAGTCATCTTCTTTATAAAAACCCATCTTAAAAAGTATAAATGATGAAATACCACATGTACCATATCACTCTCGGTTCTCATGATCACCCTCATTATCTTCTAGCTCGCTTGGCATGATAACACTATTGTTCTCAAAAATATGTTTTGATCTAGGGTCATTTCTCAATACGAGCCACCAATCCCTATCCAACACATCTGGGTAAAAAAACACCTGGTTGTAGTGATTGGGGAAAACATAGGGCTCCTTAGCCTCATCCCACATATTTCTAGAGTTGATACATATCAGCCTACTATCGTGATCTTCCTTTTCATTATTCCGATCAAAGGTGTCCCACCACTTGCACCTAAAAATAACACATTGGAAAGAAGAGAAATCCACTTCAATGATCTCTTGTATCTTTCCGACGTAACCTAATGTCCCTCATACTAGGTTTTGATCACGGTGGCTAGATCCTTGGGATTATAGGCATGTGCCTCAATATTTTAAAAGGAGGACCACATGATTTACCCTTATTTTTTTATTTATTATACCTGTCATGCCCACATTTCAGACATATCCCTTTGTCTGCATATTCTCCTCTATATATAATACAATCTTTTGGACATGCATGATATGATATGTACTCAACACCCAACATTTTCAACAATTTCTTTGCCTCTTCACAGCTACTGTGCTAAACATTATCACTCAGAAGAACCTTATCTTTGAATAACCTATAGTTGGTGATCATGGACAATATTAAATGTACATTAATGCAGATATAATTATTAATGTTTATAAAATTAAGCGTTTGTAATGTTCATTGTGTGACTATATTTATCAAAATATAAGGGAGGACTTTATGGTCACTTACCTCAAAATTTATGAGAAACATGCATTCGACAAGCCAAAATTTGCTTTCAAGTTGTACAGTACCATCGTTGTCCCCAACTCGGAAGACTTTGACTGACCGCCAGGTCCAAAGATAGGGGTGGTGGAAGCAAATTTAAGGCTTTCGAAAAAGGTATCAGCGATATGAGCATCATCCCCTAGCTGATCATCGTTCTGGAATGCATCTAACAACATTGTCTCGATGATAGTCGTATCCCTTAAGTAATCATCCATACCAGCCTCTTTTTGATTGCCTCCATTTCCAGCTTGTGAAGAACTACTATTGTAGTAGTTATTCCTAATTGGTGAATCTGGACGTAGTGGGAATTGAATAGGTGGATGATTCAACCATTCTTGGTATCGTTCCTCTCCGATTTTTTCTCTTAATTCAGCCTTCTCTCGATTTGACATTGTCATGGGGTGCAACAGAAGATGGTAGGTAGGTCATTCATCATCACTAGAATCCTAATAATTTCAAAAAATATATTTGAAAATTATTAGTACAAAATCTATGATATCAATTAGTAACCACGTCGACAATGCATGATTAATTGGTTTGAATTTGAAATAATTACATTAATATACCAAACAATTATTATTACCATCATTGTCCTGGGTTGTGGCTAGAAGATGCAATGTTACAATTGGCAAGGTGAAGCGGCTGTCCATTTTCATCCACCAAATGCACCTTGCGGTATGCTGCTCCTTATAAGAGCTTTCGACGTTTTGGAGTTGTTTGAATATTTTGTGCATATGAACTTGATTCTGAATCTGCGTGAACCTGCAAAGTTGTATACATTTAATTTATTAAGCTGATTGACATGGATAAAAAACATAAATTCAAATAGATAATGAAAATATAAATAAACTATGAAGTAAATATTACGTCTTGAGATGGATAGGGAGAAATCTGCCATGGAATTTGAGAAATATTATGGAACGAGCTGGATTTTTAAGAATTGTCCATTTGATATAACTATGATATTTTCTCCCTGCATTTGAGCAAAATCAACAATAAATTTTGGTGTACACACCTAAAAGTAATTTTGGTGCCTTAAAAATGGACTTATTGTTATCAACGCTAATGTACAGTTAACCACACCGGTGCATTTTAGTTACAACACATCGATGCTGTGTTATTAATCGACGCATCAGTGCCGAATAACTGCAAATAAAAAAACACAACTTTATTTTTTTTTAAGTGAAAAAAAAACGGTAAATTGAAAAATGTGCGGCAAATCATTTTCGAAAATATAATTTCATAAAACAATTCTTTAAATAATAAAAACTTTTCATTATTTCATTATTTTTGCAAAAAATTTCAGGGAGAGATTTGCACGAGAGACATACTTGGAGAAAGAGAGCATGAGAGCACTGTAGAGCAGCGAAATACTTTCGAACATAACTATTCAGACAATCAGAATTCAAAACCTCTAGTGATTCAAACCATGTAGCATAGAATTTCAAACCATCTAGTGATTAAATTTTACTGTAATAATCATTTTTTTACATTTTATATTTTATTTAATACATGGTAAGTAAAAAATTTAAATTTTACTGTTCATTTTCAAAAAAAAAATCTATTCTTGCGCTAAACCTTTGATTATTTTTGTTTCTGCCCTTGCTTCTTCCTGTTTCTGTGACTTCAAAATTAGGGATTTTCATTTTTTTATTTATAGGGTTTGCATTGCTATATATATATATATATATATAGGCCTATGATATCTAACCCACGGGACGACTTGCAGAGTCAGATCCAATCCATGTCGGCCCTTGCGTGAATTTTTAAAAAACAAGAATTTTTTAATCGGTGCGTCCTGTGTAAAATAGCGCACTGGTACACTATTTTATCACAACACACCGCGCACGTACTGTTTGATAAAAACAATTTAAAAACATATACATTTTTTTTAAATTCGTGTGCCATATGGAAAATAACGCATCGGTGTGCTATTTCATTATAGCGCACCACACACATGCTGTTTGAAAAAAACATGTTTTTTTTGTTTATTTTATGTCTGTGTTAATTGGTGCACCGGTTAACATATAACGCACCGGGTCTCCTTGGTCACAGAGAGCACCATACGGTGGCCTCCTGTTTTCTCAGTGCATTTATAAGAACATGCCGCACCGCCCCATCCACGACACCATATGCTACAAAAACTAACATTAGAGGTTTTTATTAATTTATCTGTGTTAATCAGTGCGCTGGTTAACATATAACACACCACTTCTCCTTGTTGACAGAGAGCATTGTACGGTGTTTCTATTGTTTTTGCGGTACGTTTATAACAACACATGGCACCGACGTCAGTACGTATTGCTTGAAAGGCGCACCGTTTTTTTTAAATTTTTTTTTACCTAAAATTTTTGTGATTTATTTATAAAATATATTAATGAATGGTATGGTACATGTTTCATATTGATAAAGAAATGGCTGACAAGATATCAAGCAACAAAAATACTGATAGCACGTCGAGAAAAGAAAAAAATGCAAGTTCTTTGTAAATTTTTTACAAAAATTATTATTTTTGAACTATATGTAAGTTTAACTAATATTTATCGTTTACTGTGTATCATGCAGAGCCATAAAATGACGAAGCTCGATAAGTTTATTTCTAATCTAGGACCAGAAGAGTGTAAAAAATTGATGGAAAAATTGCAAAAGGATGAATCAGGTGAATGAAAAAATACTATCGATCCAATACGAGTTTATTTTTTTAATTTTCATTAATAATATACTTAAAAATATTAGATAACATGTTTCAAAAAATCTATTAATTCACATATGTTTAATGTTCTACAGGGTCCAACAACTCAGAAAAGAAATGTTCTAAGAAAAGAAAAAAATAGAACATGCAAATGAAAATGAATTGCTCCTTGGCTCATCTGGAGTGGCGATGGAGGTTAACGAAAGAGGGAAATTTTTTACAAAAAATTGATGGATCTATTGGAATGAATGTATAGATGTTCTTTCCACTTACAATACAAAAAAAAATCCAATAATTCCAAGAACCAAATTTTATTTAAACTACACGATGAGTTTCTAGAGATTCATTGGTCAATGAGACATGTCAGACTTTTAATAGCAAAAACGTACAACAACAAAAAAGAAGGAATGAAAAAGTAATATTCTTTTAAATGTTTTTCTAGAATGATATGTATATATTACTAGAAAGCAATCATTTATAAATATCACTTTTGTTATATTTACTTTTCATATATCAATATAAAAATTAAATAGTTTATTGTCATGTTACATTTTCAAGAAAATTATGAAAATCCCAAAAGATGAACGAGCTAATATTAGAAATATGCCAGTAGGAATGTCTAAAAAGGTGTACAAGGAGATGGTCAAAGAAATGGACCATAATTGCATTGCACGAGGATCCATCTCAACAAAAACGTGCTTCAAATGTAATATGTAATCATTGAATTTTTCGATTAGGTATAATAAATAAAAAATGTAACATTAAATATTAATTTTCAAATATTTTCTTGCAGAAAATAAAAGAAAATGGAACCCATTCAGCAAATAAAACAAGACAATAAGGAAGAAAATGGTTGATATCTAAGTTTGTGAATAGTTGTTACTTCCTTATAACAACTTTACTAGATTTCATTTTTGTATATTTTAAGTTGTTTTACAACAATCATCATTGAATGTCTTCAAACATGTGTTAACATACAAAGAAGAACCATCAGACGAATTTATTGGCATTGGGTTAAATATGGGTTGTCAGTATATGTTGGCATATCATAAATTAATTATGGAATTTGTAAGCATCTATCGATCTTGTTTTACTTAGCTTCGTCTATAATTAATAGAATAAAAAAATCATTTATATTAAATATATGATTTGTTATGGGGTATAAAACTTGCAGGAAACAAAGTATGGGACTGTGCCAACAAATGAAATGTTGAAAGATGGCATGAAATTTGGTTTGGAAAGAATGTGTATAGTTCAAGAGTCAATTCTTGCTATGGTACATCATTTCTTTTCGATTTACATTGATGTATATTATTTAATATTTCAATTTTCATTATTCTCACCAATGTATATACACTAATTACAATTTATTTTTATGTTTGTAGATGAAAGGTGAAGAAGAAGAAAAAAATCAACACTGTGAACAAAACATTCCTCAAAATAGGCCAACTCATGGAAGTAGCTCGAGCAGTGACAACAGTTCAAGCGAAGAATGATGATCAATATGATTGGATATCAAAGCAAGGCATTGTATTTTTTGAAATATTTGTCTTTGAAATCATACATTTTGTTTAATGTAATGGACATAGTGTCCCAATTGAAAGACAGAGGGATACCAATAACTGTCCCATTTTGTATGACAAAGAGTGTCTTATATATATATATATATATAATAAAATATGTTTTAATTTATTCTATTGTGTTCTCCATTGTCGCTGTGAAATGTAACACCACTGATTAAATATATGGATGATTAAATATTATAATGAAGAGATGTGAAATTTGATGATATGATATAACAAATTAATCCAAACATCATATTCAAATGCACTAATAAAAAATTAATTGATATAAATACTGTTATAAGATATGTGTCGACTTTTTATGAATAATTAATTAAAAAAATCACAATAATTATGATATGATACAAAAAATCAATCCAAACATCACACTAAAATGCACTAATAAAAATTTAATTGATATGAATATTGTTAGAATATATGTGTCGACTTTTGGTGAATAATGAATTTTAAAAAATCACAATAATTGCACTGTCGCAGGTCGATGTTTCTAAAAAATACAAAATGAACATCGGTGCATGTTAGTTACTGTGCACCAGTGTGTTTGTATGATACTACGCACTGGTGCGTTTCAACCAATGGGCACCACAGAAATACCAATACCAATTAGAACGCTTGGTGTGTTTGTGTGATACTGCACACTAGTGCGTTTATGTGAGACTGCTCACTGGTGCGTAGATACAACCTATGGGCATCGCAGAGATACCAATACCAATTAGAATGATTGGTGTGTTTGTGTGATACTATGCGCCGATGCGTTTGTATAATACTACGCACCAATGAATTGATACGAACTATGGGCATAACACAAATGCTAATACCAATTAGAACGACCCGGTGCATTGTATCACCTACAGTGCGCCCTATGCGGTTTTAGACCTTAACGACCCAGTGCATGCACCTTCGACTGCCCCAGGGGGACTGTCTAGTTGACACGCACCGAGATGTTGATAAATTCCCTGAGGCATCCAAGTTTTATTTTCCATCCCGGTGCTTGGTAGGTTTACAGTATCGGTGCGTTCACTGTAAAACGCATCGGTGCGTTGACACCTATTAGCGCATTGATGAGAAAAACATCCGTAACAACCTCTGACCACCCAATTTTTTTAGTTGTGTTAAAATTTCGTTAGAAGCTCCACCAAAACCTCCGTTACCAAAAATGAATGTTGTAGCAAATGTTTTTTTTGACAATTTTGGCCAATTTTATAACACTAAAATCCTTCGTTATAACCTCCACTAGAGGGTCTTTTCCTTGTAGTGCTAGCTTGTTTCCTTCGTAGGGGCCTTAGATCAGCCTCGACTCTCTTTAAAACTCCATAGAAGAGGACAATTGTTCCACAACAATGTCTCCTAAAATATTCAAGATGATTCGACCTTACACAAAGTGTTGAAATCTTGCTACAGGATGCCCATGCAAGGGGGTTTATTTAGCTCCAAATATCACCATGTTGCTTCACTTCATTTGCTTCAATTACTATTTCTACCATAATCCTCCATGCGTTGCCATATTGCTTCACTTTAGTTTCTTCAGCTACTATTTCTACCATAATTTCACCTTTATCTTGCTTTTTGCATGTCACTTTTGGAACCCAATATGTCGACCCCACAACATTCCATGAAATGTTTACTGTTTCAATTCAATCATCACCTATGAATCCAAAACAATATAGTGAACCTTCTCAAAAACACCTATTAAAGTTATAATGAACATTTCTAATGCTTTTTTATCATTAAAAAATAGGTCTATTGGAAATGTTGTCATTGATGGCAAAGGAGAAAGCAGAAGCAAAGGAGAAGACAATAGAGAAGAACAGAGGGAGAGTATATTTACAGAGACAGGGCAACAAAAAGAGAAGCAAGCAACGCAAAAGAGACAACATAGATGGAAAAGGAGACAGGCGGAAGAACACTGTTGAAATGAAACGGTCGAGTAGCAGAGGCTAAGGAAAATACAGTGACAAAAGTGCAAATTTGGCAGAGCAGCAGAAATACAGTGACAGGATATGTACAGAGGCAGAGATGAAACAGTCAAGCAACAGAGGCAGAGGCAGAGCCGTTAACAAACCAACAATGAAATGATTGCAGGAGATGCAGAATCGTGCAGAAAGGAAGGAACCGAGGCTCTATGTATAAGGGGAATAAACCTTATGGTAGCATTGGTAGTATTGTATTAACATGACATTGAAACAGGGTTCATATATAACAAAGTGCTAAAGAAAGGTATATAATGACAACAATAAGGGTTTTTATATAAGCTGAACAGAGCTTATACGAATTTGTATATAACGAAGATGCGACATCCTTTATGGAACGGAACCTTGACTATAAGCGGAACCCCAAACATAAACAATAAAATCGGAGGGGCACAAAACCATTGGGTTCGCGCGAGAATTGAAGTGGTAAGCTGTATTACCAAAATGAACGCGATATATGCCATTGAAGGACACGTGTTCTTAGGCGGTTTTTTAAAACAACTTTTTTCGCGTGATTTTGGAGGATTATGCAGTGAGCGTTTAAGTTGCACGATATTGCGCATCGTCCGTTGGATCATAGGAGTCGATGCGATAAACTGTCAACCGTTGGATGCAAGAGGTGTGTTAATGGAGGTGGGCCCAGGAACATGTGTATGTTAAAACATGTATCGAGTTTGATATTCATTGAAATGTTGGATATATATTAAATTTGAGTGCACATATAGAAATGGGTTATGTGCGGATTATTTGTGTTGCAAGTTAATACATTGTGATATGCCGAGGGTTAAAGCCATGGTCGAAGATTGAGTTAGGCTTATGTATATATATGATTCAAAGGGTGCTGTCAGTTGGAACGTACTAAAAATGCAGAGTGTATCAAACACATGTGGGCTCCATGGAATGGTTGTGTATTAAAATGTCGCGATGGGTTTAGTTATAAGCTGATAGTGCGGTGGTGGCATATATACAAATGCACAAGTAATGCGCCAACCAAAAGTTGTGTTTTGGACTCATAATATATCATATGAAGGGTAAGCCTGGAACACACACACACACACACATATATATATAGTGGGTCGAACTTCGCCAAGGTGAGAACCTTTGGGTTGTTGAACTATTAAAGGTTGAATTAATACATGTATGTTGAAAATGAGTTGGTATGTTGATATATAAGGTGGATGAATGAAAACTTTATTTAAATTATTGCATATAACCAAAGTTAATACACAAGTGGGACCCCACATAAAATTCTGAGAATCATTACCCCAGCTGGAGGATACATTAAAGACCAAAGCGACAAAGTATACATATATACCTATATGCAGCGCTTTATATATGGGTAGCACCTTGTAAACAAAGGTCAAAGTATATATTTATATATATACATATATGTGAAGTACTCTATAGCTCGGGCTTAATACAACCAAAGACTTAAACTGTGGGACCCTCAATAATCGCATCGGAGAAAAGTTGACAGTGGAACGGGTTAACAAAAGATTGCAATTGCGATGAAAGTCCGGACCCGATGGGTTTATAAACCATGATTGATATGTGTTTGAGTTCCTGCATAATAGTGAATCATCAGAATCAGAGCATCGGAGCATCGGAACATCAGAACATCGGAGAATCTTAAATCAGTGAACAGTGAATCATCACATCGGAGCATCGGAGAATCGGAGCATCGGAACTCACAACTAAAAGTCGCGATTGCGATTAATCGCAATCAGAAATATTTGAAAGGTGATACATCTCATCGGAATTTCAAAATGAACAGTAATTGATCACATCGGAGAAGGAGAAGAGCATCAGTACATTTAAATGGAAATTGCGATTGCGATCAATCGCAATCGGAAGTAGTCGAGGAGTGATACATCGCATAGGAAAGTTCGGCGAGTGGGCCTGTAAGGGAATTTTATGTATTAACATGATCTCTTAGCATTATATCGCCAGAAGTTGCATAAGTTATATAACACGGCAGTGCATGTATTTAAAAATGCCTTATTATTATTATGCCGAGAATTGATTCACATGATATAAAAAGTGCAGTTTCATACATACAAGAGTTACGTAATAGCTATAAACAGAAAGGCATACAGAGGAGAAAAAGGGAAAAACACAGTCGCAGAAAAGACAAAGCAGAGTGAATCAAGAGGCTGAATGAGTGAGCTGGAGCTCTCATTGTAATTAAATGTAAATGGTTTAATTGATTTATATTGTTTGTGATGCATTGGCAAGTCTCCAGAGGAGAACAAATATCCCACTGTAATGTTAAAATTAGTACATACAGTTATATTTTTTGAGTGAGCTAGAAAAGAAATGAGAAGGCAGAAGAATGAGAGGTATGGCTATTCATTTCAAATTCCCTGAGGAATACAGATAGTCATAAGAAAATCTCTATAAATAATATCATCTTGATATGCATAGAGTGGTTAGAGAGAGTGGGTATAGAAAATGCAGAGTATGGAAACCTGAGACATAGAAGATAAGGAAGAGAGAAGTAGAAAGAGATGCTACAGAATAGAGCTGATATCTGAGGTAATTCAACAAACTATTCTTTTGATAAACTGAGGAAGTTGGAGCTTCCCTATCAAGTTGTAGCTGACTGAGGTTGGAGCCTCCTGTAGGTTGGTGCCTGCGGAAAATTGAAGGGAGTTGGAGCTTCCTTGCAAGTAGTAGCTTGCAGAATTGAGGTTGGAGCCTCTTGTAGGTTGGTGCCTACAAAAAAACAATGGTGAGAAGGAGTTGGAGCTTGCCTTTGCATCACAACAATAATAAGATGTGGTTTTCTCCCTTTATGGGTTTCCACTTATATCTGTTGTCTCTATCTGTGTTACCTATGTGTTGATATGATTTACCAAATTTGCTTAATGTTTGCTGCTCTCATAATAAGTTTGATGTCACATTAATTTAATACTTGTTGCAACATATTAAGACTGTTCATATATTAAGGTTGGTTATAAAAGTAAGCTGTAAATAAGTTGATGAAAAATTTAAAAAGCTCATTTATGTGTTAAACTCATTCACCCCCCTCTCAGTTTAACTAAGAATTCAACAATTGGTATCAGAGCCAAGTTCCTTTTGTACCAGTTTAACCACTGAAAGGAGATCCTAGGCCCCCAGGATGGCTAGTCAAGAAGGAAGCTCAATCAATAAAGCTCCTTTCTTCACTGGTGCTAATTATGCCTTCTGGAAAATCAGAATGAGAGCATACATAATGTCTCTAGGAATAGAGGTATGGCTGGCATAGGGTGGATATGCCCCAAAGGCAACTGACCCAGAAAGAGAAGCTAAACAAGAATTTGTAGCAAATGCAAAGGCCATGAATACAATCTCTAGTGGACTTTGTGAGGCTGAATTTATCAAAATAATGCACAGTAAGACTGCCAAAGATATCTGGGACACTCTAGAGAATATCCATGAGGGAAATAAAAAGGTAAAGACTGCCAAAATTCAAGTATATAGAGCCCAATTTGAAATTTTAAAAATGAATGATGATGAAGATGTTGGTAGCTTCTTCTTAAGAGTTGTATAAATTGTTAACAATATGAAAGCTCTTGGAGAAACAATACCAGAAAGTATAATTGTGCAAAATATTCTAAGATCTCTTCCATCCAGGTTTAATTTCAAGGTGTCTTCAATAGAATAAAAAACTGATTGGGAGACCTTGACTATGAACCATTTACTTGGAAATCTAACGATACTATGGATGAGTTTTACACAAAAAAAAAGTAAGTACGAGGGGCGCTTTTAAAACAGAGAAAAAGAAGAAGAAAGAAGAAAAGGAAGATATATGTTCTTCCTCTGATGAAGAAGAGGCTAAATTTTTCAATAAATTGGATAGAGGCTCAGGTAAATACAAAGGTAAAATTCCTTTCAAATGCTTTAACTGTGGAAGAATTGGACACTATGCTGCTAAGTTTCCTCACAAGAAAGTAAGGAATCAGGCTCAAGAATTAGGGAAAAATACATCAAAGAACTGGTAGAAAGGAAAGAAATTTAGTAGAAAATCATTCTATGCTCAACAAGACAACAATGCATCTGAAGACTCAGATGAACCCTCAAGTGAAGAAGGAACCTCTGAATTTTTATTGATGACCATAGAAGAACTTGAAGGACTCCTGCTAGAAGATGAAGAAGAAGAAGGTGAAGTCGACCTTGATGGGGAGTTAAGAAGTTCCCGGGAGGATATTGATAGACTCAAACTAAAGTGCAGAAAACAAAAGGACATTATCCTCAAGTATGTACGAGAAGAACAAAATTCAGAAGTCCTCATGCAGCTAAAGCTAGAGCTTGAAGAAGCCAAGAAGATAGAAGACATGTTACTTAAGAAAATCAAGGAGAAAACTCAGGAACAAGAGAAGTTGGAAGAAGTAGTATGTCTCAGGAAGAAATTAGAAAATGCTCAAAGGAAAGTGGCTATAAATTCTTCTCAAACAACAAGCTCTGGTAAGTTGAACGAGATTCTGGATGCTCAAAGATCTCCTATGATAAAAACTGGAATAGGCTATGAAGGAGAATCAAGTAAAAGAAAAGAAAAAGAAAACAAAGATATTATTTTTGTAAAAGCAAAGAAGGCTGATGAAGCAGCTCAAATGATTCCTACAAAAGAAGAAACATGTAAGGAGGGAGACAGAACCTAGAAGAAACCTCTAATAACAAAGAATGAAAGAAACACTTAGACAATAGAAAAAGAATCAATACCCCTGAGTATGTCAAATTTGGAAGCCATCAAAGGAGATTCTTCCCTCCTATGAAAAATGTCACCTGTTATGTCTGCCACAAGCTGGGACACATTGCCGCATGCTGTGATGCAAGGAGGAGTAATTCAAACCAGCAAAAGATGCAAACAGTGAAGAGACTGTCTCAAGCAAACAAATGGAGAAGACAACCTTACATCAGGTATGCAAATAGTTTCTATGGTTACTGTTTTTATTGTAAGGAATTTGGCCATAAAATAATTGAGTGCAGAAAATATGGACAAAGATTGATGTTCAACACCTCAAGGAGGTTTATGAATCATAGAAATTTTGCCCATACTCACAATTCTGCAAAAATTATGATCAAATGTTGTGTATGCAACAAAATTGGACATATGCCTTCCAAATTTCCTTTGAGAGGATGTGATTCATCATCTCACAAAGATACCAAACAAAAGGATGCTTCCAGTGGAAAAAGAAGGTGAATAAGTGTGACTTGGCTCTAACTGCTCAATACCTAAAAAGCCAATGGTATCTGGATAGTGGCTGCTCAAAACATATGACTGGAGACAGAAGCAAATTTATAACTTTTGATGAAAAGAAAACTGGTAATGTTACTTTTGGCAATGATAAATCAGGAAAAATCAAGGGAAAGGGCTCAGTCAGCTTAGATAATGCCAGAGGTAAGGCCCAAGATGTACTATTTGTAGATGGGCTGAAAGAAAATTTGCTGAGTGTCAGTCAAATGTGTGATAAAGGCTGTGAAGTTCTTTTCAGAGCACAAGACTGTGAAGTCAGATCAAGCACCATAGGAAAGACTCTGCTCAAAGGTGTTCGAACAGAGAGTAATGTTTACATAGTGAAAGAGGAAGATGAAGCATGCCATCTTAGTATACTTGAGGAGTCATGGTTATGGCACAAGAGGTTAGGACATCTCAGCTTCGATCATATCATCAGACTGAGAAAGAAGAAAGCTGTCAGAGACATGCCAAAAATAAAAAGGCCTTCCAATACCATATGCAAATCTTGTCAATTGGGAAAACAGCCCCGCACGTCATTCAAGGCCAAAGATGAGTTATCAACAAGAAGACCACTCCAGCTTGTTCACATGGACCTGTGTGGACCTGCAAGAACTAAAACACCAAGTGGAGAATCCTACTTCATGCTGATAACAGATGATTTCTCCATAATGACATGGGTTGCATTTCTTAAGAATAAATCGGAAGCTTTGGAGAAATTCAAAATATTTAAAGCTTTAGCAGAAAATCAAACATGATGCAAGCTAAAATGCATCAGATCAGACAGAGGAGGTGAGTTCACAGATTATGACTTTGCAGACCTATGCAATAAACATGGGATAAAGCAACAATTTACTATTGCAGGGACACGTCAGCAGAATGGAGTAGCAGAGAGACAAAACAGGTCTGTACAACAATTTTCCAGAGCCATGATGCAAGGGAGTAATATTCCTCAAACCTTCTGGGCAGAAGCAGTACACACAGCTGTGCATATCCTTAACAAAGCTCATTTAAGGCCAAGCAGTGACAAGACTCCCTATGAACTATGGCATGGTAAACCAGCTTCAATCAAGCACTTTAGAATCTTTGGAAGCAAGTGTTACATAAAGAATAATGATGAAAATCTTGGGAAATTTGATGCAAGAGCAGATGAAGGGATATTTTTAGGATATGCATCCAAAAGTAAAGGGTACAGGTGCTACAATAAGACTCTTCGAAAAATAGTAGAAAGCATTGATGTGAGATTTGATGAAGAACTTACAAACAATACAAGAGATACAGACTGCTGCAGTCCATCAGACAACCATGAAGAAGAAAACCAAGATGATAAGGAAACAAGCAAGACAACAGAAGATCTTTGGGCTGAGATCGAAAGCCCCTCAAGGAGCTACAAAAGAAGAACCATCCGGAAGATCGGGATCATTGAGCAGAAATGCAGAGTCCCTGAACAAGAAGGCAACTAACTAAATAGTGAAGAGACATATGACATATTGCTCCACAAATAGAGCCAAGGGATTTGAAGAAACCCAAACAAGGGACACGTATTGGGTGAATGCTATGAATGAATAATTGGACCAAATTGAGAAGAAAAATACCTGGGAATTAGTCCCTAGACCCACTGAGAAAAATGTCATAGGCTCAAAATGGGTATTCAAAAATAAAATGAATGAGCAAGGACAGTTAATCAGGAATAAAGCCATACTTGTTTGCAAAGGATATTCACAAATCAAAGGAATTGATTACGAGGAAACATTTGCCCCTGTAGCCAGAATGGAAGCTATCAGAATGTTTCTGGCCTTTGCATGCTACCAAGACTTCAAGGTATATCAAATGGATGTGAAATCTGCATTTCTGAATGGAGATCTAGAAGAAGAAGTCTACATGGAACAACCAGAAGGCTTCTGATTAACAAACAAAGAAGACTATGTATGCAGACTAAAGAATGCTCTATATGGACTAAAACAAGCTCCTCGTGCTTGGTACTCAAGGCTGGATAAATACTTGCAAAAACAAGGCTTTAAGAGAGGAGGAGTAGACATCAACCTATACATAAAATCCCATGAAAATGAACTCCTGATTGTTGTAGTATATGTTGATGACATTATGTTTGGAAGCAACAGAGATGAGCTAGCAAAAGGGTTTGCCGAGGAGATGAAATCAGAGTTTGAGATGTTTATGATTGGAGAACTCAGTTTCTATTTAGGACTTCAAATTCAGTAAAAGAACACAGGTACATTCATATCACAGGAAAAATACTTAAAAGAAATGTTGAAAAAGTTCAAAATGGAAGACTGCAAACCTGTGTCAACTCCCATGATCACGGGATGCAAGCTATGTGCTGATGATGGATCTGCTGCTATAGATCAAAGACTCTACAGATCCATGATAGGAAGTTTGTTGTACCTGACAGCATCAAGACCAGACATCATGCTAGCAGTAGGACTTGTGGCTAGATATCAAGCAGCACCTAAACAAAATCACCTTCTAGCAATCAAAATAATATTCAGATATCTACAAGGAACTGCACAGTATGGACTTTGGTATCCAAAAGGCAAAAGCTTCACTTTGACAGCATACACAGATGCAGATTGGGCCAGCTATGTGGATGACAAGAAAAGCACAAGTGGAGGTGCATTATATCTAGGAGAAAGTCTGGTGGCACGGCTAAGCAAGAAACAAACATCTATTTCTCTATCTACAGCTGAATCAGAATATATAGCAACAACAGCATGTTGTACACAAGTCATGTGGATGAAGAAAATCCTCCAAGACATGAAGGTAAGCATTGATGAACCTATCTCAATCAAATGTGATAATACAAGTGCTATAAGCATATCAAAAAATCCTGTGCTTCATTCAAAAACTAAACATATCCCAATCAAGTATCATTTTCTTCGAGAAAAAGTAGCTCAGAAGGTAGTAAAGCTGGAGTATGTGCCAAAAAAAGAACAGAAAACAGATATATTTACCAAACCACTTGCTAGAGAACCATTTGAATATTTGAGAGATAGACTAGGGGTAGTATCTGTAGATGCTACTCTCTGATATGAAGAGAAAGCATACTTTCAGGGGGAGAACATAAACGAAAATATCATTCCAGGGGGAGGTCAGTTAGCATGAAACAAGTCCTCAAGATCATTGTAACATGGGCGAGAGTTAATAGCACACTAAAAAATGAGCAACCCCTTGCCATTGATGTCAAAGGGGGAGGAAGAGCAAGCAACAGAAGAAAGGGTCCTAAAAGGAAAACAGAGGAAGTGTATTTCCATCAATGCCAAAGGGGGAGACTGTTGGAAATGTTTTCATTGATGGAAAAGGAGAAAGCAGAAGCAAAGGAGAAGACAATAGAGAAGAACAGAGGGAGAGTATATTTACGGAGACAGGGCAGCAAAAAGAGAAGCAAGCAACGCAAAGGAGACAACATAGATGGCAAAGGAGATAGGCGGAAGAAGACTGTTGAAATGAAATGGTTGAGTAGCAGAGGCTAAGGAAAATACAGTGACATAAGTGCAAATTTGGCAGAGCAGCAAAAATACAGTGACAGGATATGTACAAAGGCAGAGATGAAACAATCGATCAGCAGAGGCAGAGGCTGAGCCGTTAACAAACCAACAGTGAAATGATTGCAGGAGATGCGGAATCGTGCATAAAGGAAGGAACCGAGGCTCTGTGTATAAGGGGAATAAACCTTATGGTAGCGTTGGTAGTATTGTATTAACATAACATTGAAACAGAGTTCATATATAAAAAAGTGCTGAAGAAAGGTATATAACGACAACAAGAAGGGTTTTTATATAAGCTGAACAAAGCTTATATGAATTTGTATATAACGAAGACGCGACATCCTTTATGGAACAGAACCTTGACTATAAGCGGAACCCCGAACATCAACAGTAAAATCGGAGGGGCACAAAACCAGTGGGTTCGCGCGAGAATTGAAGTGGTAAGTTGTATTACCAAAATGAACGCGATATATGCCATTGAAGGACACGTGTCCTCAGGCAGTTTTGTAAAACAACTTTTTTCGCGTGATTTTGGAGGATTATGAAGTGAGCGTTTAAGTTGCGCGATATTGCGCATCATCCATTGGATCATAGGAGTCGATGTGATAAACTGTCAGCTGTTGGATGCAAGAGGTGTGTTAATGGAGGTGGGCCCCAGGAACGTGTGTATGTTAAAACATGTATCGAGTTTGATATTCATTGGAATGTTGGATATATATTAAAGTTGAGTGCACATATAGAAATGGGTTATGTGCAGATTATTTATGTGTTGCAAGTTAATACATTGTGATATGTCGAGGGTTAAAGCCATGGTCGAAGATTGAGTTAGGCTTATGTATATATATGATTCAAACAGTGCTGTCAGTTGGAATGTACTAAAAATGCAGAGTGTATCAAACACATGTGGGCTCCATGGAATGGTTGTGTATTAAAATGTCGCGATGGGTTTAGTTATAAGCTAATAATGCAGTGGTGGCATATATACAAATGCACAAGTAATGCGCCAACCAAAATTTGTGCTTTGGACTCATAATATATCATACGAAGGGTAAGCCTGGAACATATATATATATATATATATATATATATAGTGGGTCAAACTTCGCCAAGGTGAGAACCTTTGGGTTATTGAACTATTAAAGGTTGACTTCATACATGTATGTTGAAAATGAGTTGGTATGCGGATATATAAGGTGGATGACCAAAAACCTTATGTAAATGCTTGCATATAAACCAAAGTTAATACGCAAGTGGCACCCCACAGAAAATTCCGAGAATCATTACCCCAGCTGGAGGATACATTAAAGACCAAAGTGGAAAAGTATACATATATATCTATATGCAGCGTTTTATATATGGGTAGCACCTTTTAAACAAAGGGTCAAAGTATATATGTATATATATATACATATATGTGAAGTACTTTATAGCTCAGGCCTAATACAACCAAAGACTTAAACTGTGGGACCCTCACCAATCACATCGGAGAAAAGTTGACAGCGGAACAAGTTAACAAAAAATTGCAATTGCGATGAAAGTCCGGACCCGATGGGTTTATAAACCATGATTGATATGTGTTTGAGTTGCTGAATAATAGTGAATCATCGAAATCAGAGCATCGGAGCATCGAAACATTGGAACATCGGAGAATCTTAAATCAGTGAACAGTGAATCATCGCATCGGAGCATTGGAGCATCGGAGCATCGGAACTCACAACTAAAAGTCGCGATTGCGATTAATCACAATCGGAAATATTTGAAAGGTGATACATCGCATCGACATTTCAAAATGAACAGTAATTGATCGCATCGGAGAAGGAGCAGAGCATCGGTGCATTTAAAAAGTAATTGCGATTGTGATCAATCGCAATCGGAAGTAGTCAAGGAGTGATACATCGCATCGGAAAGTTCGGCGAGTGGGCCCATAAGGGAATTTTATGTATTAACATGATCTCTTAGCATTATATCGCCGGAAGTTGCATAAGTTATATAACACGGCAGTGCATATATTTAAAAATGCCTTATTATTATTATGCCGAGAATTGATTCGCATGATATAAAATGTGCAATTTAAAACATACAGGAGTTACACAACAACTATAAACAGAAAGGCATACGAAGGAGAAAAAGGGACAAACACAGTCGCAGAAAAGACAAAGCACAGTGAATCAAGAGGCTGAATGAGTGAGCTGGAGCTCTCATTGTAATTAAATGTAAATGGTTTAATTGATTTATATTGTTTGTGATGCATTGGCAAGTCTCTGGAGGAGAACAAATATCCCACTGTAATGTTAAAATTAGTACATACAGTTGTATTTTTCTGAGTGAGCTGGAAAAGAAATGAGAACGCAGAAGACTGAGAGGTATGGCTATTCATTTCGAATTCCCTGAGGAATATAGATAGTCATAAGAAAATCTCTATAAATAATATCATCTTGATATGCATAGAGTGGTTAGAGAGAGTGGGTATAGAGAATGCAGAGTATGGAAACCTGAGACAAAGAAGATAAGGAAGAGAGAAGCAGAAAGAGATGCTGCATAATAGAGCTGATATCTGAGGTAAATAAAAAAACTATTCTTTTGATAAATTGAGGAAGTTGGAGCTTCCCTATCAAGTTGTAGCTTGATAGATGTCAGTTGTAGCTGACTAAGGTTAGAGCCTCCTGTAGGTTGGTGCCTGCAGAAAATTGAAGCATTAGGGGAATTTTGAGGTCTAAAATGGGCCTCCTAAGGAAATTATAAAATAATAGTGGAAAAAATCAAATAAGATTTGATGACATCATCAAATTTTAGAGGGAAAAATGAAAAAACTACTTTTTCAACTCATATTTTCAACTTATCTCCCAAAGTTTTTACTCAAATTTCGAGCGAAAGTACTCATTGGATGCAAAATTTAATTCCTCATCCAAGGAGTACCCATGTTACATACTTTTGATGGGTCCTTCTACACGAAAAATGAGAAATACATGAAAAACGTGATTGTAATCACGTTTTTTTTTTTTTTTTTTTTAATGTATTTCTCATTTTTCATGTAGCAGGGTCCACTAAAAGTATGCAACATGGGTACTCCTTGGATGAGGAATTAAATTTTTCATCCAACGAGTACTCCCACTCGAAATTTGAGCAAAAAAATTGGGAGATAAGTTTAAAATATGAGTTGAAAAAGTAGTTTTATTATTTTATTATTTTTTAATATTTTTACCCTTTTACTTAAAAAATGGTGAATTATCCCCCATGGTTGACATCATCATCTTGAATCCTATTGGTTCTTATAAAGTGTATTTTTGTTGTACATTTTTCTTAGGAGGCCCATTTTAGACCTCAAAATCCCCCTAATGGGAGTTGGAGCTTCCTTGCAAGTAGTAGCTTGCAGAATTGAGGTTGGAGCCTCCTGTAGGTTGGTGCCTACAAAAAAAAAGTGGTGAGAGGGAGTTGGAGCTTGCCTTTGCATCACAACAATAATAAGATGTGGTTTTATTCCTTTATGGGTTTCCACTTATATCTGCTATCTCTATCTGTGTTACCTGTGTGCTAATATGATTTACCAAATCTGCTTAATGTTTGCTGCTCTCATAATAAGTTTGATGTCACATTAATTTAATACTTGCTGCAACATATTAAGACTGTTCATATATTAAGGTTGGTTATAAAAGTAAGCTGTAAATAAGTTGATGAAAAAATTAAAAAGCTCATGTATGTGTTAAAATGATTCACCCCCCTCTCAGTTTAACTAAGAATTCAACAAGGTCTTCATCTATCATCTAATATTCAATAGTTGGCTAAGGTGGGGAAGGTAAACACAACTTGAAAATTCATTCTCACTTTCCCTTATCATTCAGATGTAACTACCTCAACAAATGTTCTAATTTCTATTAAAAAATCACTAGTTGAAGCACTTATCAACATAATTTTCATTTTCCATATATGTAAAGTATAACAATTACAGTTTAAAACTTCAATGGTTTGAGAAATTGTGAAAATACAACCATGAATATGAACAACCACTAGATTTAAGGGTTTTAATGTTACTATATCATAATAAGAAACATTCAATAGATATAGGTTTAAAATTTTTCACAAGATTCTTTTGTTATTGTAACTAATGAGTTAATTCAATTACCTTTTTGTTCAACACCTATATATGTTAATTTGGAAACCTAGTGACAAATTCCGATCATGGGACTAGATTCCTCTTTTCGAGAGGACCAATTTTGACTATTGAAGTGCTCAATTTGGATAAGGGAACATGTATTTTTGAATTAAATTGCACATTTGCTCAAAAGGACATGTCCACCTAAAAGAAATTGGACACCCATGGATTGCTATAAATTCAAGTCAAGTGACCCTCATTTGGACATCATCATCATGATCATTCTTCTTTATTTGGATTTGTCTCGCATAGGTCTGAGGCTAGGTTGCGAAGATTGGTTAGCACAGGCATGAGATTGTAGGGTTCGAAGCTCACACATATGTTTAGGGTTTTGGTTTCCAATCGCATGCATGCTTCAGAAAATTTTTGATTGCAACCGCAGACACACAGGCTCATGCATGCAGTTGGAGGGTTTCAACTGCACGCACATCACTCTCTATGTGTGGTTGGGAACTAGGGTTTGAGTTTTACAGTTGAACACAAATTTCGTCAGTTCACCACAGAGTTTGGCAGTTGACCACAGATAGTGACAATTGATCGCAAGCTTTTGAATAAGGGTTTTGATAATTAACATTGTTGGGTTCATCTCATGAATGTTTTTTAGTTAATTTTGTCGGATAAGATTATGGTTGAAGATATATATCATTGTACTCTATTTTAGTGAATCATTCAATGGCAATCTAATAAGAAGAATAATTTGAAAGGGTTTTCCCCATAGTGGGTTTTTTCCTAGTCTTTGACCAATCTTTGTGTCTCTATGTGTGAATGATTTTATTTTATTGTTCCTTTATGTTCCGTTGCATTGATGAATATATTGTTCTTTCTATATAATTGTGTATGTTGTTGAATAATGTGGTAAAACTGAATAATAATTATGATTTTGTGGGGTGAATTTAATATGCTAATGAAGAAATTCAATTATCTAAAGCAAATATCAATATAGCCTTAAGAAAAAATTTAACATGGTATTAGAGTTGGGTTGAAGAAAATTCATTGAGATCACCCCTATGAAGACACCATTGATGGAAGAAAGATAATATGGAGTAGACCTAAAAGAAGGCTAGGGTTTGAAGGAAAACTTAGACAATCTGGTTATTAGGGTTTGACGGATATTATGAGGTTAGGGTTTGGAAAAAACCCTAGATTTTGACAAAGATTTGAGATATGCATGAATAGTGTGAATATGTTCAAGCACTTGTGACATGTATGATGTAGCACTAGATGGGATATTCTTAATTATGCCTTTAGTTGTTGATGAAGCTGGTTGAAATATAATGAAGACAACAATGTTATATGGAAAATGTATTTTCATGTCTCTTGAAGATTGGTTCATGATCAGGGGCTGAGTTTTATGCTCAAAAATCAAAATTTTCATATTGGCTTGGAACCTGAACAGCCGCATAGTGCTCGTCGTTATGAATTTGGCGCACTTCATTTCACAAAAAATTATCGTTGTATGCTCCAAGAAATGCGATCTGTTCGCTTGGCTAAACATGCAAATTTTGTGACAAGGATGCTGACTAGGCATCCACATAACCTAGTCAGCAAATGGGATATTCCAAGGAATATTCCTTAGAATATTGTTGGAATATTCTGATAGGTGGACCTATGAGCAGGTGACAAGTGTCAGCATCGGATTGGTTTTGGTTGGTGTTGGTTGGACCAATGAGATTGTTGTACCTTAAGAGACAATCCCTTAGCTGTGATAAGGAATCAGTGCTTAAGAATATATCTGTCTCTGTCTTATAAACCCTTAAACATTGATTATGTATCCCTTAAATATCAAATCCATGCATGTTCTGCAATGCTATAGTCCACTTATGCTGAAATGAATGAACGGAAGAAAAAGAGAAGAGGATTTCAATCTGATATGTTGTTTCAAACAGAATCTATCATTTTAAAACCCTAAAGAATTAAGTAAAGATAAAGTTAAAACAGAGGAGCACACATTAAGGTTTGTTTAACTCTTAAATACATATGTATAAAGAGACCTGCTGCTCATTACTCTATTTTATTCACAGATAAGAAAACATTGTGTAAACTGGATAACTTTTCATCATAAACAGAATGATAGAAACTTGCATACTCATTCATTAATTTTCCATTCTTGAGTACAAAAATTTGGCTTCAAGGTTCAAAACTCGGACTCTTTTCCTTTCTTGGAATCTTCTTTAAATACAAAATAACAAAACAGTTTCCAGCGATGAAACTAATTCTAACTGCTTTAACTACTTACAGTTACGGAGGTACATGCCTCAAAAAGGTCCTATTACAATTTACATGATTTTGAGAAAATAACATAACGTGAAATTGAAAATTCCTAATCTATAAGAACAACTGCTTCTGATACGGTTATCGAGTCAACGGCTACTTTTTGTTGAGATGCTGGGATTCCTTTTGCTGAGTCCATTGAGAATGTTTTGCACTTTTTCCATATCTTACTTTGGGTTGTTGATGAATTCTTGAAACTATGATATTCCAACCTGAATGCAACAATATGACTGTGTCGACACCTGTAGAACATTCTCCCCCTGCGAATTCATTATAAAGCACTTACCGGGATACATTGAAGAAACCAGCCAACAGATAAATTCGGGAAAGAAATGAGCTTTTGGGATACACGCAGACAGGACACCGGATTTCTTCATGGCAGAAAAAACTGGGGAATTCTCGGCATTTAGGGTTACTTGATGACAAAAGAGGGGATGATTTATGGAAGACACGGTATCTTGGATGTCTCTCTCATTGTCCATGAGGGAAATGTGGCTAGTCGAACCAGGTCGTGAAAATCGCTTGGCCATGGCTGTACAGACAACAGAAGCAATCCGTAAAGTAGTGGAGAATGAAAAGGTGGCGACGACACGGCTCAAAGGGGAAAACAATTACAAATGATTTGAAAATGTTATAAATATCAATTTAAAAGCCGCGCAAACCCGTAATAAATGCTTGAAATGACGTGTAAAAATCCGTTGAAAAGGTTTATCATGGATTACAACTGTCTTCCACTTTGCCTCATGACATCATTGCAGAGGCTCCTAAAGTACGGCGATAAACTTTGGCTAGTCTCCCCGCAATGAATCTACACCGTTGATTGTTGTTTACCCCGCAGTCAAACAGGTCAACCGCGGGGGCACTTGATTCAATAACTCACGAGCTCTTTGCGCCTCCGCACTTTATCATTCAGTTATAATCTTCAATACTTGCTACTTCCACTCGGAGACTTGCTCGAATTTTAAACATGAAACTATAATATACATCCAAATAAAGTTTAACAATAAACTTAATTTGCATCGAGCTTTTAGAAACATTTCTTTTTTATGTTATAGTATAAAAAACATTATACTGTAGCATACAATTTTTATGAATTTCAGATTTTTTTGCCTTTTTTATTTATTTTCAAAATAAAATAGAGAAGGATATGCAGATGATCCACAACATCTGGCTCCACCTGGGGATAGTGTTTTTGCCACGAAACACTAAGAACCTGCAGATCAGTGCCTTCACTTCGGGCATGGAGTCAAAAATTGCTAAATGAAAAATGTACAATGATAAAACCGGATATATACAATGATGGTCAAGTGACTCTTAGTGTTGGAAATAATGTTTTAGATATTTCCCATTCACAGGCATATCTATTACTTCTCCTTCAAGACTTTCCAGCATGAAGGTATTATTCATCCTGGCCTCACTAATTTGAACGGACCGTACCACAAAGGATCAAATTTGCCATGTTTCCCTTTGTCTTCCCTCCGGGTATCCCATCTTAATACTAGATCTCCATTCTGAAACATGATTTCTTTTGCTTTCCTGTCAAATATTGTCTTCATTTTTTGCTGGTAAGTAAGCAAATTCTCTCGAACTTTATTTCTTCTTTCACTTAACTCCATTACATTATTCATTCTTCTAATCATGGCATTAGGTTATTCTTGAGCATCTTGAAGGAAAGAAATCACAGGTTTCACCAACTGGGTGGGAAACAATGCCTGAGTACCATATACTAGTTCATAAGGTGACTTACCAGCGGTCATCCTTGTTGCCCATAGAGCAAAAACTAGCTTTGAATCCCAATTCTTCTGGTTTTCATTTATTGTCTTCTTCAAAATTTTTACTAATGTTTTGTTAGAAGATTCTGCCAATCCATTTCCTTGTGGATGATAAGTTGTAGAATGAGACAATATCACATTATAAGTCTGACAGAAATTAATAAACTTGATTGAGTTGAAAACTTGGGAATTATCTGTCACAATCTTTACTGGACATCCAAATCTGCTAAAGATATTTTCTTCTAAAAACTTCATAACAACCAAATAATTTGCCTTCCTGGTAGGGATTGCCTCTACCCATTTTTTAAAATAATCTGTAGCAGTAAGGATCCACTTAAATTTCCCACTAGATGGTGGATTGATTTCTCCAATGAAATCCAATCCCCATTGTCTGAAAGGTTCTTCAACAAAAACAGGGAGAAGAGGTAAAGGGGCTAACCTTTTCTTTTCTGCGAACACCTGGCATTTTTGACAACTTCTGACTGTTTTATATACATCAACAAATACAGAGGGCCAATAAAAACCTGATTTGAGAACTTTATAAGCAGTTACCTTCCAACTGTAGTGACCGCCGCACAAACATTCATGATATTCTTTAATTACTTTTGAAACTTCCTCCTCTGTCAAACATAACAATAACACACCAGCAGGATCTTTCCAATATAGCTTTGCTTCAATTATGACATAAGGTTGAGCCTTGAGTTTTAAAGCTCTGTATTTAGCTCTATTTATTGAAGGAAGACAAGAAAGAAAGAATAAATAGTGAATAATATCCTTGTACCAATCTGAGCAGAGGAATTTATACTTAATTGCTGACTTTGACTGAATATTACCTGTTTCTCCATTGACTTCCTCTACAGGTGCCAATAAATTAATTCCTAGTGCTTGGAAATTTGACTCTATTAATAATTTGGCCAGTCCCAATCCTTTGATCAATTTTGTTGGTTTAACATCCAGGTCGTATTCTTGGATTTTGGCAATCCATTTGCCTCTTTTCCCTTCTACATCGCTCTGTACTAAAACATCCTTTACAGCAGAATTAGGAACATATGCTAAAATTTGGGAATGAAGAATATAGGTTCTGAATGATTTCAATGCTTTCACCAGAGCATATACTTGTTTCTCCAATATATTATATTTTAATTCTGCATCTCGGAGCACCTTACTGAAATATGCTACAGGTTGTTCACACTTTTCTTCATTTCTCTATAATAACACAACAACAATTGTTGAGGAAGACGCAAATGAAAAATTTTGAAATGGCTTCAAATAATCTGGACTAATTAGAACAGGTGCTTCATGTAGAGCTTCTTTAATCCTTTGAAAATATTCCCTTGCTTCTTTGTCCCACTTCACCTCAGCATCCTTTTTCAACATGTCTATTATTTTCTTGACAATCTCTGCGTAATTAGGAACAAATCTTCTTAGAAAATTAATTTTTCCAAGAAACCTCTGAATATCTTTCTTACTTCGGGGCAGTGGAATTAACGGTATTGCTTCGAACCTTGCTGGATCAATCTTCACTCCTTTTTTGGAAACAATATGGCCCAGCAGTTACCCTCCTCGAGAGCAAACAAATATTTTTTAGGATTCAACGATAATCCATATTTCCTACACTTCAAGAAGGCTTTTTGCAAATGCTGTAGATGTTCCTCATCAAAGTTTGAAAAAATTGTGACATCATCCAGATAAATAACCACAAAATTATCTCCTAAAAATGCAATATCTATTGCTCTTTGGAATGTGGCCCCTGCATTCATTAGGCCAAACGACATCCTGGCATACATGAATGTTCTCCAGGGTGTAGTGAAAGCAGTTTTCTTTTGATCTTCCTTCTCGACAGAAACCTGGTTATACCCTGAAAAACCATCTACCATAGATAATCTGCAAGCTCCAGTCACTTTTTGCAAGACAAAATCCATTTTCGGCAAAGGATAATTATCTTTCAATGAAGCCCTATTCAAGTTCCTGAAATCTACACACATCCTTATCTCTCCATTTTTCTTTCTTACTGGTACAAGATTGGAAACCCAATCTAAATATCTGAGAGGAACAATTATTTTAGCCTGCAACAATTTCTTTACCTCCTTTTCAATCGGGGCCAACAACAATGGATTGATTTGTCTGAGTTTCTATCTATGTGGATTGAATCCATCTTTCAATGGGATTTCATGCTGAATAATATTCTTATCATAAGTCTTGAAATCATCATATGACCAAGCAAATACATCCTCAAATTGTTTGAACAGATCTATGTACCTTTGTTTATAGTCCTTCGGAACACCTTTGAACAATTTGACCATTTTAGGCTCATATTGAGTTCCTAAATTACAATCTTCCACATTCTCATCTTGATGTGCTTTCTTCTGATTCACTGCCACATCATTAGCATCAAACAGTCTTTCGAGAGGTACCAAACCTCTTGGTAAAATATTGTCTTTCAACTGAATAATCTGCTGATCACCAATCTTCTTTTTCAGAATCTTAGACATATCAGCCAAGTCATTTTCATCATTTTCCAAATCAATCTGATGATCTTCAAAATCTTCAATCATCAACAGAAATTGCTTAATCTGTTCATCATCCTCAAAAACCTGCCAATGTTTGATATTGTTAGGGATCGAAGGTCTGTGTCTCATCTCAATTTCATATCTTAGTCTTGGATTGATCGGAGGTTTGAATGTACTGGTTGCAACTGCTAAAGAATCAGCCATTCTATTCTCTTCTCTTGGGATAAACTGTAGGTTGAAAGTTTCAAAGTATTTTTCAATTAAATCCCATACCTCATTCCTATATGTTCTTAACCTGGGATGTTTAGTTTGACACAAATTCTTAACTTGTCTTATGATTAATTCAGAATCACCAAACACGGTCATAGACTGAATTCCCATTTGCTTAGCTCTCTGCAGACGAATGATTAATGCTTCATATTCAGCTACATTATTGGTGGATTCAAACTCCAATTTGAAAGAGAAAGGTACAAGGTTACCTTCCAGAGATACAAAAATGAAACCAACTCCATTGCCTTCTTTAGAAAACACACCATCAAAATAACACTTCCAAAGCTTATTTGAATGTAGCTCCTTATGTACAATGGCTGAAGGGAGCTGCCCTTGTGACTCTTCAGCAAATTCTGCATCTTCATGCAGCATGAAGCAAGAGAGGTCCTCCTTCTCTTGGCCATAAATAGGTGAATTACCTGCATCTTTCTTGGTAGCAGTTTTTTGAAATCTAGTTTCTCTATACAACCTCCTTTCTTCCCCATTAAAAACATGGATGATGGCATATGTAAAATCTAACTTCAAAACTCCTCCAAGTTTTTCCCCCCAAGATCTAGATAATAACATACCAAATCTGGCTGGAATATCTGCCACTACCACATCCATCATAATGCTCTTGGCTGGGATTTGAGCCAATGAAACAACCATATCCTTAATAAGACCCACACACTTCACCCTTTTTGAATCAAAAGAATAAAGGTCTCTATACGGCTTAGTGATTTGTAAATTTAACTCTTTCATCACACACAATGGCATCAGATTATGGGATGCGCCAGAATCTAGCATACAATTATGTAAAACAAAATCATGTAACAGAAGTGATATATAAAAAGGAGGGACAGACAAATATACCTCTTCAACATGAGGCCCAAAAGTAACCACTGGTTTTTCTTCTTGCAGATTTACTATATCGCCTACTTCATCAAACTGAGATAAATTAATAAATTCTGCAATCTCCTTCTTATAACCAGGTGTTTTGATTAACTCAAGAAGAGGTATTTTAATTTTCACTTTTTCCAACTCTTTCGACAAACTGAAAGTTTGATTTTGTTTTGTCAACTTTTCAAGTTCTTCTTGATTTTTATTGGAATTTAGACTTTGATTAGAAACAGTAACAACTTTCTCCAAAATATTAGGATCTTTAATCCTTGTTTGAGAAGCCTCAACTTGCTGTTTTTCCTTCTCTTTTTCTTCATTCATGGGCTGCTTCCCCTTATCTGATTTCTTAATCTAGTTTTTCTGTAATGGAGTCGCCATTAGAGCAGGTACTGATTCTGATTCTTTTTCCTCATCATCTTGAGTTCTTAACCTCTTCTTTGACCTCAAATCATATTTTTTATGTAATTCTGATTGCATGAAGTCCATAAACTGTTTGCAATAATCATCCATCTCTTCTTGACCGAATGAAAGATCAGTTTCTTCATTTTCTTCCACCCTTTCTTCCTCAGTTTCTTCTTCTGTTTCATCATCTTCCATGTAGACAACAGAAATTTGAGCATCATCTTCTTTTTCATCATCATCATCTGCTGAGCGAGATGGAGCTGCCTCTATATACAAAGGTGCTTGCACCTGATCTTGATCTTTCCTTTCTCTTTGTAGAATCTGCAGGGGCTGTTTTTTAAATTGGGGATTAAAACCCCTCTACATTGTCTTGCAGGCTTATTATTATCTATTTCCAACTTCACCAGTTTATTAGACAAATTTTTTATGACTTTAGTCATATCGTCAATTCTCTGATCTTGAGATGAGGCTTCTTCTTTAGCTTTTCCTTTTATCTTGAACTTTACCAGTAGCAGAAAGATTGGCCTCAATCTCTAGAGCATCAGTTTGAATTTGATCCAAAGTGGGGGACCTTATTTCTCTCAATGTGAAACTGAAATCTGGTTCAAATGCACCAACAAAAACAACCCTTGCTCCAATAGGAGGAGGTTTCATTTCCAAAGGCAAAATATTATACAATTTGTTAAATCTTTTCACAAAATCATTCATATTTTCATTATATTTCTTCTTTATTGCATTGAATTCTGTCAAAGAATAACCATGGTCCCTTTTTTCACCCCATCTCTCGGTGAAACGTCTTTCTAGTCCATCCCAATCATTTATTGAACCATTAGGAAATCCTTTAAACCATTTCCTTGCCTCTCCACTTAGAGACTGAACAAAAAGTCTCATTACAACATCTAAATGCTCAACATTGAAATTCTCAGCAAATGTGCAAAACAAGGGCAAGTGTTGTTCTGCAGTTATTTCATCTTCACTAGTAAATCTAGGGAGTAACTTGAGATACTCCTGAGGCATTAAATTCATTGGTTGGGTTAGATTTAATGGTGCATATATATTCATCAAGAAAGCAGGGGCCGCCATGTTTATGCCTTGGTTAACTGCTCCTTGAGGGGGGGTAAAATGAATACCAGTTGTAGGTGGGGGTGAATGAGGTGGAACAATTGATATAGGGATTGGTGTATGAATGATTTCAAAAGAGCTGGCAACTATATGAGGTTGAGTTTCTGTAAGACGGAAAGACACAAACTCAAAAGATTTCTCTTCTCATGTAGGTTCTTGAAAATGAATGGGTGATGGTGAGGATTCTTTTTCCGAGAAAATGAGTTTCTTGGAAATATCCTTGGATGAGAAAGTGTGTGAAATACTGCCTGGTGCAAGCAGTGTAACGTCTGGTGTATCAAATAATTTTTGTTTCTGGCCCTTCTTTGAAACAAGCTTCTCAGGATTAGACAAAACATGAACTTTTTGCTGAGAGGTATCCAACCTCGTGTGAGGTTTCTTAGGAGCCAGAGCTATTTTAAAACAAACACAGCTTATTATTTCCTCCTCTCTGAACAACCAGAGGAAATGTAAAATAAAACCCAGGGAAAACCTTCGAATCTTCGTTCCCCGGCAACGACGCCAATTTATGTTGTACCTTAAGAGACAATCCCTTAGCTGTGATAAGGAATCAGTGCTTAAGAATATATCTGTCTCTGTCTTATAAACCCTTAAACATTGATTATGTAACCCTTAAATATCAAATCCATGCATGTTCTGCAATGCTATATTCCACTTATGCTGAAATGAATGAACGAAAGTAAAAGAGAAGAGGATTTCAATCTGATATGTTGTTTCAAACAGAATCTATCATTTTAAAACCCTGAAGAATTAAGTAAAGATAAAGTTAAAACAGAGGAGCGCACATTAAGGTTTGTTTAACTCTTAAATACACATGTATAAAGAGACATGCTGCTCATTACTCTATTTTATTCACAGATAAGAAAACATTGTGTAAACTAGATAACTTTTCAGCATAAACAGAATGATAGAAACTTGCATACTCATTCATTAATTTTCCATTCTTGAGAACAAAAATTTGGCTTCAAGGTTCAAAACTCGGAATCTTTTCCTTTCTTGGAATCTTCTTTAAATACAAAATAACAAAACAGTTTCCAGCGATGAAACTAATTCTAACTGCTTTAACTACTTACAGTTGTGGAGGCACATGCCTCAAAAAGGTCCTATTACAATTTACATGATTTTGAGAAAATAACATAACGTGAAATTGAAAATTCCTAATCTATAAGAACAACCGCTTCTAATACGGTTGCTGAGTCAACGGCTACTTTTTGTTGAGATGCTGGAATTCCTTTTGCTAAGTCCATTGAGAATGTTTTGCAATTTTTCCATATCTCACTTTGGGTTGTTGATGAATTCTTGAAACTATGATATTCCAACTTGAATGCAACAATCTGACTGTGTCGACACCTGTAGAACATTCTCCCCCTGCAAATTCATTATAAAGCACTTACCGGGATACATTGAAGAAACCAGCCAACAGATAATTTGGGAAAGAAATGAGCTTTTGGGATACATGCAGACAAGACACCGGATTTCTTCATGGCAGAAAAAACTAGGGAATTCTCGGCATTTAGGGTTACTTTATGATAAAAGAGGGGATGATTTACGGAAGACACGGTATCTTGGATGTCTCTCTCATTGTCTATGAGGGAAATGTGGCTAGTCGAACCAGGTAGTGAAAATCGCTTGGCCATGGCTGTACAGACAACAGAAGCAATCCATAAAGTAGTGGAGAATGAAAAGGTGGCGACGACACGGCTCAAAGGGGAAAACAATTACAAATGATTTGAAAATGTGATAAAGATCAATTTAAAAGTTGCGAAAACCTGTAATAAATGCCTGAAATGACGTGTAAAAAGCCGTTGACAAGGTTTATCATGGATTACAATTGTCTTCCACTTTGCCTCATGACGTCATTGCGGAGGCTCCTGGAGTACGGCGGCAAACTTTGGCTAGTCCCCCCACAATGAATCTACATCGTTGATCGTTGTTTACCCTGCGGTCAAACAGGTCAACTGCAGGGGCACTTGATTCAATAACTCACGAGCTCTTTGCGCCTCTGCACTTTATCATTCAGTTATAATCTTCAATACTTTCTACTTCCGCTCGGAGACTTGCTCGACGTTTAAACATGAAACTATAATATACATCCAAATAAAGTTTAACAATAAACTTAATTTTCATCGAGCTTTTAGAAACATTTCTTTTTTATGTTACAGTATAAAAAACATTATACTATAGCATATACTTTTTCTGAATTTCAGATTTTTTTCCCCCTTTTTTTTTTCAAAATAAAATAGAAAAGGATATGCAGATGATCCACAACAGAGGTCACGACACTTGGCAAGCCAAAAGGCCGCCATGTGCCCCCCCAACGTCGAAAGGTTATGTAAATTTTTTGGTCAAATTCAGGGCGGAGGCATCGGGGTTCGACCCTGTGACCTCCCACCACACAAAGCCACAACCTACTACCTCCGCTATACATTAGTCCTTACAATACTATGAAACCCATTTATATTTAAATTTAAACTATGTTTACAGTGGGGGAAAGAGGGGCCAACCCCGGTCCATAGGACCATTGCCCAAGACCACCAACAAATCTCCATTAAGCATGGAGTATTAACAAACTTAACCATGTTTTATTAAACCATAATCCAGATTAATATGTGTTATACCAAAATTAAATTTGGATTTATTTAAGAATGGTATTAGCGCGTTAATTGTGCTTAACTAGCGTTAATCCCCACTTAGCACTAATTACGAATTAATTGGAGGACCTCCGGATTTGGCAGAATCTACCAGTTCTAGTGGCAGTTAACTAGTTTAGGGCCTAAGATAGTGGGGAAATTAAAAAGGTCGTAAAGTTTTCAATTTTCGACCAATTCAGGCTCAGAAAGAGACTAGTTGACCAATTTGAGCCATTTGGACTCATTGGAGTAGGTTACAAGAGCAAAGGAGCATTGTAAATAGGTCAATTTGATATTTTGAGCATAATATAGAGGCCCAAGCCATGGAAGATGGACCAAGGAGATGTAGCCCAAGAGGGGTGAACTCCTTCATCAAATACCTGTGTTAATGTCATGTATGGTGATTTTCTATACTTTATTTGTTGCGATACAGTTTTTTTTTTTTTTAATGTTAAATTTCTCAGTAAAATGACATGAAAAACATTCATGAGACTTGATAATTTGCAAGAGAACCAGAACCCTTAATCACACACAAGACATTTCTTTATAAAATCCTAAAGGGAATTAGCTGAGCATTACTAACATCCTCCTTTCATATCATTTTTTGGTATCGAAGCTAAATTTCATTAGGTTTTTTTGGGGATATAATTTTTTGCAAGTTTGTGTCATGCTTACAAGGTTAAATCTCAAAAGAGGAGAAGGGAAGCTGGTTGAGAGCGCTACAGTTGGGTCAAGAGGAAGAAGGAACAGGTTTCCAATGTCTTCAACACCAGCACATCCTCAAGTATAATTTGAGTCTTCAGTGAGCATGTCTCATGAAGTAGAACCTATCATGTCAAAAGATGAGAGAGTATTCAGGAAGGAATTCTTTGATATGACTGAGATGGTTAAAGTCCTCTATGAGGAAAGGAATGTAAGGATGAAAGGAGAGAGTTCAAGGCTTTCAAGAGGAGAGGGTTCTCGAGGAGGAGGAGGGCATGGATATGGTAACAAGCCACCATCCATTCCACCATCATCCTCACCACCATATTCACCTTCCTCATCATCATCTTCCACTACCACAACCCTACAATTTGTTCATACACATACTTCCAAAGGAGCTGGTAAATCACCATTTCTTAAACTTGATGTTAAGTTTGAGCTTCCAATGAATAATGGCGAAGTGAATGCAGAGAAGTTGGATAATTGGATTCGTCAATTGGAGGTTTCTTACAGAATTCAGAACCTTCAAGAAGATGACATAAATATTCAATTAACTTCTTTGAGAATGGAGGGTTCAACACTTGTATGGTGGGAAGAAAGGACTCAAGAAGATATTAAAAACCATGGTAAGATCTCAATGTCTTTGTCAAATTTTATTGTTGTCATCAAAAGGAAATTTTACCCTCTAGCTTACATGAAAAAATCCATTATGGACTGGCAAAATTTTAGACAATTGAAAGGGAAAAGTGTGCAAGATTGTACTCATGAATTTAGGAGAAGAGCTCTTATTTTGTGTGTCAATTTATACTCTCAAGAAACTTTGTTAAAGTATATTGGGGGTTTGCACAGTTATCTTAGACATACTATTCTCATGTTCAATTCCAAAAACTTATATTAGGTTTGCATTCAAGCCATACATCTAGAAGCAAGAGGGAAACATAGTGCAGATGAGAGAAGTGATAGTTTCCTTGAGTATGAGGGTAAAGGAAAGGGTAAGTTTAATGGAAGAGGAAAGAAAAATAGTTCCATTAAAATAGAGAAATATAAAATCACATGTAAACATTGTTCAAATAATGGCCATGATGAAGACCATTGTTAGCAACTCCATCCAGAGTTGAAGCCAAACAAACTTAAAGCCAAAGAGAAGGGAAAACTGTCGCAATCATTGAACATGACTTAGGTTCAGATTCAGGAGATGAAACCAAGATTACATCAATTGGTTTGAAAGGTAAGAAAATATCAAGCACTAGTCCTTCAAGTTGTTCTAATGTAACTCAAGATGAAGATACATGAATTTAACTCTTTCATATTAGAGTCATTTCAAAACATACCAAGATAGACACACTATTTGATAGTGGTTCTCAAACTCATTTTATTTCCGAAGATTTAGTTAAGGAGGTAAATCTTGAAACTGTTACACATCCAAGATCTTATCCTTTAGGGTGGATATGCAAGAAAATTTGCAGGTAACAAGGAATTGCATCCTAAGGTTTGTAATCAATTCAAACTTTCTTGATGAAGTTGAACTTGATGTAGTGTCGCTTAAGATTTCAGGTATTGTTTTGGGAAGTCCTTATCTTTATGATAGGAAAGAAGTATTTCATTTCCATGAGAATAAGTATCACTTGTTTAAGGATGAAATTGAGTACATAGTTAGAGCACATAAGAAGAAGAGAAGTTTGTATCTTATACATGTAGGAGAAATGAAGAGAAAATGAATTCAAGTCAAAATTTGACTTTGTTAATGTTCAAGCATAGAGATGATTTGAATGAGACCTTTCAAAAAGATGCATCAAATGAATAATTTGATTTCATTGAAGTTTATAATGCTTGTAATAAGATGTTTCAGGACTCTAATAAGTTTCATTTGAAAGAAGGTAAAGAAGATGTGAAATATTTGCAGCAGTCAACATCAATGTTGAGCAGTGATGGAAACAAGATGTCGGTGCAAGAGAGTGCAAAGGTCAAAGAAAATGCGCCAAAGAAACTTGAAAAAGAAGGCATAGGTTACAAAAGTAATTTTTTTTTGGTTTCAAAAGGGTACATGGCAATGGAAAAACCACTCGATTAAAAGTCAATGCAAATACAAGGCAAGACAAGCTAAAAATCGCCATGTCGATAGTGTTCAAGGTGAGATAGTTTTCAAGTTTCCTTTAATTGACGTATGAGGGGGAAATAAGTTTTTTTCTGCAAGGATAGCTTTTTGTTTTGAAAATTTAGGGAAATTGCAACATGAAGGTGTCTACAACGGCAAGACAGGTTCTCCAGAGTCGAGGAAAAAGACTAGTTTTTGTGAAAATCTCAAATTGATGAAATTGGGAAAATTCCAGTGGATTGAGACTAGAAGGGTGAGGGAACTGTGCCCTTATACACATGTTCAGTAATTAAAGATATTTTGGGATCCAAAAGGCTTCCAGTGGGGAGTAATGATCAGGGGATCATTTTTATGCTCAAAAATCAAAGTTCTCATATTGGATCAGAACTGGAACAACCATGTAGTGCTCGTCGTTTTGAATTCAGTGCACTTCGTTTCATGAAAATGGTCACCGTATGCTCCCGGAAACATAATTTGTTTTCTTGGATGAACAAAAAAATTTTGTGATAGGGATGTTGATTAGGAATTTGTATAGCCCAGTCAGAAAAAGGTATATTCCAAGGAATTTCCTTGGAATATTCTTGGAATATTATGACAGGTAGACCTATGAGTGGGTGACAAGTGTCGACATCGGATTGGTTTTGGTTGGTGTTGTTTGGATCAATGAGGTCATGACACGTGGCAAGCCTATAGGCCGCCACGTGCCCCCCCAAGGTGAAAAGGTTATGTAAATTTTTTGGTCAGATTCCAAGCGGAGGCGTCGGGGTTCGACCCCGTGACCTCCCGCCAAACAAAGCCATGACCTACCACCTCCACTATACATTAGTCCTTACAATACTATGAAACCCATTTATATTTAAATTTAAACTATGTTTACGGCGGGGAAAAAGAGGGGCCAACCCCGGTCCATAGGACCATCGACAAAGCTCCATTAAGTGCAGAGTATTAACGAACTTAACCATGTTTTATTAAACCATACTCCATATTAATATGCACTAATCCAAAATTAAATTTGGATTTATTTAAGCGCGAGATTAGCACATTTAATGCGCTTAACTAGCACTAATCCCCACTTAGCACTAATTACAAATTAATTTGCGGACCTCCAGATTTGGCAGAAACTGCAAGTTCTAGTGGCATTTAACTAGTTTAGGGCCTAAGATAGTGGGTAAAATTAAAAAGGCCATAACGTTTGAAATTTTCGACCAATTCAGGCTCAAAAAGAGGATAGCTAGCCATTTTGAACCATTCTAGACTCATTAGAGCAGGTTATAGGAGCAAAGGAGGATTGTAAATAAGTCAATTTTACATTTTGAGCATAATATAGAGGCCCAAGCCATGGAAGCTGGACCAAGGAGATGTAGCCCAGGAGAGGTGAACTCCTTCATCAAATACCTATGTTAATGTTATGTATGGTGATGTTTAGTACTTTATTTTCTATTGTTAAACTTTGTTTTTTATGTTAAATTTCTCGCTAAAATGACATGAAAAACACTCATGAGACTTGATAATTTGCAAGAGAACTTGAACCCTTAAGCACACATAAGACATTTTTTTATAAAATATTAAAGGGGAATTAGTTGAGCATTACTAAAATCCTCCATTCAGATCAGTTCAAGAGGGAGATGATCACCTCTCATTGAAGATAAGTACTTTTTCAATTTATGTTACTTCTTTATGTCTTTATTTTTGCTTACATTTATTTATTTAATCATGGAATATACTTCATGCACACATATTTGAGTATTTGGATTCTTCTAACCTCCTAATGAGATGTGATAAGTGGATCCTTCTTGAGTATCATCTGAGGTGTAGGAAAAAGATAACTAGTGCAAGAGCTAGTGCTGGAAAAGGAAAGAGGCACCTAATGAAAAGTTGACAAAGTGCTCGAGCTGCCAATGTTAAGGTGCAATGCTTTATGAATACTACAAGTTATGTATGGTGGATGTCAAGGTAAGCTCTAAAGTATGATGGGAATTTCAACTTCATGAATGACTTGTGTATGCATAAGAGAATACGTTTGATTTATGGTACATGTGATATATATTGGTGATCTTGATATCTGACGAGTACCTTACATTTTAGACATGATGGATTTCCTGATCCCATAAAGAAGGCTATCACATTGATTCTTATATATGGTTGCATGATAATTTTGATAATGTGTGTAACAAGCATGATAAAATTGATGATAAAAGTGCAATAATAAGATTATTTCTCAGGATCTCCTTGTTGAACTTGGCTTAGTAATTTTGACAATATGGTAAAATTGAATGTCCTTACTTAATGATTGAATACATGTAAAAAAAGTATTGTAGTGATTATTATCCTTGAATTATGATGATAACATGTCAATTTCCCTAATCATATGACTCTTAACCCTTAATGAAAGTTTGATTCCATGTTGATATGTGATGATGAAGTAATTGATGCTAACATGTTATGACCATGATTAATATATGTTTTAGAACCTGATATAGTTTGATTTCATGATTTAACAGTTTTGCTGATGCATGACAGTATTATGATAGACAGGTTGATGAATTGAATTTTGATGACTAAAGTGGTCTCACATTCAGAGGAAGAAACTCTCCATAATATCCCTACACCTATTATCATTTGCATTAAATATTCTTTATTGTTGAAGTAATTTTTTTGGACATGAATAGTCAAATATTTGATGTTGTTAGTCTGAAGCAAGTTCTAGTCTGAGAAAAGAAGTTCTATCTTAGTCTAAGCCCAACCATTGGGATAAATGCTTAAGAGTGCAGTTATAATCCTCCCAACCACACAAAAGAAGGCCTATGAGCGTGGTTTTTTCTATAGGACAGAAAAACTAAATCCCTATGCATAAAACCAAGAGCACACCATGAGTATGATAATCCTACAGATATGGAGCAAATAATAGAAATTTCTATGAGCATGGAAGTTTGAATGTTTGGCTTACTATAGAGAATGTGAATGTGTTGACTAAACTTGTGTTTGCAGGGGACTAGAATATGCATATCAATATTTTATTTTGATTTGATCATTGAAGCTATTATATGATAGTATTTGATAACAGTTGTAAGGGTTTGACAATATTTGGCTTATTGGTTTAATATAGATGATTAGTATTGGAGTTTTGACATGATGCTTGATAGTTCATAGATATGTTTTCACTTATGGATTAATTGAATTCACAATGATAACAAATTAGGGTTTTGATTTGATAATTGATGATTTTCCTTGATGACAATGCTATGTGGGCATAGTAACTTTCATTGAATAATTGGTATTCAATATTGATTATGTATTGGTATGATTGGCTTTGGCACATTGGTTGAAGTAGAAAAGAATTTCAATTCATTATGCGGTAATCTCAAAATGAATGGATGAAACTTATATGAATTATCCTTGATATATAATGACAAAAATCGTTCAAATTATATGGATGGCCTGATGAAGTTTGATATTGCTTAAAAAAAATTTGTTGACATAACAATAGATGACGTCATAACTTGGTACTTGGATGTGAGCTCTACCTAACACATGGTCCGAAAATTTTGTTACTGTGATATTGGTAGAAAATTTTATGACTTTGATATTAGTTTTGATATGACATATAAGGCTTGATAAACTGACTTAATTGATATGATTGCATAGTGTTGATTTGTGTGTGGCTGAGTATATTGGTTTGATCAGTATAATTTTTGCAGATAGCATTGTATGGCTTGAAGCAAGTTTCACGAGCCTCGTATATCCGCATTGATAGTTACGTGGTGAAGCCAGGAAGTTGTATCAATATGAACATCTACATAAAAATTGGTCCAAGGTATGATGTTGATTTTGGTTTTATATGATGATGATCTATTGTTGACAAGTAATGAGCCTTTGATGGTCAACGTAAGAGGGAGTTTGCCTCTGAATTTTGAAATGAAAAATAATGGCACGATGAATGAATTTCTGAAGTTTGGAAAAGAAAATCTATATCGAAAAGCTATTGTAGAGTTTTTTGGAAAGTGGAAATGCAAATCCTTGGACACTCTGATTGAATTTCAAGAAGTTATGAAGAGATATTGTTGAGCCTAACTTGGAAACCAATAGTTGATTGAAGCATTGATGTTCCGTATGAACACCTTTCCATGTGTGTGTGTGTGTATGTGTGTGTATCTATGTGTAAGTGTATTTGTGTTTGCATAGAATCTGAGCCTATTCGTGATTGAGTCACTTCATACACATTGGTTACCGCCAATCTCACTTCAAGATATTTGCGTGGGATGATCAAGTTTTGGTTTGATATATTCTCCTATGATATATGGTTACATGGATGTACAGATTCTATTTGTTATCGTTATTGATGAGATGAACACATTTGGGTATTGCCTTAGTATGGGATCTTCCATGTTATTTTGGATGAAAATTACGTAGCATCAAGCACACCAGAGGTTGAGTATGATGTTGCTAGCATGGATAGCTATAAGGTAGGTTGAATAAAGTTTTTTTTTTTTTTTTTTTAATTGGTTTTGGATGTGAGAGGATACATTGTAATAATAACAAGTGGGATCTGATTAGTAGATAATTTTGTATATAATTGGGACTGAGATATCTTCAAATAATGTTGTTGTACAAGAAAATCTTAGGCTTTTATTTGATGCCTCCATGAGAGGGAGGATGAATAATGTATCATTTTTGTGATATATATTTATTCAAATATAATATTTGATTTAATGTCTTACGTGAGCAGGAGTCTGCTACTATTGAGACATTATGATTGAAATCTTCAAAAAGTTGTTTAAGTCGATAGAAAATATGAGCATGATGATATGTTTCTAATCTACAAAGAGTAGGACTCATCGAGGACACTGAGTTGACTCTTCCACCATGTAGTTCCCAGGGTGAGGAATTGAGATGGAGGGATCCTGGGGTTGAGGGATCTCTGTACAATAGGGTATCACCACTATATGTTACCCATAGGGTTAGAGATGTTTCTCCCATATCTTGTTCTATGCAGAGTATACTCTAGTTGGCATCATACTCACAAGTTGGGATTATTCGAATTTTCTCCTTGTTTGGCCAATGGGTTGAGAGAGCTTGGAAGTGTGTTACCCAAGCTGATTATGATGCAGGTGTTCTACCACAACTCTTAAGGATCATTTTTGGGAAGACCAAAAATTAATAGGATTGTTGTGATCCTTACCTTGTATATCAAGTGGTATCTCGCCTATTGATTGCAAAATGGGATGGTTGTGATCCTTTCCTGGTAAGTTGTACCTCGCCTATTCCTCAATGAGAATACTTGCAGTGAGAATTTCCCATAGGATCTGGTGAGCCCTGGTATTGCACCAAGAGTGCTGCAACTCCCAGGGGCTTCCCTACTTTACTTTATCAACCCAGGGCTTGTACAAACTTGGAGGTGACAGTGCTATATACACATCATATGCATTATGTTCATGTCAACTTATTTATTAAACTATGGTAAAAATTGAAAAGTAAATTACTGGAAGGAAATGGAAAAAAGGAAACTAACTTAATTTGCAGAAAGGAAATGATAGAAATGAAACTAATTTAATGTGCAGAAAGGAAATGACAGAAAGGAAACTAATTTAATCTGCAAAAGGAAATGATTGAAAAGAAACTAAACTAAGTTGCACCTAGCTAGGCCAATTGGCTAAACACACCCTACTTATTCTCTGATCTATTTACCATGCTATCATGCTTCTAACCATGCAACTATTCATGATAAACTAAACTTGACAAAATGTGGCTTGCAGTTTGGAGGAAAACGGGCTAAAGGTGCTAATGGAGGGCTCAACACATGAAATGATGCTTAGAGGTGGAAAGAGAGGGTTTAAGCCTTATTTAAGCTTTATTATGGTGCAAAAATGCTTTGGATCAGAATGATTTAAAAAGTGCGATGGCGGAGTTGCGATGGAGGGCTGGCAATGCGATATGAAATATCACAATCGCAATATCGCAAAGTCAAAGGGGGTAGCGTAAGTGTTGTTCGGGAGCAAGAGAGAATTGTGAAATGTGATGGGATAACGTGGTGGTGGGACCGGTGGCGGGGCATGATACGAATATTGCAATCAGAATTGGGAGCAGAACGTGTTACGAGAACCAAGTAAAAGATGTGATCTGTAATGTGCAATGCGGAAGAGTACAGAAAGTTATCACAAATCGGAATTTGGAGCCATAAGTCTTAAAAAAAGGAAAAAGGTTGCGAATTGCGATTTGCGAAAAGGCCAAAGGTTGCAATGATTTAGATGATGTGGCGGTGGGACCAATGGTGAAGCACGATACCAATATTGCAATCGGAAGACAGGAGTGGTAAGTCTTAAAAGGAAAAATGAAAAAGATACAAAGTGTGATTTGCGAAAAGGTGAAATACGGTAGCGGCAAGTTTGAGGAGCAAGGGTGGAGGTCGAGTTCCAATGGTTTTCAAGCGTTTTGCATTAAAATGGGTAAGGAAACCATGACTAATAAAAAAAAAGGAATAAGGCGATTTGAATGGTTTAAGTGTTTTTATGAATATGAAGGTGGGTGCAGTAGTGAGAATAAGCAGGAAAAAGAGGAAATGGAGGGCGTAACAGTAGTGCGTAGATTGTGAAGACAGAGATGGAGAATGAAGTGAGGACACACCACGAAGCTGCTCTGGGGTTTTAACAATAATTCCTGCAATCAACCTTCTAACTTATGTGCAAAGAAACAGACAAATGTGTAAAAATGCAGTGCAAAGGAAGACTGGAAAATGGTAATGCAACTCTGCTTTTAATCTCAGAAACAATGAACAAAAATTAGTTTTTTGGGTCTATGGGAAGGTTCACCCTCCTTGAGCTCTATTGACAGAGATGAGAAGGGGGTCTTGATCCACAATTTTTTTGTTTTTCTCCTCTATTCTATTAATCGCAAGCAAATGAAACCTACTGCAGCACACTTAAGGCAAAACTAAACATCAACTTAAAACATAAACGAAGTTATCAGAAGCAGAACTAATGAAATGACAGAAATCAAAGAACAAATACAACAGAGATGTTAAGGCACATGGATTGGGCCCTAACCCACAAGCCTAGATCCTTGAAACTTAAATCAATAAATGAAATTAGTCTCCTCATGTCATAAAAGAATAGCCTCATACATTTCTGAAAGTTTGATCACTGGGTAAAATAATAAAAATCTCAATAGCTTGCAACAAATTTCTGACCCTTCCTAGCTCTAGCTTTGCTCTATTTATTCTACAGGGTAGCTACCAACAGCTCCCTAGAAAATAGTGATTGAGTCCTCTTGACTCCAAGCAAACAAGGATTGAGTGCACTCCTCTTTGAGTTGCTTGGATGCCTTTGGAACTTCAAATTGTTGGAGAGAATCATTGGGGATCCTTTGGCTGCCTTTGAGAGTTAAGGAGGGTGGAAAAACCTCATATAATTTCTCCTTGTTGTCTCCTCCAAGTCTTGATGATAAAATCATTATAAAAATGCTAATAATTCATGATTTTCTGCACTCAACCTCATATTAGGCACCCAGAGTATGTTAGCCTTAATCACCACCCAAACTAGCATCATAAAACCAAATAATAATAAAAATGCAAGAAAAATAGATCTAAGAAGGAAAGAAGGTGACCATTAACCCCTTAAAATATGTCTAATGATGGATCTCATCAGGATCTTCCCCACTTCCATAGACATGAGGTGAGAGTGTCCCATAGGACCTTCCTCATTGTCATTGGATTTCAGGTTGAATTGTGCTCCCCAATGCGGTTCTAAGTTGAGAAGGGTTTTCTGATGATAAGCTCTCTAATTTTTCCTGGGTAGTAGCATTGGGCTCCCTTCTAGCAATGATTCTCGGTGGTAGCAGTGGCTCCTCGATGGATTGATCTGGGTGGTAGCTTAAGCTCCCCTCTAATTTTAAATTCTTCTTCTTTTAATTTGAGAATGTCCAACATATGAGAAGAGACAATAAAGAGATAAGAAGGGATAATCCGATATGAGCTAAGATGATTCAAGATGAACAATGATGGCATTTGATGATGAGTTACTTGAGATAAGGACATGATTTGATGACAGGATACTTGTAATGATTATGTGATGCAGTTGGAATTTCTACTTAGATGGGAGGTACTGTTAATTTGGCATCTCAATGACAAATTCCAATCATGGGACTAGATTCCTCTTTTTGAGAGAACCAATTTTGACTATTTAAGCACTAAATTTGGGCAAGGGAAAGTGTATTTTTGAATTAGAGACCACATATGCTCAAAAGGAAATGTTAACCCAAAATAAATTAGACACCCATGGATGGCTATAAATTCAATTCAAGTGACCCTCATTTGGACATAGTCATCATGATCATTCTTCTTTATTTGGATTTTGTAGAAATTTTTAATACAATTATGTATTGCTTGGATTCTCCTGATCTAAAAATTATATGCCATTGTTAAATACATAATCCTTCTACTAAATCTTTGTGAAAATTTAATTGCCAACTGCAAACACATGAAGAAAGATCAATCACACATAACACATATGTTTTTACTGGGAAAGCATAAAGCTAAAAACCCCACTATCATATATTATGTATATATCATGGATCATGAAACAATCTCTTACAAAACTCTAATCCAAGAGCTTTCAGTACAATATACAATCATCTCACACTGTCATACAAAAATTGGCATATCCATGCACCAATTTGCTGCCTCCTAACAGCCTGCCTCCACTGCGCAATCCTTGATGGTCGAGAACCTCTGTATGATTAATTCTAGCCTGCCTTGATTGTGCGATACTCATAGGCATCTCCAATGTGTGTGTGGTTGCATGAGTGCACCCACTAATGTGACAACAGATAGTCAAACTGCCCCTTTCACCTATCTCTCAACTGGGACTCCACTGGATTTGACATGCATGTAGTTAACAGTAGTAAATCTTCAGTTGCATGTGAGATCACTCCATGTGAATTAATTTAATATTTAATTCATTGATCTCTCACTAGTGTATCTTTAGTTACAACTAGCACAATTGAGTTTAACTCACTTAACTAAGTTAAACTACTTTACAACACATAACTACACATCCAACTCTATTACAACTTTGTACCACTCAGTTACAAGTAATTCCACTTGCATGTCCCACCAACCAACCTTAGAACTTGTAATTCCTTCAGTTAGTTGGTTTGCCACATCAGTTAACTGAAATCAAGTGCTTCAAGAGAATATATTATTATTTATTGTCTAATTATTATTAAGAGATAATAATAATCGACATGCATTCTATTTTTAGACATGCAAACCACGAACTGACTTCGCACATGCATTCCAAAAATATATGCCCATCCATAAATATAATTTTCTCAACCATCTATAAATATACTCCCACTATAAATAGACTTTTCTCAACATTCTAAAAATAGACATACACCTAAAAATAGCACGTGTGGGACCCACCTAGTGTAGGTGCTTATTTTTCACTAGGATCAAGGATGTTGTTTTTGGATGCAAAATTAAATGTTTCTTATTGCAACCTTCAACACTCCCTCTCAACAAGAAAGGAATGTCTTTGCATGCGACATGCAACTCCATGCATTTTCCCTGCAACCTTTTCATGTGCCATGCAACTCCATGCATGCGCCGTACAACCTTGTATGCAACACTTCTCTAGTGTTTCTCTCACATGCAACACTTGCATATAACCCAAAACTGAATAGCCTCCAAACAATTGAATTAGTATAATGCATCTGTCATCAAAGTCTTCTGACTTCTGCTGGTACCAACTGCACATGTCTTAAGGAACCACTGTGTTGTTGACCTCTGCATCCATGCACTCTGCACTTGCTGTCAACTCTGATCCACGCTCCAGTATCTGACACTGTCACTTTGATTTCATTTCGTCCCGACATCTGACTGCATCAATCCAACTAATCCTACTACTGCTATATTATGGGCTCCTCGTAGCTAAGTTCAATTCATGAGATCCACACCATCTCCATGAATCCTTCCCAGAAATTTCTTCTTAGGATTATCCATGCATGTCGCCCCACCTCTCACCTGGTGGTATAGTTGCATGCACTCCCTCTGCCCATTTGGCACAAAATTTCTTTGCATGATTGGTTTCTCCCACTCCATGATCCTCATCTTGTGGCTGCTCCACATCCTGAGGTTCATTCTTACCTGCATGCAAATCCAGCTCCCTCTCAAGCATCAATTGCATGGATTTCTCACACTTCCCAACAGTAGGAAGCTCGATAGAAATCCCATCTACATTAAGTCTGTAGAGATTCTTAACTCGAATCCCAACCTTCTTGTTTTTCCTATTGCTTTGTGTTGCAGGAAAACTTTTCCTTCACTAAAGACAACATCATAGCCTCTATCCTCTAACATTGTGACTGAGACTAAATTTTTCTTCAAACATGGAACATGCATAGCATCTTTTAAATGAAATACTTTACCTGATGCCCTCTGAAAGGTAATGGTACCAATTCCAGTCGCACTGTATCATCCATCGTCGCCCAACTCAAAATGCATGCGGAGATCTTTCTCGACCAAGTTACTAAAAATTTTCTTATCTCCAGTCATGTGAAAGGAAGCACCAATATCCAAGTACCGCCCTGATCCCAATGCACTAGACACCATGCATGCGATCAATTAGAAGTCAAGCTCAAATTGTGAGGCAAGAGCTTCACCAGCTGCAGCTCCAGCAACCATCTTGTTCTTCTTCTTATGTGGACAATTTGTGGCAATATTTCCATACTCGTGTCAATGAAAACACTTCACTTTGGACATGTTGTGCTCCTTTCCATCTTCACCGGCCTCAGATTTAGAATGGAATTTCTTCCCCTGCCCCTTCTGTTACGCACCATTTTGTCACTATCCCTGCAATCCCCATCTTTCCCATTGGAGGGTCATTTCCATGATCAATAAGAAATGTCATGCCTTGCAAAGACCATCATTGTATCCCTTTACATGAGAGTAATATTCCTTCTATTGACAATTCCCTGAGTAGAGAATCAAAAACCCTTGTTTTTTCATTGGCATGAATATTTAGTTATGCCCTCGCGCTGAAGAGGAAGATTAACAGTGGGCCCCGTGCCAGTTCGCGCTCTGTCTCAGTTAGCTACCCGCGTCGAGCTTTTTATGGAATGTTTTTTAAAAATAGAGGGGGAGATTCCACTCCAAAAACTTCGAGGATGAGTCATTGGGAGTGGTTGAAATGAATAAACCACGAACTCCCTCCTTTAGTTTATGGTTTCCACCTCTTATGGGAACTCCCTAAAGGATAGGCCTCCCTCCCACCTTTGTATGGATCCTAACCTCCTCTTTTTCCTTGCATAATCTAGTTGAACATGGAGAATTGAACATACTATAGCTGAACTATTGAAGAGATAGAATAAGAAGGAATTGCGTTGAGAGAGCTTGAGTCCATGCCTTCATCTCATCTGAATTCCCTGGCGAGCATCTGAGACGCGCTTCGGCTGAACCCCGCTAGAGGAGACTGCGACGTCAAAGCATTGGTTGTAACTCTTCCTTCTATCAATACATATATGTGACTATTGTTTGGTTCCCATTTTGTATTGTGTTAGATGTTTAATGCAATATTCTTAGCCCTCTTTGACTGGCTAGTAGTTAAGAGTGAAATTATTATGTCATATGTTGTTCTTTTTTGTTGTTCTATGTGCAGGTATCCGAGCATGATTGTAGAAGGATTGTGACTTGCCAAGGCAGAAGCGAGAGGCCACCACCACTATAGCCACGACGACAGCGTTGGACTCCAGGTAGGTAGATCTACCGTGTCCTCTTTTCATTCAGTAATTAGGAATCAACACTCTAGCATGTCTCTTTGTTTCTAGACCCACTCTAGAACTAGAGGGATCATCTTTGTCCGTAGAGAGGATTTACCTGCTTAAAAAATTGGCGACTCCACTGGGGAACAGTGTGAGTTTGTCGTTTCATCTTGTTGGGTCAATTTCAATCATTGATTTTCTTATCTGTATTTTTTTGGTTTTCTTGCTTAGTTTATATCCTCTGTTCAGCTCCAGAGTGTCAAGATTGACCTCTACTCATTGAGTTTTGGTTTTTCCCTTTTTCCCATAGTTATTCGGCTTGGTGTGTTTTTCGTCTGAATAGTCGCACCAATTGGCACAAGTTTCTTTTGTTGTAGTCGCACCAACCCCTGTTTGGCGCGTATTACAGCCTTACAGTCGCACCAAATCCTGTAGGATTTGGTTTGACCTCCTTAATGAGTCTTTTGGTCAATTGTGCTTGCTTCTGGGTTATTTTTTATGTGTAATTATGCCTTTGGGACTGTTTTGACTACTGTCGACTTGGTTTTCTCAGTCGTTTGTCCATCTTCTTATCAGTGTAAACTGAGGCCTGAGGGTTTCTAAGTGTCTTGGTGCACTGAGCCTTCTATTTGGAAATCAAGTCATTTTGATTATTGTCAGTCTCATTCTTGGGTCGATTACACTTAGTTTTCTTGATCTTTTTGAGTGATTTATTTGATTGCAGGATCATTTCGTTTCTCGATTGATTCTACTGCTTTTTGCTCTAAGCATAGATTACATTGCTTGCTTTGGGTCATTTTGAAAACTTTCTTTTGATTTGGAAGATTGCAGCATTAGTTTGATTGCTTTCTTGTGTTTGTTTTGTGTTTCATTGATTCATTCAATTTCGATTCTTCAACAATACTCAAGCTAGTGTTTGTTTTTATTTTTCATGTAATTAGTGCAGCATGTACTTCTTTTCATTGAAAATTTAAAAAAAAAAAAAAACATATTTTGCATTCTTTCTTTGCATAGAAAGTGAAATATTCTTTTGCATAACTAGCATATGATTGTCTAGGAAAGGGTTTCATTTTCGTTTGATTGTGATAGATGCAGTAGTGGATTTCTTCACATACTATCATTGTTTGCTTTTGTTTGAAAGATTTATATCCTTCTCATAACTAGCATTCATTGAATTGGAAATGATGTTCATTTGCATATAGCTTGCATTTAGGAAATTTGAGATCCAAATTCGATAAGGCCTTAAAATTGAAACATAATCCAAGATCAACTTTAAAATTCATTTAATTAACCTAAATAATCATTGAAACCTAACAAAAAAATTTTAGTGGTCTAGGCTAGAGACTTGTTCTGACGTCTTAAAACCTAGTAGCTTTCGTTCGCCATTTGGCTTTAGACAATGCTAGTACGAACTTGTGCTCCCCGTACCGTCGAGTATATAAAGGGAGACCCCTCTATGTTGCAATCCTTTTATCCATAGGAAGCTGAGTCTGTCGCCTTGTAACCGTGAAACACCGAACACAGAATTCGGGGAGATTACCTGCACGTACGTTAAGTCCTTGGTCATTTCTTTTTCATTTGATAACCAATATGTATATGGCAGTTCACGGAAACCTGGTATACCCTCTTGCTTAGAGTACCAGAGTAGTCATTTTGATCTTTTCATGACTCTTTAAAAAAGAGAAGAGATTGTCGAGCACTTGTCCTTTCACACTCGTTTAAAATTGAAAGTTACTAGAGTCATCTTTTGCCTGTTTCTCGACTCTTAAAATATGAAACAGCGAAATCTGCTTTCAGTGTCATAAAATTAATCACCTACGATCACACGCCCATTAAAATTTTGATTAATTGGCTTGTTGTTTTTCCTTAGTTTTGATCTTGGAGCCTTCAATTGGTTTTTTTTTTTTCCTTTGTGTTTTGATATACAGTCACGGTGGTGGAACCACCAGTTTCGTCATCCCCACTGCCTCCTGGTGGTAGTTCTTTCCCAGACGTTTCTTTTGAAACCCCTCAGTCCACTAGGTCTATCGAGTTTTCGCAACCTATTCTCCCGTGTGTCCCACCTCTTACTACTCGATCTCCTCCTGAAGAGCTAGTTGAATTCAATTGGCCTCCTTCTGGTGCTTGGTCTACTTTTGGGGAAGAAGGAGATTTTCTTCCTCTTACGCCGGGCTCACCATTTTTTGCTGCTGTTGTGCCTCCTAGTCCCCGTAGTCTTTTCGAAGATCTTATGGCAGAGTCAGACATGGATTCATCTAGTCCTGTTGGTAGTGAAGGAATCCCTGTTTCTACAGGAGAATATCAGCTTTTTCCGGAAGATGTCCCTCATGTTTCTACTCAGTCTTCTCCACCATCGGTGTCACTTCCGCTTGGATATAGGTCCTTGAGTCATATTATGTCCGGTGTTGCTTCCATAGCGCAATCCAGTACATTAACTCCTCCTCAGAGTTCGGTCCTCCCTTCGTTAGGACTATCACCTTCGACACCTGGTTCGTCGGTTACTATTACATCTGTTCCAGTCCAACCGACTGTCTGTGTGGCTTCATCCACACCAGTTGTTACCACTCAGTCATCAGGATATTTTCACACTCGTAGGTCTATTTTCCTCAATCCAATGTGGCCTGCTAATCTCGGTCCTAGTAGATCACAATCTAGTGTCGCAGAGGCCCCACCTGATTCCAGTACAGTTTCTACTAGTCCTATGATTCCTGGATGCCTTACTTTTGAAGAGTATCTATTGGTTGTTCAGTAGCAAAGCTCTCAGGGATCTCAGCCGCCCTAAGCTCCTGGTAATCATCGATTCCATCACTATGATGCTGTTGGTAATCTTGTGTATTCATTCCCGCATCATTATGATGTGTATGGTAATCTTGTTTATTTGACTCCTATTGATCCTCATCAAGATTTTTATGATCCTTATCAGATTTTTTCTCATCTTGGACCTACCTTACCTATGCAACCCTCTGGCTTGCAAGGACAAGCCTCATTGGGACAACCTTTAGCTCAGCAGGGCCCTACCTCTGGGCCACAGGGACAACCATACGATCCACAAGGTCAACCTTTGGTCCAACATGGTCAACCCTACAGTCCATCTGATCAGCCTCAGAATCAACCAAGACCATCTTATGCTCCTGGGGGGAAAAACTCTCTGCTACAGGGACAACCTTTGGCACCACAACTGCCGCCACACATTTCGTATGGCCAAAACTTTGTGCCACACGGAAAACCCTATGCTCCTCCTCTGGGTCAACATGGTTATCAAGGAAAACCTGGTCCATCGCAACCATCGGGCCAACCTTTCCCACAAGGCCAAACCAGTGGCCCTCAGTACTCGGTTCAACCAGCTCAGCAACCGATTCAACCTGCTCCTCAGTCGGTTCCATCGTTTCAGCAGCTAGTTCTACCTGCTTATAGTCAACCAGTTTTACCCACTCAGCAGCCTGCTCAACCTGCTCAGTGGGGTCCGCCTGCTCAACCGCAAGGCGCTTATTACCCTCAAGGTTCATATCAACTGGTATATAGTGAGCCCCAGGTTTCTTACCCTCAAAATCAACCTATATATCATAAACCTCAAAGCCATGCTTACATTCCACAATAGACTCCATACACTGCTCATCAGGGACCTCAATGGTCTACTCCAACTCAGTATCCTGGTCCTCAAACCCAGTATCAACAAAATTATCCTCCTTCTAATCCCTATGATCTGAATCATCCAAGACAGAATATATGGGGACAAAATCCAGCTCGGACTGGGTGGAATGTACACACGGGTCCTTATCAAAGACCTCTGATGAGTTTCAACACTCAATTACCGTTTCTTCCTACGTTGGAATTACCTGATGTGTCAAAGTTAACGAACAACCCCATTCTTCATAACCTGCATTGGCCTCTGGTTCCGACCAAGATTCCTAGTGATTTTCCTAAATGTGAGGGCAAGTCTGGCGAAGACCCCCAAGCACATGTTATGACTTACCATTTGTGGTGTTCCTCTAACTCTTGGGTTGATGATTCTATTCAACTTCGCCTTTTCCAACAAAATTTTACTGGTGCCGCTGCAAAGTGGTACATTGAGATATCTCATGGCGTCTTCCAAGACTTCAATTCTTTATCCATGGAATTCCTTACGCATTTTCAGTTACCAGTCCGCTATGAGACCAGGACGCACCTCCTCACTTCATTGAAACATGACCGAGCTACTCATATCTCGGATCATATTCACGAGTGGCAACGTCGTCATCGCATGATCAAATTTGAAATTCCTGATAAGCTTCTGACTCGTTGGCTCACCACCTCCTTTTTCAATCATATTTCCAAAGACATAGCTATGGGGGCATGTGTAACCGAGGAACAAGCGATTACTTACGTCCAGTACCTTGATCTTGTGTACTCTCAGTCTGGCACATTATATGATATCTTGCCTGATGCTCCCCGACTTGGAACTTCTAAACCACCAGCAACTCCATCCGTCAATGGTATTATTGGTTATGTGTCTCAGACTTCTGAGAAGTCTTCTTCTTCAAACTCTAGGAAACCGAAGTCCACTTCTTCCAATAATTTTGCTTCTCAGTCCACTTTGAATTCTGGTGAACCTGCAGAAGTTAATGTTGTTCAGGCCAATCCTATGGATAATGCTTCTAAAGGTAAAAATAAGGGTAAAGGTAATGCCAAAGACGATATCCCTAAACAGGATTCTCAGAAACCTCGTACTGGCAATGGTTCTCAACACAAGCCGAAGTACCCTTGTTTGATTTGTGATGATGAGCACTTCACCAGGGACTGTCCTAGATGATCTGAAGTGGGCCACTTGCTCAAAGGCACCCAGGGAACTCTAGTCATTCTTAAATAACCCTTACCATCTCAGTAGACTCAAATGGTAGAGCAACCTCAATCCTCTGCCCCATTTGGCTCTCAAGTGTTCATGATGAATGGTTCTGCAACCATTTCTATTGCTACTCGGTCGAAATATTATACTGGATCACGTCAAGCCATGGGGAAGGAGATCCATGATGGTCCTCCTCCTCCACCTGTTACTAGCCCTCTTGAAATTGAAAGGCCCAATGCTGAATCCGTTGTGCAGCCACCATCTAAATGTGTACTTCGCAAGTCTTCTTATAATCCCAATGCCCGTGCCACTCACCATTACAATATTGTTGAGGATATGGCTCAGGCACCATCCGTGATGTACGCGTTAAAAGTACTTCAGAGTTGTCTATCTCAGTGAAGAGCTTTGTTATCTGCAATTGGCGGGATTGATCCTACTGATACTAGCCTTCTTGCTTTCGATTTAGATAATTTCGTTCCACGACTTCCGCATTAGATTTCGCTCATTATTCAAGTTGTTATTAATGGTCTTGATATCCATCAAGCAGTTGTGGAATAAGGTGCATCAACCTGTGTCATGTCATCTTCGTGCTGGAAAGCTATTGGTTTTCGAGCCCTGAATTCATCACCAAACGCCCTTGAAGCATTTGATGGAAGAGAATAAAAACCTTTAGGTGTTCTCGCTAGTTTACCGATTACTCTGAAAGGGAAGATAGTCAATGTCAAGGTAGAATTCATTGACGCTAAACTCAATTATAATCTTCTCCTCGGTCGCAGTTGGAATCATGCCATGTTATGTGTTTCGTCCACTCTCTTTCATGTTCTGAAATTTCCACACGAAGGAAAGATTGTTACTGTTGATCAATTGTCCTTCTTCACCTTTTCTTTCGAGAACAGCGTTCCGTATGTGGATCAGATTCCTACTCCCTACGAGAGCGTAGGGCCAGGTATTTTTAAAGATCCTGCCCTCATTGGTATTTTTCCTCTTCCTCCACTAAACGTTGTTCAGATTCATATGATCTCTCGGTCTGATGACCCATGGATTATTCCTTCGGCTAAAAAGATCGACTCCTTTGGAGATTTGATGCCTTTGAGTCCAATTGAGATTTATTATTGTGAAATCATCGCGGCTTCAGAAGCTCCATCCTCTGATCGTGCTCCTTTGAGCATTTCTCTTGACATTTATTCTCAATCCCCCTGGCTTGGCGATTCGGATTCGCCTGATCCTTTGAAAGAAGTGTTTCCCTTCGATGAAGCCATCGTGGAAACCATGTCTCTTGAGGATCTGCCATGGGACGATGGTCATCATTGTTCCTCGTTCATGCCTGGCCTTAGGGCCATGTCTACTTGTCTCAATTGTTTTGCATCTCAGGTTCTTTCTCCTCCACTTCAAGTGCCTATTTTGGCACATGACGTCTTTACAGAAGGTAACTTGAGTAATATTACACAGACTATGCCTATTGACATTTCCATTAAATTGGGAATCGTCGAGAACATCCATATTGGGGTCACTTGTTCTTCTGATGAAGTACAAGTTTATACTATCCTTTTTCGCGAATTATGTGATGCCTTTACATGGTCCTATGAAGAAATGCCCGAAATTTACCCTAGTGTAGTGGTGCATGAAATACCTACTTACCTTGGCTCGAAACTTGTTCTCCAGTGTCTTCGTCCGGTGCACCCTAGAAAAGTTGCTGCCATTAAAGGTGAAGTTGAATATCTTCTCAGAGCTGGTTTCATTTATCTAATTCCTTTGACAGAATGGGTCTCTAATATTGTTCCTGTAGATAAGAAACAGGGAATTATTCACGTCTGCGTTGATTATCATGATATTAATCGAGCTTGTCCCAAGGATAATTATGTTACTCCCTTTATCGATCAAATCATTGATGACTGTGCCGGGAGTGAGATTTTTTCCCTCATGGACGGTTTTTCTAGTTACAATTAGATTAAAATTCTCTCGACTGATCAACATAATACTGCCTTTATCTTTCCTTGGAGTAATTTCACATATAAGAAGCTCCCTTTTGGCTTAAAGAATTCTAGGGCTACATTTCAGTGAGAGATGTCGTATGCTTTTCACGACATTCGTCACATCATTCATCCTTATTTGGATGACCTTCCCACCCATTCAGCTAAGCGTATGGACCATCCTGACCATCTTCGTCAAATTTTTCTTCATTTTCGACGTTACAATATTCGGCTTAATCCGCACAAGTGCGTCTTCTGCGTTGATTCCGTTAGACTCTTAGGGTTTATCGTGTCCAAAGGCAGAATTTGCCTCTATCCACTCAAGGTTGAGGGTATTATCAATCTCCCCTCTCCCTCCTCATTACATCAGTTGCAGAGTTTGCAGGGTAAGGCTAATTTTCTACGTCGTTTTATACCTAACTATGCAGAAGTGGCTAGAGGATACACACGATTATTAAAGCAAGGCGTCCCATTATGTTGGGATGAGATTGCTCAGAAGTCTTTTGAGGCCCTAAAGACATTTCTTGTCAACGCTCCTCTATTGCGTCCGTCTAACTATCATAATTATTTTTCCCTTATTTAGCTGCCACTTTCAGCACAATTGCCATGGTTCTAGTATAAGACGATGATGATGGTAACGAGCATGTTATCTATTACTTGTCACGTAACCTTCTCGATCCTGAGACATGCTATGCACATGTCGAAAAGTTAGCGTTAGCTGCAGTTCAAGCAGTTCAGTGTTTTCGTCATTATATTCTTTTACGTACAATGACTGTGATTTCTTATTGCAACCCCATGACCTATATATTATCTCGACAATTTCTAGGGGGAAAATAATTAAAGTGGATTGTCATCCTCCAAGAGTTCCATTTGGAATTTGCTGCTGCCAAGTCGAAGAAATCATTAGACTTTGCTAATTTGATCTGTTCCCTCCCTTCAGACTCTCCTCTGTCTCATTCTGAGGAATGCATTCCAAACGATACGCTTTTATTGATTATCACCCTCGATCCATGGTACAGTGATATCATTGTTTATCTCCAGACTTCTACTTTCATATCTAAGTTGACGAAGGATGCCCGCCAACGCATCTGTCATCAGTCGTAACCTTATCGTATAGTCGGGGATACACTCTATCGTGTCGGAGTAGATTCCATTCTCCGTCGATGTTTGACTCTCAAGGAAGCTGAGAAAGCCCTCAATGATTATCACAGTGGCACCTGTAGTGGTCACATGTCTAGTTATGACACTGCACAAAATATTCTTCGTGCCGGTTATTTCTAGCCTTCTATCTTCAAAGACTGCATTGTCGCAGTTCGTAAATGTCATGATGCCCAGATTTATCAACGCAAGACGTGTGCGCCGCCTGTACCTCTTCATCCTGTCATTACCGTTGGTCCCTTTTCGATGTGGGGCATCGATTTTGTGACGTGTAACCCTCACTCGACAAGGGGGCATGCTTATATTATCATAGCTATGGACTACTTCACCAAATGGGCTGAAGAAATGCCTACACTTGCTATTGATGGTAAGACAACTGCTCAATTTATTTTCAATCACATCATTACTAGGTTTGGTGTCCCTCAAGCCATCATTACCAATAATGGTTCCCATTTTCGGCATTAGATGGTGGCAGAGTTGACTTTTAAGTTGGGTCTACTCACGACAGCTCAACACTGTACTATCCTTAGGCCAATGGCCAGATTGAAGCCGTGAACAAAGCTCTTGTTACCATGCTTCAACATACGATTGGGATCCATAAATAAAATTGGAATCTCATGTTATTTTCATCTCTTTGGGAATATTGAACCTCATTTAAGAATGCAGCTGGATTCACCCCTTTTTAGTTGGTTTATGGTCTGGAAGCTACTCTTCCGATTGAGTGTAAAATACCTTTGCTCAAGTTGGTTTTTTGATTACTGCCAAACACTTCACCAAAATAAGAGCGTCTCATTTACTTAGAAAGGTTGGATGAAACTCGCCGCTTTGCTGCTATGGTTATTGAAGCACAGAAAAAGCAGGTCAAAGCTAATTTTGACCAATCAGTTTCCCCTCGTTCTTTTGTTGAAGGAGATCTCGTCCTCCTATATAACCAAGCTCATGATAAGCTAGGGGCAGGCAAATTTCAACCCATGTGGCATGGGCCTTACATTATTAAATGAGTATTACAGAATGGATCCTATGAGCTCATTGATTATGAAGTTCATCCTCTAGAACAACCCAGAAATGGTTTGTATCTCAAAAAATATTATGCATGAGTCATTCATGCATGATTTGTGTACATAGGTGTTTTTTCTTTCAGTTTTGTACATGTTTTGATTTGGTGTGCTTTGCGAGCATTTTCCTACTTATTAGGTCTTGCTTATTTGTGCAGATGTCTATTACCCCTTATGTTGGTTTCGCGGATGGTGCTTCCCGCAGTACCAAGATTTTTTCTTCAGCAGCCTAGGTAATCTATGATCCTACTGGTGAATTGATAGAACTGCAAGGTATTTGTCTAGGACGGACTACAAAAAATGTTGCTGAATATAGTGTTTTCCTTGAACTATTAACCGAGGCAATCAACCTCGGCATACACACATTGCTTGTAAATTTAGATTCACAGCTTGTTGTTCTGCAAATCAATGGTTATTATTCAGTCAAAAACCCATATATTATGAGATTGTATTTACGTATTCTTTTTTTGGAAAGAAATTTTAATTTTATCACATATCGACATATTCCTATACGGATGAATGCATTAACTGATACAGTGGCTAACATTGTATTAGATAGACATTTGCGTAATTTGAAAAATCATCATCATATGTAAAAGATCATAGCAAGGAATATATATATATATATATATATCGTGTGTTTTCATCAGTGTGCATCATAAATTCAAAAAATTTGTGTGTTTTTGTTACATCTTGAGACACCATGTCTCTCAAAATATGCAGATATAAAGCCTAGGTGTCTAATCGGCATGATTCTCATGGTAGCATGTCACTGCCCATACGAGCCGCCTCAGTAAGTAGTGAATCCAGCTTGGAACCCCTACAGTTTGTCTCTGGTAGGCACGAGGAACATCATCAAATCGTGCATAGTGCGGGACTCCACGTGTGATCCCATCTAGGTTGCGCACGATCTCCTCCTCCTCACCTCCCTCACCATGAGGGTCAAAATCGCGAGGGATTCGCCTCGCTATCAGAGACATGCCCGTAGGTCTCTCTAGGCCAACATCTGCAAATGCATACATTTAATCTCATAACATACATAGTTAAAAAAATCATAACACTCATGAAAATTAAAAATGAGTCTTACCCAAATCTTCATCCCAATCCTCTCCCTCCAAGAGTGGGAGGTTCTAATCACTAGTAAAATCTGTACCAGAGTAGGGCCAATCCTCCACGATGATCAACTATCAGCGGAGCCAATAAAAAAACTTTGGTCTCTGGGACATCTGTTGACCACCCCCTACCCTTGGCATCAGAGCTGCCCATCAGGACATCCATGGTTCCCTTGCTGGTGGTGTTGGGACTATGACCTCCTAATGTTGAAAAATTGGTAGTCGTTCCAGGAAGAAAGATACTAGGATAGACACATAACCGAATTGCTTCAATTTGATCTTCTTGCATTTTGTTAGCTGGTGTTTCATGTTTAGTTTCACGGCCTCTACCCAGTTGTAGATGGTCGGTATCAACCAGTCTACAACAAGAAGCAATAGTGTCTTTGTTGCTTTGTGCGGTGCTTGCGATCTCGTAGCTCGTGTGATGGTATGTAGCACTACTTTTAGTGCCAAGTCTGGGATAGTCTGGATATTGACTTTCCCACTTCCTATTCCCTTCCGTGCCCCTGGACATACCCTGTCAATCACCATGGACATGCTCTCCATGCAATACTGAGTGCTAGTTAAGATCGGTGTTGCTCCCCTCCACGATAATCATGTTATAAAGTAGACATCAGAAACATCAATCTCAAGTTCATGATGTTGAAGGATGGAATTTTCCTGGTTCTCATCCCATATGCTGATCAAATATTGTAGCAGCTTCAGTTGAGCTCAAAGACACGGTGTCAAGAAGAAATTCTTCAGTCCACAGTCTCTAAGACCTTCCATGCATCTCTCATTTTCCATGGCAAGCTCGTCCTCTTCGCTGTGTTTTCGTTATTTCCATTCGATTACCATTTTCTCGTTTTCTACCTGCAAACATGTTCATATGGACAGTATTAGCCATTTTTGAAGCTTGGATTTGTAAAAATTTGGGTATTTAACTCGCATTTTTTTCATAAAAATGGTCTGCATGGTTGGCGCGACTGTTTCCCAAACAATCGGGCCAATGGGCGCGCCCTAGTTCAGAAAAATGAGCGATTGGCGTGAGTCCGTGCCCAAAACCCGTGCCAACCACCGTACCCTAATATTTGAATTTCCTCCCCTAGAAATCAAAATTGGAAATTACAGGTAGTAAAAGATTACTTAAAATGAAGGGAGAGATATCGGCTCTTACCTGGAACTGACAGATTTGAGATTGGTCTGTTGGATCATCCGCTATCGTCGCCACAAGATCACACTGTAAAATGGGTAACTATTGCTCCACAAGAGGTAAAAAGTGAAAAGTAATTATTTTTACCATTTTTGGCATTTTATAACTTTTCACAACCCTAATTAGGTTTTAAGACATGTTTTTTGATTATTTTATTATATTATTTTCAAGAAATGGGTTTTACACGTGTCTCTTGTGCAGCAACAGGTTTTCAGGCCATAGTGATGAAGTAATGAGTTAAATTTTATACTTTTTCGGACTCGGTAAAAACACGAAAAAGTCACTACTGTAGTCATCTTTCAGCTCTTTTCCGACTCTCTAAAATTGAAAATATTGCCGAGACCCTTGTCGTTTTGACTCGTTAAATGGCTACGAAATGATATCTACCCAATATAAGTTTACCCCTTTTTCGGGCTAGGATAGATTATTTAAGAAAAAGGAATACCTTAGCCTATCACGACTAAGAGGTTCTTTCAGATATTGTTTTCTACCTTTTCGGATCTAAGGGACTATTCACGAAAAGGTCCATGATGGAGTTTTATTTTCTGCCTTCTTTTCAAACTCCCTAAAAATGAAAAGATGTTGAGTTCTATCTTTGTCAGACTAGTTAAAACCTGATGACATCGGACTTCATCACCATGACGTTATTCGAGTTCCTCTTGCCTAGGGCTCGTAAAATGTACTAGGTTGGATTTTTCCAAAGGAAAAACTTACAACACAAGCATATGCTATCCCCTTCAAGCTTATTTTAAAAAATAATTGGGGTACTCGCTAGAAATGGTGGGGGGAAATGGAACCAAGTTTTAGTTATGTTGGTAGTATGTCGCTCTTGAACATGGCACTTATCTACATTCGTGTCAGGTTGGGGACATCTCATTTTGTCACTTTTTCCTCCATGGGTTTGGGTAATCTCTTTTGACCTCTCATCTGCTCTTTTCGACGTCATCATGACCTCAGATCCTTTGATGTCAAATACTGCCAAATCTAGTGTCGTGTCGCTGATATGTTCAAGAGAAGTTTTCCTATGTAGTTCTCAACCTCCCTCTGATTCTTTGTTGGTCCTGATTCACTATCATCATATTCCTCTGTCTCGTGTCGATGATGTGGGAAACATTATGGCCCACCTTCGATCAGGTCACTTCCTGTCGACTTCAGCTCATTATCCAGGAATTTGATCTAGAGACTCCCTTCTGGTACCTTGGAGAATGCATGCCTTAATGGAAGGTTTTTTGCATTCGACGTACATCCAAATCATTGGCCTTCAATCGAGTGATTTTGCGGATGTTTGACGCCAAATCACTGTTCACATTCTGTGGATTGTACCGGTTGTACCTTGAGATCCATTGTCATTATTGGTGGTTTCTCTCGTGCTTGTTAACAGCTTTCATCATTGGCTAGTAATAAGGGGATTTTCTTGCATGTTTGACTTATGTTCATATATTCACATGCTTGAATATGTACTTGTTCGGGTCGAGATGGAGCGCAAGACCCTGGGTTTTGTCTGATAAAATCCAGGCTGCGGATTTTTGTGGATTATCATGACTTATTGCATGACTCTTTTGATTGGACGGCTGCGACCATACCTGAGTCTATTTGTTGATCCTTACTGTTGGATGGTTGCGTCCATACCTCGGATCTCAATTTTTATACACTCTATTATGGATGGTTGTTCCCATACCACATGTTCATGTATTAGAGATATCAATTGTATTTGTAATTGCAGGTTTTCTAACAGCGGTGTTTAGTTCAAACGCGTTCTCATAAAGAATTTCACCCCTCCCTCTCCCTCGGGCCTCATGCTTTAGGGGGTATCCGTTACACAACATTTTTTCATTTTCCTGCAATCCCCATCTTGCCCGTTGGAGGGTCATTTCCATGACCAATAAGCAGTGTCATGCCTTGCAAAGACCATCATTGTATCCCTTTACATGAGAGTAATATTCCTTCTGTTGACAATTCCCTAAGCAGATACTCAAAAACCCTTGTTTTTGCCTTGGCGCGAGTAGTCAGTTATGCCCTCGCACCGAAGAAGAAGATTAACACTGGGCCCCGCGCTAGTTGGCGCTCGGTCTCAGTTAGCTACCCGCACTGAGCTATTTATGGAATGTTTTTTAAAATAGAGGTGGAGATTCCACTCCAACAACTTTGAGGATGAGTCATTGGGAGTGGTTGAACTGAATAAACCACAGACTCCCTCCTTTATTTTATGGTTTCCACCTCTTATGGGAACTCCCTAAAGGATAGGCCTCCCTCCCACCTTTGTAGGGATCCTAACCTCCTCCTTTTACTCTATAAAAAGAAGTTATCTCTCCTTGAATAAGCTAACTAAACATGGAGAATTGAACATACTATAGTTTAAATATTGAAGAGATAGAATAAGAAGGAATTACATTGAGAGAGCTTGAGTCCATGCCTTCATACTGTTCGAATTCCCTGACGAGCATCTGAGACACGCTTCAACTGAACCCCGCTGGAGGAGACTGCGACGTCAAAGCATTGGTTGTAACTCTTCCTTATATCAATACATATACATGACTATTGTTTGGTTACCATTTTGTATTATGTTAATGTTTAATGAAATATTCTTAGCCCTCTTTGACTAGCTAGTAGTTATGAGTGAAATTATTATGTCATATGATGTTCTTGTTTGATGTTCTATGTGCAGCTATCCGAGCATGACTGCGGAAGGATTGTGACTTGCCAAGGTAGGAGCGAGAGGCCACCACCACTACAGCCATGATGACATCATTGGACTCTAGGTAGGTTGATCTACCGTCCTCTTTTCATTCAGTAAGTAGGAATCAACACTCTAGCATGTCTCTTTATTTCTAGACCCACTCTAGGGCTAGAGGAATCGTCTTTGTCTGCAGAGAGGATTTACCTGCTTAACACCTTCTTTGCCTTAGAAGCCAAAGCACATTCCTCTTCATCATCAAGCTTTGATGAAGAGCCATCTCTGGTGTTCCGCCTGAACTCCTCCTTCACTAGATCTAACCCCAGTCGTTCCCAATTCGGTAGTTTTTCCCGTCCGTTGACAGAGTCTTAATAACTATGCCAACACTTAGGAAGTCCCAAGAGAGCCAAGCTCACCAAATAATCATCATAAACACTTACTCCCACACTCCCAAGCTCATCCCTACATTAGACAAACTTTGTTAAGTATATTGGAATAGTGTAGTTCTTTTCCATCTTGATCTTTCTGAGTTTATCCTTTAGCACCAATTTCCTATGGTCATTGCTGCTTTGGAAAAGATCTATCAAAGCCTTCCACATAGCATATGGAGTGGCTTTCCTATGAAGGCTTGATACAATGTAGTCTCATACGCGTCCCAACAAAATCCTCCTCACCCTTGCTACTTTATTTTTCCATGCATCAAGTACTGCAGCATCTATCGAAGTAGGCTCAAGATCATCTCTATCGATGAATTCCTTCAAGCCATTATCTTCGAGCACCACCTCTATCCTGTCCTTCCATGAAATGTAGTTCGAGCTTCCCTCGAGTGCATACCCTAGCTGCAAACCAATGAAAGCCATTTCAATGTTTACTCAACTATCGCACCAAGAAATTCTTGCAACAAATTCAAATTGTTTACACAAACAAACTCAGCTACTGCTTCAATATTGCAATCTTCTTTGCTCTGATACCATGTAGAAATTTTTTGATAAAATTATGTATTGCATGGATTCTCCTTATCTAAAAATTATATGCCACTGTTAAATACAGAATCCTTCTACTAAATCTTTGCAGAAATTTAATCGCTAATTGCAAACACATGAAGAAATATCAATCACACACAACACGGTTTTTTTTACCGAGAAAGCATAAAGCTAGAAACCCCACTATCATATATTATGTATATATCATGGATCATGAAATAATCTCATACAAAAATCTAATCCAAGAGCTCTCAGTACAATATACAATCGTCTCACAATGTCATACAAAAATTGGCATATTCATGCACCAATTTATTGCCTCTTGAAAACCGACCTCCACTGCGCAATCCCTGATGGTCAAGAACCTCTGAATGATTAATTATAGCCTGTCTTGACTGCGCAATACTCATAGGAATCTCCAATGTGTATGTGTTTGCATGAGTGCACCCACTAATGTCATAACAAATAGTCAAATTATCCCTTTCACCTATCTCTCAACTGGGTCTCCACTAGATCTGACATGCATGTAGTTAACAGTAGTAAATATTCAGTTTCATGTGAGATCACTCCATGTGAATTAATTTAATATGTAATCACTGATCTCTCACTAATGTATATTTAGTTACAACTAGCACAATTGAGTTTAACTCACTTAACTGAGTTAAACTACTTTACAATTCACATAACTACACATCCAACTCTGTTACAACTTTGTATCACTCAGTTACAAGTAAGTCCACTTGCATGTCCCACCAACCAACCTTAGAACTCGTAATTCCTTAAGTCACTTGGTTTGCCACATCAGTTAACTGAAACCAAGTGCTTCAAGATAATATATTATTATTTATTGTCTAATTATTGTTAAGAGATAATAATAATCGACATGCATTCTATTTTTAGACATGCAATCCATGAACTGACTTCGCACGTGCATTCCAAAAATAGACGCCCGTCCATAAATATAATTTTATCAACCATATATAAATAGACTCCCGCTATAAATAGACTTTGAACAACATTCTAAAAATAGACATACACCTAAAAATAGCCTGTGTGGGCCCCACCTAGTGTAGGTGCTTATTTTTCACTAGGATCAAGGATGTTGTTTCCAGATGCCAAATTCATTGTTTCTTGTTGCAACCTTCAACGAGGCTCGCACATGTCCAAGGTTGGGTCGTGAAGATTGGTTCGTACAGGTTCGAATTGTAGGTTCTAAACCTCGCATTTATGTTTAGGGTTTTTGTTTCCAGCCACAAGCATGATTTGTTGAAAATAAAACAAGAAATTCCTAATGTAATTTTTCCTTTGATTAAATTAGGAGAAAATTGAAATTCCACATCAAAATACAACTTGAATGAGTTAATTGAATTATTATCACTCAGTTAGCTTAATTAATTCGAGTTGGAGGGTGAACTTAAGTTGTGTAGAGTGATTCCAAAATTTTAGGATCCTAGTGTTTAGTCAATTTATTGTTCCTAAATTGCTTCCATTAATTATCAACCAGGGCTTGTAACTTTGATGAAGTGTAGTGCACTATATGTGCCTAAGTGTCATTTTCCTTACTTCGTTGTTTTGGTGTTTTTCTTATTGTTTTGGGGGTTTTGTGTTTTTAGTCCTTAGTGTGTTTATCCTAGTTGAAAAATGAGAATAAATCTATTTAGAATGAAGAAAAGGAAATATCGTAAAACTAGTTAACTTCCTATAAAGAAATTAGAGTTTTTATGGACAAGTTCTAAGTTCTAGTTATAATTTAAAAAGATAAAACAAGTGTCTTAATTAGTGAATAAACCTAATCCCATGATCTATGACTCAATTGAGATTTAGGAAATGCCATTTATAACTCAAACATTGCATTAAATCTAATCATTTAGCCATTCTTGCAAATCATGTTCAAATTCAAGTTCAATCAGAATGTCCTTTAAAGAGATTGTTAGTTGCAATGGAATGAGGATCTTCTAACTATTTAAGTGAATGACAGAAAGAATGAAAATGCTTAAACAATTACTATTTCTATAAGTCACTAACCATTTTAATGTAAGATTTGAAAATAGGAAAAATGGATTTTACTTGGTTGATCACATCAATTGTCAACTATGAAAGATAGTAAATAAAATCTAAGCAATTACTGTATCTATAAGTCACTAACCATTCAGTGATAAAGATTTGGTAATGTAGACAAACGGTTTTTACTCAGTTGATACACAGTAATTGTTAACTAGGAAAGTAGTAAATTAAATCTAAACAACCACTACACCTATAAGTCACTAACCATTTAGTGATAAAGATTTGGTAATGAAGACAAATGGTTTTTACTTAGTTGGACACAATAATTGTCAACTAGGAAAGCAGTAAATAAAACCTAAACAACCACTGTACCTATAAGTCACTAACCATTCAGTGATAAAGAATTGGTAATGAAGACAAATGGATTTTACTCAGTTGGACACAGTAATTGTCAATTATGAAAGCATTAAATGAGCATAAGCAGAAAGAAATACTTAAACAAAGAAACTAAAATAAACCTAGCTAGAAAGCATAAAAAACTCCTTAGCAGCAAAGGCCCTCTGCTACCAATTTAGTGAATTCCTTAGCTCCTCGAATATGTGATCAAAACAGCATCAAAGAGCTGATCTCCTTTATTAAAAACAGAGTATCACACTGTAATTCCAAACTTATGCTATTAACAGTTAACCTGTTCTTGGTTCTACATAACCTCTATTTATAAGTAAAATTGCACAACTAACTTCGAATAAGAATAGCTACAGGTGTAACTTAAAATTATAATCAAACTAGGACTCTTAGGACTCATGATTTGTTGCGGAGCAAATCAAGAGTCCTAATTTCTGTGTAAAACAGTCTCTTTGACTTCAGCTTTGACTATCGGATTAGGCTCCTTCAATCGTCAATCTGGTCCTTGTGGATAGGAAGAAATCATGTAGGACGGATTCTGGAACTACCCATATAAGCTATTTCTTTAACTGACACCTATATCATATTCAAACACAAAAATAGCTGCAGAATGCCTGACCAACTATGGAATGTCTGTATTATGTAGCTATACTGCACAAAATTATTAAAATAGAAAAAACCATTAAAATACAACATGTTAATCAACTGCATGTATCCTTAAGACAATCCTAATCATTCTTCATTGATTTTAGGCTTATGAGTTGATGAAAGATGAGTGAAATGAGATGATGGTTTTGTAAAAGAAAGGGAATTTCTAGAGCTCAACATACCCCCACTCCTAAACTATTGCATGTCCTCATGCAATTTTATTAATACTTTAAGTTCTTCTTTCTTACTCTGTATGCTCTGACACTTCAGCCAAAACATCCAGTCTTATTTTCCTGTTTCTTTTGGAAGTTAGTGTCATTCTGGGCTTTCTCATGAGTAATTTAAACCTGAGATTTATGAGGGATCTGTTCATCTTCTTATTCCTCTTCTTAAGTTTCTTGTTCTCTTTGTGTAGTGTTCCCAGTTGTAAAGTGAGATAACTATTCATGGCATTTTTCAACTTAACCTGTTCTCTTAAGATCTCATTCTCATTTTTGATGTGCCTATTCAGTATCTCCAATTCATACTTATCTTGCTTTAGGGTTTCTATTGGAGGTTCTTGTGGGCTGATAGGTTTCTCTTGACTCTTTGAGGAATTTCTTTCCAAGGATTCCACATAGTCATAGATTTGTTGCTGGACTAGATCTATATCAGGTGTCCTCCTACTAGGGCCATCTTCAAAATGATGTAGAGGAGAGTTTATAGGACTAAGTGTAGGAGACCTGTTAACTGGTGTTTGAACTGGAGTCTCTTCATCCTCAATATTTATAATCCCTGTCTCTTTTGTTAATGTCTTTTTCATTATTCCTCTAAGTCTAGAACTTCTCCTTAGCTTTAGTGGACTCCCCTTTTCTTCATTAGTATATTCAATTGTTGTTTTTTCTTTTCTTTTGGTCCTAATATGATTTCTAATTTCTGTTAACTTTTCAGAAATTAGTTCTTCATATTCTTCCTGTGACAGAGTGTCAAGTTCATCTTCAACAACCATATCATTTTTTATTCTTCTGCTTCTCCTAACATTTTCTTCTTTAGATGGTGTTTCTGCATGTTCTTGAAAATGATTTATTACAAGAAATTCTTCCCAATTATCTCCTATACTCTCCAGGTGGAATTCAATCAGTATCTTTATTAAACCATGGTGATGCAGAGTGGTTTCTAAGAATTTAACTTTCTTTTGGACATTTGAAGCCATTCTTTTCAAACTATTGAGTAAAAAGAAAGGTAAATTTATCTCACCATCTTCTAGGAAAATCATTAGTAACCTGATATGATAAACATACATTGTCCCAAATCTTCCTTCACATGTTATAATTTTTTGCAAAATTAACAACATGTTTCACCACTAAATTTTTAAAAAAGTACTTGGAATACCCTTCCTAAATATTGTGACATCCATACCTGGATTATTTAGTATCTGCTTCCAAGATTCATTATGAAATTCCTTGTTTTTAAACCATCGTTCTCCTTGCCTTGGTAGTTTTTTTGCCTCAGCTAAAAATGATTCTGTTGTGGTGAATTTGATGTCTCCAATCTCTGATTCTGCTCCATCAAAAGACCTAGAAAATGATTTTGTAATCTCATTATGGAAGCCATCAAATTTCCTTATAAAATTTAACTACCCTGCTTGCTGTAATAGCCCCTTGACTTGTGGATATCCTTCTAAGTAGTTGAATCCAACTAGTTCTGTCCTAACAATTAGCCCCATTCCTTCTCTGTATCTTCCTTTCATAATTAATTTTCTATGCTTGAAGCTAAATTGGCTGCAGAGTCTGATATTCTATTTCTAAAACTGTCTCTCTGTGTATGAGGATAGATTAGCCGCATAATGATGCTTTACCCTCAGCGTTACCTTTCTGTACTTAAAAATGGATTGACTGCAGAGTGTGGTGGAGGTGAGCGAATGATGGAGGTAATCAAACTATGGATTTGATATAGAATGAAATGGCTACGGATCTATTGGGAAATTTATGGGTCATAAGTGAATGATATGATCTTAGGGAGACGTGGCCTAAGGGATATGGTCGAGATGTTTTATGACAAGGGTTCAATAAATTTGAATGATAGGTTTTTAGCAAACATATGATTATACAAATTGTATCTATTTCATGTTTTATCCTTTTTGCTATTAAAATAATTTTACACAATTTACCTCAAAACTTTGACCTTATTTGTTTGTTGTGTTTGTTCTCCTTTCTGTGGCATGGTGATCTTTGGAGTAGAGTTCCATCGTCCCTTATTACAATCATCTTTTATTTGTTGGAGTAGGTTGTAGAATCAGATTAGCTACAAAACAGAATCAACTACAGAATGAACAGTTGCAGAATGTGCCTGTCAAAATAATATGAAATATGAATGTGGAGTAAGATGGAATATGAGTATGGAGTGAAAAATGTTATGATGGAAAAAATGAAAATGGAAGTGGGATGAGATGAAATATGGAGTGAAATGAAATGAAATTGCAAGTTGTGTTTTGCAATTATGAACACTTAGTTACAGAAAAAGAAAATTGAAAGTATAGGATGTCAGAAGGTTCTGATTTTCACCCTGCACTTTCTGCATAAGTATGCCAATCATTGATTGGTTTTCATACTTATACTCTTTTTTTTTCTTATTATTTTTTTAATAATAATAGAAAAATAAAAGCTAAGTTGGTGAAGAAGAATAATTCTTCTTCACCAACTCCAAATCAATGTTATCCTGAAATTTTATGAAAAAATCTTCTCTTGAAAGTGGTTTATGATATAATTTCAGTCTATGACCATTTACAAGAAATGATACCTTTTCTTCATCTATTGTTCTGATCTTTACTGCTCCATTTTCAAAGAATTTTTCAATCTCATATGGCCCAAGCCAATGAGTCTGAAATTTCCCTTGAAAATCCTTGAATTTTGAGTCAAACAAGAGTGCCCAAACACCTTCTTGAAATTTCTTCTCTTTGATATATTTTTCATGCCATTTAGTCCTTTGCTATTTGACTATGCTAGTTCTTTGGACTGCATCTTGTCTTATTTCATCCAGTTCATTAATTTTCTCCAGTCTGTGCTTCTGTGCTTCTGTCAAGTCAAGTCCCAGTTGGACTGCCATCTTGAAGGTTTTGAACTGAAACTCTATGGGGAATAGGACTTGTTTCCCATAAACAAGTTCATAAGGATTATGTGTTGTTGTGTTCCTCCATGTGGTTCTATAGGCCCATAAGGCTTTAGGAAGCCTTTCTGCCCAATCTCTTCTATGTAGATGAATAGTCTTTGTGAGAATTCCTTCGATCACCTTGTTGGTAGATTCAACTTGACCATTTTCTTGTGGATGGTAGGGAGTATAATTTCTGTGCTTGATTTTTTAATTCTTTTGTACCAAATTTGATGTGAATTGAGCTCCTTGATCTGTAACAATTTCTCTTGGGACACCAAAACAAGTAAAAATATCCTCAAAATGAAAAATGACTACAGATGATTAATTAGCAAAAGGTAAAGCTTTAGCCTCTACCCATTTAGTGACATAATCAATGCATACTAAGATATACTTCCTTTTTTTTATTGAGTATTTATAGGTCCGACAAAATCCAAAGCCCATTTGTAATATCCCAAAATCGGGACAACTCAGCAAGCCTGCTGAAATAACGCACTCCCAGCAACATGAGCCAAAAAATAATGAAATCAACCCTTAGATCCTATATATTGGTCAATAAAAAACATAAATCCAAGAATAGAGATGAAACAAATCAAACTAGGTGGGTTAAACAGACCTCCCACACTAGTGTAATTGAAAATGACTAAAAACCCCAAATACTGCAACACAAGAATCTCTGCATAAAAGGGACTGCGCAGTCTAAAGCGGGTTTTAACTCAGAAAATAGGAGAACAAGTATATATACTCATATATTGATGAATAATTCTAAAGAATAGAGATCTATTCTCCTTATACAAATTACAAGAGAACCCGACAAGGGTTTCTTGTCAAACACTCTATGTACAAATGTGATATTCAGAAATTTACTGAATCACCACTGCAATACTAAAGAATAAGAGTGTAAAAGGCTGAAAATATGTCTGATCTGATGTATATCCCTCAAGGGCTTCCTCCCATGAAATAATGAACCTCTCAATCACAAGGAAACACTGCAACGGAGCCACTAGACCATGCACTGACTGCTGCCTCCAAAATAATGCATTCCCTAGCTAGAACAGCGCTAGGAATGTAGGGGAAATGTGTAGCATGCTACCAAATATCTTAAATAATCTTTGGAGTTCTCCAAACAGGTCTCTCAAGTGAAGGAAACCTTCCTCTAATGAGAAACTAGCTCAGATACCGGGATTCCAATCCCTTCCACTGCTGGACCTAGCAACACTGCACAATCTCCGGAAAAAATGTGTTGATGAAGTAGGCTAAAGCTTGGCCTAAAAACCTGATGTGGAATGATGAATAGAAACTCGCCCAATGAGGCTCCTCAAGGAGAGAGGTGGGATTCCCGCTCGAGAACACCCGGTGCTAAACAACATTGCAACCCTGCTAAGCAGCAAAGGTAGCAACAAGTCTTACCAGACAAGAATAATAAGCTAAAACATGAAGAAAAATGTTGCCATCCTCTTCCTTAAATATTTTATGAGTTTTCTTTCCCTTGGCCCCACTCAATTAGGTCATCTCTATCAAAATATTCCCCTCCCTCCAAAACTTTGTTATTCCTTCTTTGATTCCTCCTCCTCCACAGTTGTGTTGTTGACTTAGTCAAAGTGGACTGAATCAACTTGATAATATCTCTGTTCACACATGGAGGTGTCTTATTAAGCTGTAAAGAGTGCCCCCTTTCACACTTGGAGTGTTTTTACCTCCTTAGGAGACTTATGGGCTTTTCTACCCATTTATTCACCGGCTAGAGCTGTTGCTAACTCTAATGTTCCATTTAGCTTTGAGGCTAGAATTTTGGAACATTGCAGTCCTCCCCTCCAAAATCTTTGCTTGTCCTCAAGAAAATTTATAGGGAGAGAAAAATTTCTCCCCTCCTCCTCATGTGGCCTCCCATCAACAGCCTCCATCACTGCATCAATAGAATCTGCAAATAAACTGTCATCCAATGATTCCTCCCAAGCGTGCAAAACCAAATTCTCTACATCAATCAAAGGCGAAAAGTGTGAATGGAAACCTGCTTGCTGTCTCATGGCCTCCACAAAGTAGGAGTGATGACCAACATGGTGAATGAGTGCCTCCCTCACCCATGCTATCATCCAAATGAAGTGAGTCACCCTCCCACATGACAACTCATGAAGAATCTCCTCCACCTTTGGCTCTTGAAATGTAGGTGGGATGAATAAATGAACATGATAGGAAAGAGGGCCTATCCCACGATGTCCTCCTCTACACTTATGATAAGTGTATAGGGCATGCTGATCTTGGGCTGCAACATGATTTCCCTTCAATGGTAAGAAGAAGACTGAGTCTCCAAGGACTCTTCCTCCAAAATCATGAGACATGCCAACCCAAACCATTCCATTCAAGATGAATGGCACATCATCACCATTTGGCATCCAAATCAGAAAAATGCTGAAATTTCTGTGCAATTTCGGATGGTACCAAAGGTTCTCCAAGTGGATATTACGCAGCCTTCCCAACTGTTGTTTGAGAATGTCATGTGGAAAGTGGTTTTGCAACAAGTTATAAGCTATGTATGTTTGTTCTTCCAATGTGGGGAAGTAAGCATCAATGTCTATCAGTTGTACATAGGTAAGATAACAATACACTTGCCCAAATTCATGTATAGATGGGCTACTATCATTACAAACATTGGCCCTAAAGTGACCATGAAACCCATAAATACTCTTGCTCTCTTGTGGAGCAATGCACTACTCATCTATGGTGAGAAGACACAAATACTCAATGGAGTAATCAACAAGTACATAAATGTATTTCTTACCATGCATGGTGAGTAAGTTGAAAGTGAGGTCCATGTATAAGTTCCCCCATGAGGATTCCCTCATAAAAATTTGCAAGAAGAAGGGATACATATACTCCTTGGAACACTCCATCAATAAGAACACACTCCCATGTGACAGCGCTGTAGGCCTTAGAAATAAGGCTCCATGACTCCTCTCTTTTACATTCCATATGCCAAAGCCATCCACCATCATGCTGCTATGTGAGAAGATCTTCTTCCTACATGGAAGTCTCTCATGATCCTTCAATGCTGAAGGGTGGCCTCCTTGTACCATGAATGTGCCTTCCTCCTCTTTAGAAATATCATGAAAAGTATGGGAATAATTCTGCCCATACTCTCCCAAGTTTAACCACAGCAACAACAAAAAATGTTGCTTCCTCATCTCTCCCTCATACAAGCCATGAAGTAAGATCATGATGGCCAACTTTTATGATGCCTCAACAAACAATCCAGCCATGAAGTGCCTCCTCAAGTTCTCCAAGTGGTTCCTCCCACAAGGAGAAAAAAAGTGTGATGTGGAAATCATGGTTTGCCCATGGTCCCTCCTAAAATATACAACATATAAAGTGGGGAGAATCATGCTCCCAATGGGCATCTTCAATCTCAAGCCCACTCTCCAAACAAAGCTCCCCATGAACATAAACACATCAGCAATATATGGAAGCAAGGTACAATGAGAACAAGTTGCCAAATGACAACCGGAGAGTGAATCATAGTTCCACTCATGGAACTAGCATAGTGCATCCTTTGCCTATTTTAGAATAAGAAATAACAAATTTTTTACCAGCCACTTGTTTTCTGCCACAGTCATCTCATAAGATGGAATCACGAAGTTACAATATGGTGTCAATGGTGAACACCTAGAAACATGTGGCTTCCCCCACAGACCACCCAAAAGATAGCCAAAATCAATGCTAGAAGTAGCTGCAAGTACATCATCATACAATATGCAAGAAGGCATAATCCTTCTTGATACATCACGTTGCTCAAACAAGGAAAAGAAGTACAATACAAAATGTGAAATCATACCTCCTCCATCATGTACTTGATATCTTGAGTTGAAATGGCTCAACTGGAATCTCTCCTTCATCTCCAATGAGTAGGGAAGTGGTTGTGACCCCTTATCCATCACCATCCGGGCTATGCATATCTCCATATGCTGAATTATGTCATGTTGAATGCCCTCCCAAATGAATTCCTCTGCCAAGGAAAGATATGCATCAAAATGCATGGAAAATAAATCCTCATGTGCTGCATGTAGTAACTTCTCCTTGAGACTAGAAGCTCCAGTAAAGAAGACTCTGTCATGTGAATAGATGACCATATCATCCACCATATACTCATCATCTCTATCTGGGTCATCAAGAATCATGCAAGCACCAAGATCCTTGGAGTACTCTACCAAAAGCTGAGATCTCCAATAAGGATCAATCCTCCTAAGGGACAGCGCTGGTGATCTGGCATGTGAAGCTCCTCTCATGCTGATGCCTGCTACTTTGACATCCCCCATGCCAAATTCTTCCTCCAAACTCTTCACCTCTCCAAAATCCAAGAGTGGTGAATCCAAAGACAAGATGTCTCTCATCAATGATAGATCTGGTGGCCTCCCAGGTGGAATGCCTCCATGTAGTGAGACATCAATTTCAAGAGTGGGCTGTACATATGGTTGGGAAACCTTGCCCTTGCTCTCACAACACAATACAGTATGCCTCCTCTTTGTACTATCTCTCTGAAATAGAGAAGGGTGCATGCCTCTCATCACATGATGCTGCTCTTCCTCCCTACCTCCTCCTTCCAGTTGTAATGCTGCACAATCATGTTGCTCACTGATTGTGCTTGGACCTCCATGTATGAGATCCTGGGGAACTTCTTGTAAAGATACAAGAATCCCTCCTATTGGAGCATGTGCTCCTCTTCCCTCTGCATGAGGTATTGGATCTACTCTAGATGTGACAGCGTTGTTGCCCTCATCTCCATCAATGTGTATGGGAAACATCTCAATAGTTGGATTCTCTTGTGAAAAAGAGATCCCCATGCCCTCTTGTTCAATAATATGAACTGGAGGTCTTGCTTCCGGCAATTTGTAATGCAAGATGTTAGCCTCTCCCATGGTTTTCTGAAGTAGGGTTTCCTCTATAACATGCAAGGGTTTTGTTTTCTCAAATTTTCCTTGCTCATGTGTCTTAGGAATTTTTTCACCAAACCTTCCCACCAATGTTTCTATGAATCTTGCATAAGAGGAAGTGTTTGCATTCTTTAAAGAACAAGATTCAAAAATCCACCATGCATGAGCCTTACCTCTAAAATGCAGCGTCGTTACTCTGATGGCTTCATCTTCAGAAATATGGTGCAGTTGCAAATAAGAGTATAGCTCCTTCACCCAAGCTCCAAAAGAACATGTAGGTGATCTAGAAAAAGTAGATAGAAGAAATATACCTGCATATGGTTGCTTGCTCTTCTCCACCTGGATCTTGCAAAACTCTTGGAAATTAATATGATATCTAAACCTCTCAGTTTGAGATTCATACTCCCGCAACAAATCACTAAGAGTAATCCTCTTAGGTATTCTTCCTCCTTTCATCCATCTCAAGATAGAACTAGACATTTGACTGCAATTTGCATCATGGTGTGTAGCTGCATGCTCACACTCACCATGTGAAAATCTAGATTCAGCTCTAGATCCAATCTCCTTTGGATATCCCATCTCCAATCTCATTTTCTTCAGCTCTCCTTGAAACCTCTGCATAGATTTTGGAAGAAGCTTGGTAAGATTATCTTCCCTCCTTCCTTCACATACTAAAGCCTTATCTTTTCTGTCCATCTTTCCTGAAAGTGTAATGGCCTGAGATCCACAGGCTGACCCAATATTGAGGCTCTGATACCACTGTAATATCCCAAAATCGGGACAGCTCAGCAAGCCTGCTGAAATAACACACTCCTAGCAACATGAGCCATAAAATAATGAAATCAACCCTTGTATCCTATATATTTTTAAATAAAAAATCTAAATCCAAGAATAGAGATGAAACAAATCAAACTAGGTGGGTTAAATAGACCTCCCACACTAGTGTAGCTGAAAAATGACTAAAAACCCCAAATACTGCAACACAAGAATTTCTGCATAAAAGGGACTCCATAGTCTAAAGAGGTTTTAACTTAGAAAATAGGAGAACAAGTAGATATACTCATATATTGATGAATAATGCTGAAGAACAGAGGTCTAATCTCCTTATACAAATTACAAGAGAACCCGGCAAGGGTTTCTTGTCAAACACTCTATGTACAAATGTGATATATAAAAATTTACTGAATCACCACTACAATAATGAAGCATAAGAGTGTAAAAGGCTGGAAATATTTATAATCTGATGTAGATCCCTCAAGGGCTTCCTCCCATGAAATAATGAACCTCTCAATCACAAGGAAACACCGCAACGAAGCCACTAGACCATGCACTGACTGCTGCCTCCAAAATAACACATTCCCTAGCTGGAACAACACTGGGAATGTAGGAGAAATGTGTGGTCTGCTACCACAAATCTGAAATAAGCTCTGGATTTCTCCAAACAGGTCTCTCAAGTGAAGGAAACCTTCCTCCAATGAGAAACTAGCTCAGAAACTGGGGTTCCAATCCCTTCCACTCCTGCACCTAGCAACACTGCACAATCTCCGGAAAAACTGTGCTGATGAAGTAGGTTGAAGCTTGGCCTAAAAACCTGATGTGGAATGATGAATAAAAACTCTCCCAATGAGTCTTCTCAAGGAGAGAGGTGGGATTCCCGCTCGGGAACACCTGGTGCTAAACAGCACTGCAACCCTGCTAAGCAGCAAAGGCAGCAACAAGTCTTGGCAGACAAGAATAATAAGATAAAAAATGAAGAAAAATGCTGCCATCCTCTTCCTTAAATAATTTATGAGTTTTCTTGCCCTTGGCCCCACTCAATTAGGTCATCTCTATCAAAATATTCCCCTCCCTCAAAAACTGTGTTATTCCTTCTTTGATTCCTCCTCCTCCACAACTGCACTGTTGACTTAGTCAAAGTGGATTGAATCAACTTGATAATATCTATGTTCACACATGGAGGTGTCTTATTAAGCTGTAAAGAGTGCCCCCTTTCACACTTGGAGTGTTTTTATACCTCCTTAGGAGACTTATGGGCTTTTCTACCCATTTAATCACCGGCTAGAGCTATTGCTAACTCTAATGTTCCATTTAGCTTTGAGGCTAGAATTTTGGAACATTACACCATTATTCAAAAGGATCAATATGTACCTGAGGTTTTAAAGGAATTTCATTTGAAGGAGAAGGTTTCCCTACCCTTTGAAAACTATCACATCTCTTGACATATTCCTTAGCATCTTTGAAGATGGATGGCCAATAATATCCTAAATGAAGGATTTTATAGGTTGTCCTCTTATCAGCAAAATGTCTACCACAGGGTTCATCATGACATGCCTTAAGAATTTCAGGCATCTCATCTTCTCGAAAACATCTTCTGATAATAAGATCTGGACCTGTCCTATACAATTCATTAGTAATCCATGAAAATGTTTCACTTGATTGGATGATTCTTCTTTTCTCTCTAGTATTCATATTTGAAGGAAATTTCCCTGAAACTAAATAATTGGCAATATCTGCAAACCAAGGAGTTTGAGTAGTTATTGCAAAGAGATATTCATCAAGAAATTTATCTTCAACTGGAGTGTTGTCCTTAATATTTTGAATTCTAGATAGGAAATCAGCAACTGTATTTTGTTTTCCAGGCCTATCTAGAATAGTAATGTTAAATTCTTGTAGAAGCAATAACCATATTATAAATCTGCTATTAGTGACATATTATTCATTAAATACCTAATTAAAAATCGATTTGTGTGAACAAAGGTTTCATAGCCTGTTATATAATGTCTGAATTTATTTATAGCATGAACAACAACTAAGAATTCTTTTTCAGTTACAGTATAATTCAACTCTGGAGGAGTCAAATTTTTACTTGTATAGTAGATGGAATAGGGGATCAAATCTTTTTGTCCTAACACAAATTCTAGAGTTGTGTCTGAAGCATCTGTTGATATATGAAAAGGTAGTTTCCAATTAGGTCCTCTTAAAATAGGTGCTTCAGAAATTTTTGTTTTTAGAGTTTCAAATGCTAACTAGCAGTTAGAATTCCATTTGAATTCACAATCTTTAGTGAGTAGTTTGAAGAGCGGAGATGCTATCTTTGTGAAGTTTTCTATAAACCTTCTATATTACCCTGTAAATCCTATAAAAATTCCAACATCTTTCTGGCAACTTGGAACTAATAGTCTGGAGATGACTTCAACTTTTGACTCATCTACTCTAATTCCATCTCCTGAGATATGATGTCCTAAAACAATCCCTTCAGTAAACATCATTAAACATTTCTCATGAATTAATGAAATATTTGCTTCCTTACACCTTTTCAGAACTTTTTCCAAGTTTTCTAAGGCTTCTTCAAATGTATTACCATCGACTGTAAAGTCATCCATGTATACTTCTACACAATCATGTATTAGATCTAAAAAGATTCCTAGTACTGCCCTTTGGAATGTTGCAGGTGCAACTTGAATTTTATTATAACCACTGAAACCATCCAGGAATGAGAAGTACTTTTTGCCTGCTAATGTATCTAACACCTGATCTATAAAAGATAAAGGAAAATGATTTTTAAGAGTAGATTTGTTCAGTTCACGGTAATCAATGCATACCCTCCATTTACCATTTTTCTTGGGTACAATCACCGAAGGAGAAACCCACTGACTATCTGAAATGGGATAGATAAAGTTTACATTCAGCAATTTCTGCAATTCTTCTTTGACAATATCCCTAAGGTTTGGATTCATCCTTCTCTGAGGTTGTCTAATAGGTTTGAAATTTTCCTCTATGTAGATATGATGAGTGCAAGTCTTAGGATTGATCCCTTTCATGTTAGTGTATTCCCATGCACATGCAGAGGAATGTCTCTGTAATGTTTTGACTAGCTCTTTTAGTTGTAATTTTTCTAGGTTTTTATTTATGTTCAAAGTTTTTCCTGGAAATATTTCAATTGTAGAGCTGTCAAATTCTTCCATAGAGTAAAGAGACATTTGCCTAGATGACAAAAATTCAATATTAGATTCTTCTTGGAATTGTTCATGTCTATATTCTAAAGAAGAGTCATGATTTTCTAGAACATTTAAGATTTGACTATCTTCACTAATGTTTGAAATAGTGAAGAGAGGTTGTATATCTTCTTCATCATCAATCTATTGATTGTCATCTGTTTCTATGATTGTTCTTGCTGGAGGATACAAAGTGAATTTCTTGGTTTAACTACCATCAAATATGTACATATCACCAGATCTACAGCTAATGAAAGCATCAGTTGTAGCTAACCAAGGTCTTCCTAGTATAAGAAGATGTCCTCCTAGATCATTTTTAGGAGTTAAAATCATAAAGTCCACAAGATACTCCCAAGAATCTAAGGACACTGAAATATCTTCTAATGCACCATCTGGTTTGATTACAGACCTATCTTCTAACTGTCATAATGTGGGTGTATAAATAAGATTAGGAATTTTAAGTTGTTCCATGGTTTGCTTAATCATGATGTTTATTGCTGCTCCTAAATCAATTAATTTGTTTTGGATTTCAATTCCATTGATATGAGTTTTAACAACTGGACTTTCAGGATCTAAATATTTTTGAATGGCAATATTCCCATCATTATGTCAGCTGTTTGTCCTACCAGTTGAATTTTCTTTACTTCCTTTATTTTTCTTCCTGGTTTCTTCATACTCAACTCCTTTATTGTTTTAGCTAAGATTGGGATTTCCTTGATGGCTTGCAATAATGGAATTTTAATGCAAACATTTCTCAAATCATCTAGGAAATCATAGTTAGGCAACATAATATATTTTTCTACACCCTTATCAATTTGTAATCTTTTAGGAAAATGAGGTGTAGAAGTAGATGTTAATGGTTGCTCTAACATAGGAATTGAATTTATTGGTTCCTTTTGTTTTCCTTTTTCAATATTTTGGTTTTGAAGAGATGTGCTTTCTTCAAAACTTTCATTAACTTGTAGAGAATATTCCTCAGAATTGTTTTGTTCTTGTATGATCACATAAGGTTTCTTCCTCTCAAGTATCCTTCCAGACCTAAGTTGGACATCATTAAGGTCTAGAGGAGTAATCAAATAAATTTGAAATTGTTGACCTTCTATCATATAGGTATTCTGAGGGTTTTTATTGTTGGAGTTTGGTATTGGTTGGGCAGGTAATTGGTTTGATTTCTGGGGAAATGGTAGTGGAAGTGGTGGATTTTGATTTTGTGATTGAGGTTGTGGATTTTGCTGAGGATTTTTTTGAGGAGGATAATTTGGATAAGATGGATATGATGGATATGATGGTGGATACTGATAGTATTGTGAGAACCTTCCATAGGGATTTTGCATCCCTTGAGCCCAAGATTGAGATTGATTTTGAGATTGAGGCCAAGGTTGCTGCCAAGAATTCCAATTTGGTGGGGGCTAATTATACATTTGGTTATTAAACCCTTGAGTTTGAGGCCCCTGCCAAGGTCTTCTAGAGACAAAAAAAAGTGGTTCTGTGGGATTTGTAGTTGTTTCCTCTTGAAAGACAACCTTAAGACCAGGAATTGAAGGACAGTTCTTGGTCTCATGTTTTTCTGAACAAATCACACAAGTCTCTATTACTTTTGCATCAAGAGGACATTCTCGTAAGGCATGCTTCTTTCTACATTTGGGACAAAAGATTGCTAAGGCATCAGTTTCAGATTTTTGCTTGTTTTGTAGCTTAAGGGTGTCTATTTTCTCACTAAGACTCCCTAGAATTTCAGTTTTGAATTCATCAAGCATATTTCCAATTTCTGCCCTACTTACTATTCCAGCTGCAGATTTGTTTACCCTAGCTAAAACAGGGTCTCTTGGTCCTTTCAAAATCTTTGATTTTCCTCTTGAGAGATTAATACAAAGTTCTCCAATATCAGATAATGGAAGTTGAAATATGTCTCCCTTCCCCATCATGTTAAGGATAACTATCCATTCATCCCTAATTTTCTTCAAAAAAAGAGCTTTTAGAGTGTCTTGGTCTAGATTTTGCATTTTTTCTCTCTTGATATTGTAGTTGAATCTTTCAAGTAAATCGTCCAAATTTTCATCTTCCTTTTGCATCATTTTAAACACTTATTCTTTATGGTTAATAGGTATACAATAGTCCAAATACCTTTCTAGAAATGCTTTCCTCATATCACTCCATGACTCAATAGAACCATTAATTAGACTCATGAACCATTTTAGGTCTGCTCCTTTCAATGTTGAAGGAAACAATTTGATTTTTTGAGCATCTTGTAAATATTCATAAGTTCTGCACAAAACTTTAAATTCAAATAAAAAAGTCTCAATGTCTTCACTTTTCAATCCATGAAAGTTTGCAAGAACAGGAGGTGAGATATTTTTCATAGTAGAATTTGTCTCTTCATCTACTATAGGGAATCCAAAGGAACTTTCAACTCCCCTTCTTCCTCTACCTCCTTTTTCATTTCCTCTACCTCTTCCTCTATCTCCTCCTCTACCTCTACCTCCTACAAATAGCAAGTTTTCTCCATTGAGGATTTCTCCTTCTCCTTCCCCTCCTTCTCCTCTTCCTGCCATGATAGATTCTTCAGAACTGATATAAGGTTCAGCTTGGAGAAATAATTGTTCTTCTGTCTCTTCTATCAATGGTATGTTGAAGAAATATTCTTCCTCTTCTTCTTCTTCTTCACTAGGGATTTCTAGTTCTTCTACTAGAATATATTCCCCTGTAGAAGCGAAGAAAGTTATTCCCTTCGTTGGAGTTCTAGGATCTTCTTCTTCTAAGATTGCCTCAGTAGATGAAGTGGGAGACCCTCCTAGCTAAATTTCTGATCTTAAAACTTCAGGAATCCTATGACCGGTATAGTATGGAATATGAGTTTCAGAGGAAGGTGTACTACTTCTTAGCCTAGGTGGAGTGAGTGGTGTTGTAGGAATTAAGCTTCTGCCTCTTACAAATCTACCCCTTGAGTCTCTTTCTCTACGCATATCATTGTTTTTTGGATGTAATAAATAAGGCTACCTAGTTACACTTCCCCGGCAACGGCGCCAAAATGTTTAGTCAATTTAGTGTTCCTAAATTTCTTCCATTAATTATTAACCAGGGCTTGTAACTTTGATGAAGTGTAGTGCACTATATGTGCCTAAGTGTCCTTTTCCTTACTCCGTTGTTTTGGTGTTTTTCTTATTGTTTTGGGGGTTTTGTGTTTTTATTCCTTAGTGTGTTTATCCTAGTTAAAAAAATGAGAATAAATCTATTTAGAATGAAGAAAAGGAAATGTTGTAAAACTAGTTAACTTCCTTTAAAGAAATTAGAGTTGTTATGGACAAGTTCTAAGTTCTAGTTCTAATTTAAAAAGATAAAACAAGTGCCTTAATTAGTGAATAAACTTAATCCATAGATCTATGACTCAATTGAGATTTAGGAAATGCCATTTATAACTCAAACATTGCATTAAATCTAATCATTTAGCCATTCCTGTAAATCATGTTCAAATTCAAGTTCAATCAAAATGTCCTTTGAAGAGATTATTAGTGGCAATGGAATGAGGATCTTCTAACTATTTAAATTACCTCATATAAACAAGAGTAAGAGGACTTTGCATTAGTAAAAAAAGGAAGGAAGGCCAAGGGGAAAATTTCTGAAGGTGAGGCTAATTCCATCCTAGAGGGAAAGAAGAAAGAATTGTCTAAAATCAAATGCTTTCACTATCATTAATTTGGGCACTATGTCGCAAAATGTCCATAAAAGAAGGCAAGAAAGGAGGAGCCTATAGTAACAACAACAGGTGAAACTCTAGTTTCACAATTCAAGCTTAAATTTACTATCATTGCATGCATTACAAGTACAACGATGGGAAGTTTGTGGTATCTGGATAGTGGTGCCTCGTTCCACATGACAAGAAACAAAGAATTTTTCAATGACTTAGAGGAGAAATATCTCCAAATGAACATCGAGTTTGGAGACGAAAAAAGGTATATCACAACCAATATCATTACAATCACCTTTTAGAGGGAGTTTGGGTCCCCTCTCAGGCGCAAGGATGTGATGTTTTCTCTGAGTCTAAAGAAGAATATGGTTTATGTCTCAGTGTTGGAAGACTATGGCTACAATGTGATATTCAAAAAATGAAAGGCATTCCTGAGACACATCGTCATAGGCCAGGTGAAGCAAATCGGTGCTCGAGTCAAGAACTTGTATGCACTTGAGGTATAATATGCATGAAAATCCTTTAGGAGAAAGGAAAATGTTAGAGACTTGGTGGTTGAGAGGGAGCATGATTTACCTCTCGAAATGGAGCCTCAGAAGCAACCTCAGTAAGTTGTGGAGTAGCCACAAATAGAGAAGCAAAGAGAAGACATAATGGAAAAATCCACTCAAGAAGAGACCTCCAGTAGGAGGATACTTTGAGATAAGTGGAAAAAGGGAGAACATGCAGCCATACATCCAAGTTTGAGGTGGGGTGATGTGAATCCCTAGTCTTAGAGTGCAGAAATGTGGGCAGGGTCCATTGAGTTTTTTTTTAGCTCATGGATCATTACCTTGTTACGGCGGCCCACGGTATTCATTATTAGGAGGATCAATTTAAATCATATACTGAGGAGTGTAGAGCAGAGTTGATAATAGAGCAGGAGGATCAGTATCAAAGTCAACAACAACACAATTTTCCCAATAGAAAATTGCATACACAATTGATTCAGTTTGTTTATTTTTATGTTTTTCAGTTGCAGATGTTGTACTTGCAACAATGACAGTGAGAATTGTTGCATGCAATACATTCAAAAGGTATTGGATCAAGGTAAATGTGAATCCCTTTATTTTTGAGAGGGAGTGTTGAAAATGCAGCAAGAAATTGTTAATTTAATTTTGCCTTTGATTAAATTAGGATAAAATCAAAATTCCACATTAGCAGACAACTTGAATGAGTTAAATGATTTATTATCACTCGGTTAGCTTAGTTAATTCAAGTTGGAGGGTGAACTTGATTATTGTATAGTGATTCCTAAATTTTAGGAGTCTAGGTTTAGTTAATTTCAGTTGTAACAATTTAATTCAATTAAATTGAGTTATGGTCAGTTACACTAGTTCTAACTGTTGGAGGAACAAGTGGGAGGTCTATTAGTGGGGTGAAACTTAGTGTTTAACTAGTTAACTGATAAATCAACCTAAATTAACTCATGCATGCATGAAATTTGAGTTACCCAGTTGAAATTGGAGCTCAAGGGCAGTGTATTATCAATTATAGAATTTTCCAAATTGTACAGGTGATGCATGTAGTCAAAGAAGGGCCTAATGGAATTGCGCAATTGTCAATGATAAATTCCCTAATTAATAGGGGCTAATTACTCATCAAACATCGCAAGGAAATAAGAGCTTGGGAAGGCTTGAAATTGGTTAAGTGTTGGCCAAATTCAGTCTGTCAAGTGGAGGATAGAAGATACTTGTGCAGGTTGTGCTCAAGCCTTAGCAAGCATATTGTATTCATCCAGATTCTTTGATTAATGCAATACAAATAAGAAGTGGTTTTGAGCAATTTCTTTCCTCTAGATAAATCCTCATTTATGTTTGTTAAATCACGATGCATGCTTTTGATATTTGTTCTCAATCGTGAATTTATTTCCGGAGATGATTAAAGTAGATTTGAGTCTTATGTTTTAGAACATTACATGAGCAATATTAAATATACAATCAATTTCTACATGCTTCAGGAAAATTTTAGTCGCAATCGCAGGCACGCAGGCTCATGTGTGTGGTGGAGGGTTTCAGTCACACACACATCACTCCCTGCATGTGTTTGGGAACTAGGATTTGATTTTTACAGTTGACCGCATATTTCGTGAGTTCACTGTAGAGTTCGACAGTTGACCATAGACAGTGACAACTGATCACAGGCTTTTGAATCAAGGTTTTGATTATTAGCATTGTTGGCTTCATCTCATGAATGTTTTTTAGTTGATTTCGAATGATAGGATTATGGCTGAAGATATGGATCATTGTACTCTCTTTTGCTAAATTATTCAATGACAATATAATAAGGAGAATTTGAAAGGGTTTTCCCCGTAGTGGGCTTTTCCCTGGTCTCCCACCAATCCTGTGTGTCTCTATATGTGATTGCTTTTCATCTATTGTTCATTTATGTTTTGTTGCATTAATGATGATATCGTTCTTTCTATATAATTTCATATGTTTCTGAATAATGTGGTAAACCTAAATCGTAATTATGATCATGTGGGGTGAATTTAATATGTTAATGAAGAAATGAAATTACCTAAGGCAAAGATCAATATAGCCCTAATATTTTTTTTAACAATATACATACTCAACAAACCACTATGTTTCTATATTATAGATTAGTCTCTCCTTTAAAAAAACATTCTCAAGTAAGATTTTCAAAGGGAGAGGAGGATTCAACTAAGTCGAGTTTGTCATTACTAGGATAATTGATCCCAACGATCTTATTGGATCCATTGGCAAAGCAAAGAGTATGGAAATAAAATAAAAATTCATGCCTCCAAAACTAACATTATCGGTGTCACTTTAAATTTATTTGGTTCATAATCAAATGCTTCTCTTTTTTTCAAACAATAATCAGAACAATAGGATTTACAATAGGATTACACTGAGTGAGTAAATACAAGAGTTTCAAGAATAATTGCAAGAGGATGTGCTAGAATTTATTTTGCAAGGAATGGGATAGTTAAATTTTTTTTTTACTTTCTTTAAAATATTCAAAACTAAAAATAGGTGCCTCAATTGCAATTGTCTCGGCGAGACGTATCCAGTGACAAAAAAATATCCCGATTTGGACTCTAGAATCTTAAGTTATAATCTGTTAAAGTTTTATTTACTTAAAATTGTCATTTTCTCTTTTTTTCCAGGTGGTGCCCATGTGGTCTCCACGTGGCACAACACCTTACTAATTTCCTAGGGAGACGAGTGTTGAAATTTGGAACAAGAAATAGTGAAATTGGCATCCATAAAATGGCATCCAGAAATGGCTACCATGGAGGCCTTTGATTTAATTATTTCTTAATTAGATGAGAAGAAATGTGTGTCAAATTTATTTACCCCTTAAATAAATAGGACAATAAATTGTAATCTTATCTCATAAACACTTGTAATAGTTAACTGAGTGTGATAGACTCAGTTAGCTCATGAATTGCGAGTTGAGGGTGGTTGGTGAGGCATGCAAAGTGATTCTATGTGTTTTAGAGTCCAAGTTGCAGTTAGTGTATTAGTTTAATGCATGAGAAATCAGTTAACTTAATTAATTGAGTTAAAATAAGTTAAAATAGTTGTAACTGATTGTTGCACTAGTGAGAGGTCAAGTGAATTAATTCAGATTTAATTCACATGCAATGATCTATCAAGTGACTAATTATTTACTATTAAAAGTTGCATGCATGTCAGTTCTGATGAAGACCTAGTTGAGACAGAGGTTAAAGGGAATTTATCTATCAGTTGTATTTATAGCGAATTTCCCAAGGGAAATTATATACACCATAGGATTCCCATGATGTATTGCGCAGTAAAGGAAGGCTAATTATCCTAATTAATATGGATTAATTGCCTAGGGATTGTGTGAGCAAGGCAGGCTGAAGACAGGCTGAGAATTGGCTAAGTGTTGGACAAATTTTATCTGTCTCAGTGTGAGAGAGTCAGGATAGTGCATTAGACTCTTGTGAGAAGAGTGCATTGTATTGTTTCATTATTCCTTGGTTCATTATACAATAGAGAAAGAGGGGTTTTGAGTAGAAATATTTCCGAAGGAAAATTATCTATGTTGTGGATTGGTTTGTTTCTTTCTTTTACTTGGTGTGATTGTGCGATCATCTTTATTTTATGTAGAATTAATTGTAGAAGGATTCAGTATCTTTCTCTATTAGATTGCATGATCAAATTGAATCCATTGGTATACATATTGTTTTTTTAATTTCTACATGGTATCAGAGCGCCAGAAATCACAATAATGGAGAAGAAATTGAGTTTTTGTTGAACAATATTCAAACTTGTAGATAATTTTGTTGGTGCGACAAGCGGATCAAGATGGATTTCAGTGGATTAAGATTGGAATGTGCACTTGAGGGAAGTTATAATTATATCACATGGAAATACATAATGGAGGCAGTTTTGGAGGACAACGGGTTTAAAGAATTCATTGAAAATGATATTCCCATGCCCGTAGTAGAAGACACCACTCTTCTTGATGCTTGGCAAAAGAAGGTAGTAAGGGTGAGGAGGATCTTATTGAGTGATCCGAGTAAATTTAGATACCCTTTAAACCAAGAACTTTTACTTCGTATTATGTGTTAGAATTGCATTTTATCAAATCATTAATTAACATAAATCAACATATCCGCATGTTATAAAGAAGAGGAACATAACAAGCATTAGCAACATAAGATATTGATGACGGAGTTTGTCCAGGAGGGACTACATCTCCCAGCCTCGGTGTCAAGATGGTGTAGGCCTCTGCATTAAGTGCTGGAAATAGTGATGATGTACACAGATGGTATTTCCTCTGACATGCAAAGAAAATTCCCTCACGCAGGAGTGGTTGGACCTCTCCACGAGATGTTCCACTATAGGAACTCTCATTCACAAAAAGGACTCCTATCAGTATGACAATCTCACTCAATGGTGACTAAGAGTATCCCGTCGAACATGGAAACAAAGGGATCTCAAAAAACATAAAACAAATCCATGATATAAATTACATCTCACATCAAGAACAAAATAAAATCCCACATCAAACATCAAACAAGGATCTATACAACACAATGCATCTCATAGAAAAGAGACAAAGAAGTACATGATCATACTACATATACCTCACATCCTGGAGCTATCTGAAGAAAAGGATGATAAAGTGTTGGATCTGGTTGTACCATCAATCTTGTGGCGTCGAATATTCTAAAAATGACTGCTCACACATTGAATGTTGACACTTGCAACTCCACTTTGAAAAGTGGACAAAAAATGGAATGGTCAAATGGAAAATCTGAATACACCATCAGATTCGTGGCATCGAATAGTGCAAAATTGACTGTCAAATTTTTGAATTCTGACAAAGTGAAATTCTAGGGCTATGGGAATCTTTTAGATTCCCCCTAAATTCCTCAAATATTCCCTTCTGCGAGTCATATGGAGATTTGATGCTCAGATCAAAATTCTACTTGCGCCATCAGCATCCCTGCTAAATTTTGAGTAATTTGAGTATAAGGTTAGTTGGGTTATGCCACTGTCAAATTCCAGCCTCCAAGGCATCTTTTAGATTCCCTCAAGATTCTTGATCCTCATATTCTGAAGAGAATATTCTGAACCATTGCTCAAATGGTGAATCTAGGCACACCAACCCGCTCTCTGTGAAATTCTTGTTAAAATGCATATAAATTTCAATACATTCTGACATAGAAAAAATTTTACCTCCTTGGAATCAAAAGATTCCCTTGGCATCAAAAATATTCCCTCGAAATTTGTGCACCATCCTGCCTCGAACTACATGTCTGTCTTCCCTTCAACCTTACCTGGGCTCACTGGTGAAATGAGAGGTTATTATACCAGTGAGTGGGCAGACTTCACATCAAAATTTGTAGTGGTGCGTTGGCGGAGTTATGAAATGGCTAAAGGGAGGTCGGGGGATCAACCCCGACCCCCATATCCAGACCCGCATTAGATTTTAATGGTTGCGTTTTAAATTTGGGAGGGGGAGACCCGCCTTTGGCGGTCCGCCCAACTACCCTGTGGCATTGATATGTGTTATATATGGTGTGGCGGTCGGGTCCACTGCCGGTGGCCCGCCCCCATTACAATGGTATGCTATATACATATGCAGAGGGTGTGGTTCCACGAGGGTGGTGGGGTTGACCACTTGTCCCCCAATTATTTTTTATTATTATTTAAAATAAATGTATATGGTTATGTGTGAGGGTCCGACGGGGGTGGCGGTGGTCATGGCCCGCCACCCTATTTTTTTAATATTTTTTTGTTTTTATTAAACAACCGCACATTTTTGAAATTCCTGATTTTAGGCCAAAGGAGACAAATTCAACGTCCCACAATTTTGCCTGAAATCTGGCTGGAGCTAGCCAGAATCCAGCAGTTGTATTTCTGCGAAATTGCATCCTCCTTAACCTTTCAAGTCATCCAGTTAACCTTATAACTTTGACTAGCTCTAACTTTCACATACGAACTGGGTTTGACGAACCGTTTGCACCATTGCGATCAGGACAATGAGATATTCAACCTAAAACTAAGTTTTCCACGTTTCCGCCACTTTTATTTTTGAGCTTTCATAAGCCCTATTTGTCTTGTGTGTGTCTCTAGAGCCACTTGGATCACAGAGGGAGTTCAAGATCACATTGTCTCGAGTCTCCATGGTAAGGCGATTCTATATGCAATATGGAAGGCCTTGACAGATATGTTTCAGAATAGCAGTGACCCAAGGAAGTTGGCGCTGAATTAAAAGCCTAGGAAAATAAAAAAGGAGAAAGCCATGTGGTTTTCCCTTAAGAGGGAGCTTGATTTACATGTAGATGAGGAACTCTTGGCTCTAAAGGATGAACCTCAAGATGTGGAGCAACCACATGAGGAGGATCATGGAGTGGCATAAACCACTCATGCAGAGCCATCCACCAGATATGGTAGGAGGCGCACAACAGAGACCTCCAGGAGGGGGAAATTTCGAGCCAGATGGGAAAAGGGAGTACATGCAGCTATACCTCTAGGTGTGAGGTAGGGCGATGTGAAAACTTAATCCCTATAAGAAATTTGGGCAAGGTCCATTTAGATGGTGTGTCTCATGGATCAAACCGCTACGAGGAGCCCACAGTACAACAGTGGCAGGAAGGATCAGTTAGATTGATGCAGTCAGATGTCAGGAGGACAAAAATAAAAGTGTCAGGTATCGGATAGTGGAGCGGAGATCAGAGTTGGCAACAGTGTAGAGGGCACATATGCAAATTTCAGTGGCGCAGAGAGTCCAGTAGACATGTGCAGTAGCTAGCAGTAGTCAGAAGACTTTGATGATAGATGCATTATACTAATTCAGTTGTTTGGAGGCTATTCAATATTATAAGTGTTGCATGCAAGAACATTCCAAAGGTACCAGATTGGGACAGATTTATTCCTTTCTTGTTGAGAGGGAGTGTTGAAATTTGCAACAAGAAACAGTGAAATTGGCATCCAGAAACAACATCCAGAAAATGGCATCCAGAAATGGCTACCATGGAGGCTTTTGATTTAATTATTTCTTGATTAAATTAGAATAAATATGTGTCAAATTTATTTATCCCTTAAATAAATTGGATAGTAAATTGTAATCTTATCTCATAAAAACTTGTAATAGTTAACCGAGTGTGATAGACTCAGTTAGCTCATGAATTTCAAATTGAGGGTGGTTGGTGAGGCATGCAGAGTGATTCTATGTGATTTAGAGTCCAAGTTGCATTTATTGTATTAGTTTAATGCATGAGAAATCAGTTAACTTAATTAATTGAGTTAAAATCAGTTTACCTGATAGTAACTAATTGTTGCACTAGTGGGAGGTCAAGTGAATTAAATCAGATTTAATTTACATACAATGATCTATCTAGTGACTAATGATTTACTATTAATAGCTGCATGCATGTCATTTCTGATGAAGACCCAGTTGAGGCAGAGGTTAAACGGAAGTTATCTATCATTTGTTTTTATATCAAATTGCTCGGGCGCAATTATATACACCATAGGATGCCCATGATGTATTGTGCAATGAAGGAAGGCTAATTATCCTAATTAATAGGGATTAATTTCCTAGGGATTGTGTGAGCAAGGCAAGCTGAAGACAGACTGAGAATTGGCTAACTGTTGTAAAAATTTTGTCTATATTAGTGTGAGACAGTCAGGATAGTGCAACAGACTCTTGTGAGAAGAGTGCATTGTATTGTTTCATGATTCCTTGGTTCATTATACAATAGAGATAGAGGGGTTTTGAGCAGCAAGCTTTCCCTAGGAAAATTATCTATGTTTTGGATTGATTTTATTCTTTCTTTTACTTGGTGTGATTGTGTGATCGTATTTATTTTCCGCAGAATTAATTGTAGAAGGATTCAGTATCTTTCTCTAGTACATTACATGATCAGATTGAATCCATTGGTATACATATTTTTGTATAATTTATACAACATTCCTATGTGGCATGCCCCACATAACATTTGCATTCACTATAAACCAGCTTATATGTGTGTGTGTGTGTGTGCTTATATTTGGTTTTTAATCCCATAGCGGTGTGCCAAAAATTCCATATGATTTATGACCTTGCCATTTGCCCAGACTTTATATATATATATATATATATATATATATATATATATATATATATATATATATATATATATATATATATATATATATATATATATATATAATAAGACACTCCACCATAAGCATCTCCACAACACACCTATATTCGATATGCATTGCATACTTCATATACGTGCATATGTATGTGGGCATAAATGCAACATGGACCACCTATATAAACCATCACTCATTAGTCTTGGTGCCCACATAATACTTGTGTTATATATGTATAATATATGTACCACATATAATCCAAGTTATACACCATTCCAAGGTTCATATGTAACTATGGGACCCACATTTCTATCCATGTGCATTCGAAAAATAGGATTAGAAGGTTTGACCAATGGTATGTTGGGGCTCAACCCTTCCCCCCTGATGTCACAGGGGGAGGGAGGGGTCACTCCGACATCCTAGCCATTGATTGCGCAAAATTTGTTTAACAATCCATATTTAAGCGGGGGCTCCCCTCCCCCTTGCTAACGTCGTAGGGGGAGGTCCCATGTTCACTATGTCCGTTGATTATCCAACTCAATCTCAATCATCCAAGCATTTATTCTTCGCCCTCGGCCATGGCGCGTGGTCCTATGGGTTTTATGGCCCTTGAGCTAAGTCCCTCCTCTTCATCAAGTCCTCGTGTTTACGTAGAATGGACATATGGTTTATGGCTTGGAATTTAAGGGTTAAGCTTCTGACTCCATTTAACGGGTGATAATGTACCATACGACATGCTTCTCATGATTTGCACCCAACGCAATGAGTGTATAATCAAGAAACGTTAAGGGAACATGACCAATGCTACGAGCCTCCCTTAATCTCATTTCATCATAATAATTGTATTTATACTATGTTAACGAGAAATGACCAATGCAGGTCACTCTCAACCACAATTAATTCACAATAATATTTATGTTTATAATGCAATGAAATAACTCTATTCTGTCATAGTGTCGAAAATATATGGCCACTGCATTCGAAAATGATTCGATAACTTGAATGTCTATGTTATAATAGATCCAACAATACCACGCCATTGCAGCTACATTGAAGAAACAATCCTCACAGTGTTCCTTCAAACACAAAGGACATTAATATAATAATGTAGTTCGTTGGGTTATCTATCAAAGTGATTATGTTGAAAGGATTTTCCAGGACTATAAATGAAAACCAATTTATTGGTTTTTAACTCTTCAGTATCCACAGTTGGTTATTTCATAATAATTTATACAAACTCTACCATTAACATAATGCATACAGTCACAATATTCCAATATAATTTAAGTAATATGATGATTGAGTTTCCTCTAAGGATTAAACTCATTCACTTGGCTATCATCTTGAAGAGACCAACCTTCCTAAAATAAAGGATTTTACAAAATTAATAATTCATATTCTAATGGTTTCATAACATCAAGAAAACATATATTATCTTGTATATAGCACAAGTGAAAATGTTATATCTAGCCTAGGAAACATAAACCAAGTTATCCATGCCTATGAGGAAGTCTCCCAACAACATCGAGATCAAGCACAATTATATCCTCATCGGTGCAATAAGGAAACATAAATATATACCCAAGAACCTAGGCATATGCTACTGGAAGACTGATGAAGGTAGCCATGCGATGCAGTCAAACCAGTATGGCCACAAAGAAAGGAATCTCTAGTATTCCTACTCAAAATGAAGACAATAGCTAGTGAGAGCTTTGATTCGGATAATTTTTTTGAATACTCTCAAAAAAAATATCCATTGTACATGACCTTTTACTAACACTTATATTTGCATGTGAATCATCAACAATGCATATTCTAAAACACACTTCATCAATCCATCAACATAAATAAGAATCAAATAACCATGAAGTAATAATAACACAACACGTGATAATGAAGTTCATCCAATGTGACTACATCTCCGGGCCCTCGGTCAAGAGTGGGGAGGCCACTTCATTAGTCTCTACAGGAATATGATTACATAATGAAATATCTGTCAATACAAGGATGAAACTCTTGTATCGAGTGTCATGTCTCTCCAGAGAGACTTTCTCCTACAAAGAACTCTCACCCACAATATGTTCTCCTTCAACATGACAAAGTAATGATCTCTCACAAAAATTTCATATATGGACTCTCACACATAAGTAACATAAAATGGTCCACTTGAATCCACTAATAATATTCAATTCATACTCATCACCATCATGATCATCTCAAAATTTTGATACCAATGGTTGTAAACATGACTACTTTCTGGCAAACTTTCAACATGGCCTTCTTTCATCATTGCACCATCTCGATTTTTATGCAACGGCTAAAATGATGAATTTCCTACAAAGGTTTGGATCTCGTTGTCCTACAGTAGCATACAAAAATCACCAACACCTACAACAGTCATCCATCCTTTCACCAAAATAAAAATAAGAAAAGTGGCCAATATGCATGAATATACCTCCCAATCTGACGATGACCCATGTTGTATCTAAAGAGACAATTCCTTGACTGTGGAAACGAATCAGTGCTTAAGACATTTTTTGAAAGTGTGTCACAAAGTAATTATATCAGGTGGTCTTTGTTCAATCCCTTTGGAAACTAATTCTTTAAAACCCTTAACAACCTTGTATAATGAAAGACTCTACAATGCCATTAACTGCTAATATCTGAATGGAAAAGAAGAACTGTAGAAGAAACTCAAAATGATATGAAGTAACACAGAATATACCACTCTAAATCTCAGAATGAATATATGGAGAGAGAGCAAACTCAAAATAATATGATGTACAAACATAATCTATTACTTTTAAGTTCCAAAGAGAGTTTATGAAGGGAGAGTAGTTGGAGTGAAGGAGCACAAATAAAGATTATTTAAATCTTAATCACAGATGTAATTAAGAGACCGGTTGCTACATTACTTCACTTCATTCAAAGAAGAAGGGACACAAAATGGCACAGGAAGAACAAATCACCATCAACAGTTGTAGGAAACTTGATGCTTCTTTCATTAATACCTCATAAAAGTAATTACCACAGTTTTAGTCTTCCAAAGGTTCAAAACTTGAAACCCCTATTCTTTCTTTCTATCTTGCTTAAATACATCAAAAACAGTTCGTAACTGCTAAAAATTCTTGAAACTACTTCGACTACCTAAACTGTTAAAACTACTTATTACATTGCAATTGAGGACATCACTATAGCTTAGATCTTAACTTACAAAGAAAACAAATTAAAACTTGAAATATCATTCCTTTTGTGGAATTTGATTTGTTGCTGATGTGTCTCCCTGAAGTGCTGATGTGTCTCCCTGACAGATCGAACCTTGCCCAACATCTCTTCCAAAGTTCACTGTTTTTCTTTTCTACTTGTTGTCATGTCTTTTCTTTTTCTGATGGGGTATCTGAACAGTTCTAGAATAACGCCTCTTTTCCCAACTTGACCCAGTTTTTGTGCATCAAATAGTGCCACCATATGCTCCTTTGCTTGAATCTACTTATGCCTCTGCACTTCAAACCATGTTATCTTGTCCCCTTCTGCCCAACTCTACCTCTTCCACTTGTGCCTGTTGTGTTCAATCTTCCATTTATTTACAAAGCGCCACCGCATACAACTCTGTTCTACACAAGGTCGGGCGTCACCTTAGTCTACTGCCCACGTTCACGTTTCTTCATAAAACCAACGCAATTGCACATAATCGTGGGATTTAAATCAATTCAAATTAACCTTTGAATGGTATCACTTCCGCCTTTCCATCACATTTCGGCACTTTGGCGTTCATAACATATTCCTTAGCGCTTTCCTCCTGAACTTGTGACGTGCGATGTGCAAGAGGGATGATGTGGCAAGTGGAGGTGGGGCCAATCACAAATCGTTATATTTGTTATAGGAAATGGGAGGTAAGTGTTAAAATTCGTGAAGTGTGATATGCAATGTGCGAGAGGGATGACATGGCAAGTGGAGGTGGGACCAATCGCAAATCACAAATCAGAAAATTTGTTATAATAAACGAGAGGTAAGTGTTAAAACTCGCAAAGTACGATGTGCGATGTGCAAGAGGGATGATGTGGCAAGCGGAGGTGGGGCCAATCGCAAATTGGTATATTTATTATAAGAAACGGGAGGTAAGTATTAAAAGTCGCAAAGTACGATGTGCAATGCAACCTATGGCCGACAGGTGGCTTCTCTTCACAACCTCCGATCAATATGACTTGCATTTATGTGCTATGATCTCTGTCGTTCATCTCTCCACTTCAATTCTGCACTTTGATCATGACCATCAATTTTCCCCTTTACACTTCTTCCAAAACTCTTAAGTTTTTAAGGGAAAATATGCCAGTTCTCTGCCTTCAGTAAATCTATATGATTTCTTCGATAATGAACACAATTTCATTCAAAAGGCTTGCATACGTTCCTTTAACGAATAAACAATCTTGATTACCGATTTGTTTTTCTCCACAGCGTAACCCTCCTAAGATTATTCGGTATTTTGTAGCGCTAGTCTCTCTTGAGCTTGCGAAGAAGCCCGACTCGACCCGCCTTCACTTCTCCACACATAATGTTAATACACCAACATATAAATCAAAATATTTTTCGACATACAAAAAATTTTCATTTTCTACCATATATGCTTTTTTGGTGTTTTGAGAAATATTTTAAAAAGTAAATGCAAATGAGCCACAACATCTGGCTCCACCTGGGGATGGTGATTTTTTCCATTAAATCTCTAAGAACCGCATAATAGTTCCTTATCCATTGGGCATGGAATAAAATATTGCTTGGTTACATATGAACAATGAGCAATCTAGTATTTACAATGGTGAAATGTTAAACTTTAATGCTGGAAATAATGCTTCAGATACTGCCCATTCACAGGCAGCTATAGATATTCTTCGTTTAAATCTTCTAGGATGAAAGTATTATTTGATCTAGCTTCATAATTTTGTATGGACCACACCATAGAGGGTAAAACTTTCCATGCTTTCCTTTATCTGCCCTTCTGGTGTCCCATCTTAATACTAAATCTCCTGCTTGAAAGAGGATTTATTTTTCTTTTCTGTCAAATATGGAATTCATAATTTCTTGAAAATAAATCAATTTATCTCTAAATTTGTTTATGTCTTCACTTGATTCAATCACTTTATTCAATATTCTCACTAGAGAATCAGGTTCTTCCTGAGCTTCTTGAAGGAACGCAACCACTGGTTTGGCCAACTGAGAAGGAAATAGTGCCTGAGTTCCATAAACCAATTCATAGGGTGACTTGCCAGTAGACCTCTTGGTGGTTACTCGTACTGCCCAAAGAGAAAACTTCAACTTTGAATCCCATTCTTTCTGATTTTCAGTGATTGTCTTCTTCAGAATCTTGAACAATGTCTTGTTTGAAGACTCTGCTAATCCATTCCCCTGTGGATGGTAGGTTGTGGAATGTGACAAAATTAAATTATATGTTTGACAAAAATTAATGAATTGAGTAGAATTAAATACATAAGAATTATCAGTTACAATCTTGATTGGATAGCCAAACCTACTGAAGATGTTCTCCTCCAAAAACTTCATTACCACTTGGTCATTTTCTTTCTTGGTGGGGATTTCTTCGACCCACTTTGTGAAGTAATCAGTAGCAGTTAGAATACATTTGAACTACCCACTTGATGGTGGATTGATCTCTCCAATAAAGTCCAATCCCCACTGCCTGAAAGGCTCTTCTATGAATACTAGAATGAGAGGAAACGGAGCAAGTCCCTTCTTTTTTGCAAACAATTGACACTTCTGACAACTTCGGACCAATCTGTATACATTAGCAAACAGTGTAAGCCAATAAAAACTTGACTTGAAAATTTTATGTGTTGTGACCTTGCAACTATAATGTCCTCCACATAGAATTTCATGATATTCCTTGGTAACTTCAATGGATTGACCTTTAGTTAAACAAAACAACAAAATACCAGCAGGATCTTTCCAGTACAACTTTGCTTCTATTATGACATATGGCTCATATTTAAGCTTGAGAGCTCTATACTTGGTTATGTTTAGTGAAGATGGGAAAGAAAAGAAACACAAGTAATTAACGACGTCTATATACCATTCTGAACACAAAAAGTTGTATTGAATACCTGTTTTGGGCTTATTTTGACCTTCTTCATTGTCAGCTCCGGCCATTGGCGCCAAGAGATTAATTCCCAATGCTTTGAAAATTTGTTTCTGTTAGCAGCTTTTCTAAAGCTTGTCCTTTTATTAACTTGGTGGGTTTAATGTCCAAATCATACTCCTCGATTTTAGCTATCCATTTCCCTTTTTTTCCTTCAAAATCACATTGAACCAACACATCCTTGATAGCATAATTAGGTACATAAGCGATTATTTGAGATTGTAACACATAATTCCTTAAGGCTTTGAGTGCTTTGACCAATGCATACACTTGTTTCTCCAAAATTTTATAATTGAGCTCAGTATCTCTAAGAACTTTGCTGAAGAATTCCACTGGCTTCTCCTTACTATCCTCATTTTTCTGTTATAACACGGCAGCAATAGTAGTGGGGGAAGTGAATGAAAATATTTGAAATTCCTTTTGATAATTAGGACTTATTAAAACAGGAGCTTCCTGGAGTGCTTCTTTTATTCTGGAAAATGCTTCTCTTTATTTTTTACCCCACCTCACTTCTACATTTTTCTTCAACATGTGAGTTATATTTCTCACAATATCAACATAATTTTGTACAAATATTCTCAAAAATTTTATTTTCCCTAAAAATATTTGAATATATTTCTTGCTTCTGGGCAAAGGAATAGTCTGAATTTCCTCCACCCTTGCTAGATCAATCTTTACTCCTTGTTTTGAAACTATGTGACCCAATAATTTACCTTCCTCCAAGGAAAACAAAGATTTTTTGGGATTTAGTGACAGACCATACTTCCTGCACTTTTCAAAATTTCTTTGCAGATGTTCCAGGTGTTCATCATCTAATCCTGAAAAAATAGTTACATCATCCAAATATATAACCACATACTTGTCCCCAACAAACACTATGTCCATGGCCCTCTGAAAAGTTGCACCTACATTCATAAGACCAAATGGAATCCTTGCATACATGAAGGTGCCACAGGGGGTTGTGAAAGTTGTCGTTTTCTGATCTTCTTGATCCACTGCCACTTGATTATATACGGAGAAGCCATCAACCATAAACATCATGTAAGATCATGTCACCTTTTGTAAGACATAATCCATTTTGGGTAAAGGATAATTATATTTTAGAGATGCTCTGTTCAAATTCCTGAAGTCCACACACAATCTTATCTCTCCATTTTTCTTCCTCACAAGAACCAAATTAGAGACCCAATCAGAATATCTGAGAGGAACTATGATTTTTGCTTGCAACAATTTCTTCACTTCCTTTTCAATTGGAGCTAACAGTAATGAATTCATATGTCTGAGTTTTTGTCTATGTGGTTTAATTCCTTCTTTCACTGGGATCTTATGTTTTATTATGCTTTTATCATATGTTTTCAAGTCTTCATATGACCAAGCAAACACATCCATATACTTCTTAAAAATATCAATCTATCTTTCTTTATCATTTTCGAGAACGCCCTTGAATAACTTCACCATTTTTGGCTCCTGCTTAGTTCCCAAATTACATTCTTCCATCTCTTCTTCTTGATGTGTTTTATTTCAATCAATAGTACCATCATTAGAATCAAATAATCTTTCAAGGGGAACCAATCCTTTAGGGAGGATATTGTCTTTCAACTAGATAATCTTCTGCTCACTTATTGATTACTTCAGGTATCTTACCTCTCCTTTCTTCTTTGTATGTTCTTCTTCTTGATCTATCTCAGCATCTTCAAAGTTTCCAATCATTGTCAAGAAATGATTTATCTTCTCATCATCTTCAAACACCTGCCAAGGTTTCACATTTTCAGGAATGGAGGATCTGTGTCTAATTTCAATCTCATACCTTAACCTTGGATTCATTGGAGGCTTAAAGGTACTAGCTGCAACTGCTAATGAATCTGCCAACATATTCTCCTCCCTTGGGATGAACTGAAGATTTAAGGCTTCAAAATAGTTCTCTATCATATCCCAAACTTCATTTATGTATGATCTTAATCTCGAATGCTTGGTCTGACAATGATTTTTAATCTGTCTTATTATCAGTTCAGAGTCACCGAAAATTGAAATACACTGAAATTCCATCTATTTAGCAACTTGAAGGCTTAATATTGAGGCCTCATACTCAGCCACATTGTTTGTTGAATCAAATTTTAATTTAAAAGAAAGAGGCACGAGGTTACCTTTAGGTGATATCAACAATAATCCAGCTCTTGTACCTTCCTTGGAGTAGGCACCATCAAAGTAGCATTTCCAAATATTTTTTGAGTGTAGCTCATTATTTACAACTATTAAAGAGAGATGCTTCCATGTTTCTTCAGCAAATTCTACATCTTCATGCAGCATGAAACATGAAATATTTTATGTTTCTTGACTATAAATAGCGGAATTTTTTGCATCTTTCTTGGTAGTATTCTTCACGAACCTTGTTTCCCTATACAATCTCCTTTCTTCCCCATTGAAAACAGGAATGATAGCATAAGTGAAATCCAGTTTAAGAACACCTCCTATATTTTCTCCCCAAGATCTTGACAGGAGCATTCCAAACCTGGTTGGAATGTCAGCAACCACTGCATCCATGACTATACTCTTTTCTAGAATTTGTGCCAAAGAAACTACTACATTTAATTAACCCAATACATTTCACCTTTTAGAATCAAACAAATACAAATCCTTGTAAGGTTTGGTAATATGCAAGTTTAGTTGCTTCATAACAGACAATGGCATGAGATTATGGGATGCACCTGAGTCCAGCATACAATTATGGAGAGTAAAATCATGAAGCAACAGAGAAATATAGAATGGTGGGACAGAAGGGTCTACTTCTTCTACATGAGGACCAAAGGTGACCACTGGCTTCTCTTCTTGTAAGTTCACAATGTCACTTATATCTTAAATATGTGTGAGATTAACAAATTCTGAAATTTATTTATTGTAGACTAGTATTTTAGCTAATTCTAGAAGAGGTACCTGAATTTTTACCTTCTCCAAATATTTTGTCAAACTGAAAGGTTTAGTTTTTTTAACATTCTTTTAGGTTCTTCTTTACTCTTTCTAGAATTTGTTTTGTTCAGGTACAGGAACAACTCTCTCCAAAATATTAGTATCAACTTATTTTCTCTGGGAAGGTTCGCCCTATTGCATATATGTTCTATTAACTGAATTTACAGGTTGCTTCCCATCACCGAGTTGTTTTACAGGGTCCTTTTGTTGTGGAGTATCCATTGGAGGAGGAATATAATATCATTGTTCACCTTCATTATCCTTCACTCTAGATCTCTTTCTATACCTTAAATAATAATTTTTATGCAACTCATCTAACATGAAATCTGTGAATTTCCTACACTATTCATCCATTTCATCTCAGTGATAAGATACTTGAGCTTCAGTATATTATCCCTCACAATCTTCCTCTTCATCATCTTCTATTGTGTACATAGCAGATATTTGATCTTCAGGCTCCCTTTCATCATCTTTTGTTGACTCTCCGGGTGATGCTTCTATATACAATGGTGCTTGAACCTGGTCTTGATATTTTCTTTCCCTCTGCAAAATTTGCAGGGGATGTCTTCTGAATTGAGGGTTAAATCCCCCTCGGTTTTTTTGTACTTGTCTTTGGGATTTTTTACTTTCCAATTCCATCTTAACTACACTATTTAACAAGATTTTTATCACCTTTGTCATATCTTCAATTCTTTGATCTTGTGATGATTTTTCTTTTTCTTTCCCCTTCTCTTGGACTAGCTGGTTCCCTTTCTCCTTTCCAGCTGCAGTAATATTAGCTTCAATCTCTAAATCCTGTGTGTTTATCTGCTCTAGAGTAGGGGATCTCCTTTCTCTAAGCGTGAAATTAAAATCAGCTTCAAAAGCCCCAGAAAAAACCACCTTTGCTCCAAAAGGAGGGCGCTTCATTTCTAGAGGAAAACTATTATACAACTTATTAAATCTCTTGATAAAATCTGATATATTCTCATCTATTTTTCTTTTGATTTCATTGAATTATGTCAATGAATATCCATGATCGCTTTTTTCACCCCAGGTCTGAGTGAATTGATTCTCCGGTTCTTCCCATGTATTAATATAATTACCTGGCAATCCCTTAAACCAGTTTCTAGCCTCTCCATCCAGAGACTAGACAAAAAGCCTTATGACAACATCAAGATGTTCTACATTTAGGTTTTCAGCAAAATTACAAAACATGGGCAAGTGTTGTTCTGCAGTTATTTCATCTTCTCCAGTAAAACGTGGAAGTAATTTAAGATACCCTTGAGGCATTTCATTCACTGGTTGAGGAAGGTTAAGTGGACAATCTATGTTCAACAAAAAGATTGACGTTGCCATGTTTGCACCTTGATTGATTTTTCCTTGGTTAGATGCAGTCGACGAACCTGCTGTGAAAATGAACGGAGGTGGAGGTAAAACCGATATGGGTGTGGGTTGATGGATAATAGCAGAGGGACCAGCAACTAGAGTTTGTTGAGCTTGAGTAACAGTAAAATAAACATACTCAAAGGAGTGTTCTTCCAACTTAGGTTCTTGAAAATAAAGCGGTGTGAAAGGTGAATCTTGTTCCAAGAAAGGAAGTACTTCAGAGATATCTTCAAACAAAGGATTACTAGAACTACTTCCAAGAGCTAGCAATGTAGGATTAGGTATTGAGGGGATTTTTGGTTTCCGAACCCTTTTAGAAACCAATCTTTTAGGGTCTGAAAAAGCAGGGAACTTCTGTTGTGAGCTATCCGACCTCTTGTGAGCCAGAATTCTGATAATAACAAACACAGCCAAATATTTCCTCCTCACTCAACAACCAAAGGAAATACTGTGAAAATCCAAGGAAAATAAACTTTGTTTCTTTGTCCCCGGCAACAATGCCAAAAAATGTTGTATCTTAAGAGACAATCCCTTGGTTGTGGAAAGGAATCAGTGCTTAAGATATTTTTTGAATGTGTGTCACAGAGTAATTATGTCAGGTGGTCTTCGTTCAATACCTTTGGAAACTAATTCTTTAAAACCCTTAACAACCTGGTATAATGAAAGACTCTACAATGCCATTAACTGCTGATATCTAAATGGAAAAGAAGAATTGTAGAAGAAACTCAAAATGATATGTTGTAACACAGAATCTACCACTCTAAATCTCAGCATGAACTTATGGAGAGAGACGAAACTCAAAATAATATGTTTTACACACAAAATCTATTACTTTTAAGTTCCAAAGAGAGTTTATGAAGGGAGAATAGTTGGAGTGAAGGAGCGCAAATTAAGGTTATTTAACTCTTACTCACAGATATAATTAAGAGACTGGTTGCTACATTACTTCACTTCATTCAAAGTATAAGGGACACAACATGGCACAGGAAGAACAAATAACCATCAACAGTTGTAGGAAATTGATGCTTCTTTCATCAATTCCTCTTAAAAGTAAGTACCATAGTTTTAGTCTTACAGAGGTCCAAAGCTCGAAACCCCTCTTATTTCTTTCTATCTTGCTTAAATACATCAAAAATAGTTCGTAACAGCTAAAACTTCTTGAAACTACTTCGACTACCTAAACTGTTAAAACTACTTATTACATTGCAATTGAGGAAATCACTATAGCTTCGATCTTAACTTACAAAGAAAACAAATTAAAACTTGAAATATCATTCTTTTTGTTGAATATGATTTGTTTCTGATGTGTTTCCCTGAAGTGTTGATGCATCTCCCTGACAGATCAGACATCTTTCCCTACATCTCTTCCAAAGTTCATTGTTTGTATTTTCTGCTTGTTGTCATGTCTTTTCTTCTTTTGATGTGGTATCTGAACAGTTCTACAATCATTAGGGGAATTTTGAGGTCTAAAATGGGCCTCGTAAGAAAAATTTACAACCAAAATAAACTTTATAATAACCAATAGGATTGAAGATGATGATGTCAACCATGGCGTATGATTCACCATTTTTGGAGTAAAAAAATAAAAATAATAAAACTACTTTTTCAACTCATATTTTCAACTTATCTCCCTAAGTTTTTTACTCAAATTTCAAGTGGGAGTACTCGTTGGTTGCAGAATTAATTCCTAATCCAAGGAGTACCCATGTTGCATACTTTCGATTGACCCTTCTACACGAAAAATGAGAAATACATGAAAAACGTGATTGCAATCACGTTTTTCATGTATTTATCATTTTTCATATAGAAAGGTCCATAGAAAGTATGCAACATAGGTACTCCTTGGATGAGGAATTAAGTTCTGCATCCAATGAATACTCCCGCTCAAAATTTCAGTAAAAACTTGGGGAGATAAGTTTAAAATATAGGTTGAAAAACTAGTTTAATTTTTTATTATTTTTTCTTATTTTTACTTTTATTTTTTCCCTCTAAAATTTTATGATGTAATATAATCTTATATTATTATTTCCACTATTATTTTATGATTTCCTTAGGAGGCCCATTTTAGACCTCAAAATTCCCCTAATGAATGCCTCTTTTCCCGACTTGACCCAGCTGTTGTGCTTCAAACAGTGCCACCATATGCTCCTTTGCCTCACTCTGCCTATGTCTTTGTGCTTCAAACCATGTTATTATATCCCCTTATGCCCGACTGTGCCTCTTCCTCTCATTCCTACAACGTTTAGTCTTCCATATATTTACAAAGTGCCACTGCATACAACTTTGTTCTGCATGGGGTCAAGCGTTACCCGAGTCTACTGCCCGCGCTCACGTTTTTTCATAAAACCAAAAAAATTGTACATAATCTTGGACTTTAAATAAATTAAAATTAACCTTTGAATGGTATCGTATCCACCTTTCCATCGCATTTCAGCACTTCGATGTTCATAACATATTCCTTAGCACTTTCCTCCTAAACTTGCGACGTGCAATGTGCGAGAGGGATGATGTGGCAAGCGGAGGTGGGGCCAATCGCAAATCGACAGATTTATTATAAGAAACCGGAGGTAATTGTTCAAATTTGCGAAGTGAAATGTGCGATGTGTGAGAGGGATGATGTGGCAAGCAGAGGTGGGGCCAATCGTAAATCACAAATCGGCATATTTTTTATAAGAAAAGGGAGGTAAGTGTTAAAATTCGTGAAGTGCGATGTGTGATGGAACCTATGGCTGACATGTGGATTCTCTTCACAACCTCCGATCAATATGACTTGAATTTATGTGCTATGATCTTCGTCGTCCATCTCTCTGCTTCAATTATGCGCTTTGATCCTGACGGTTGATTTTCCCCTTCACACTTCTTCCAAAACTCTTAAGTTTTTAAGGGAAAATACGCCAGTTCTTTGCCTTTGGGAAATATATATTATTTATTCGATAATGAACATAGTTTCATTCAACATGCTTGCGTACATTCCTTTAACGAATAAACAATCTTGATTACCAATTTTTTTTTCTCAACGGCATAACCCTCTTGAGCTTATTCGGTATTCTGTAGAGCTAGTCTCTCCTGAGCTTTCGAAGAATCCCGACTCGACCCGCCTTCACATCGCCGCACATAATGTTAATACACCAACATATAAATCAAAATTATTTTTCGACCTACAAAAATTTTTCATTTTCTACCATATATGCTTTTTTGGTGTTTTTAGAAATATTTAAAAAATTAAATGCAAATGAGCCACAACAACCTGAAAATTGGTTGCTCAAATGCCAAAACATTCTCTGCCATCATGATGCTTGCAAAAAATAGTGAAATTTGAGTATAAAGTTGACCCTGTTTTGAAATTTCCAAATTTGTGCCTCTAAGGAATCTAAAAGATTCCTTACAGATTCATGCATCAAGGTCCCACTGCTCAACGTTCTTCCTCTAGGAAATCAGCTTCTGATATCATAAAATTGTTTGCACCATCAAATTCCTAGCAAAATTATGAGCAATCTGAGTATAAAGTTGACATATTTCTGACACCATTTAAATTTGGCCCCCAAGGAATCTAAAAGATTCATTACAAGAATAAAATATATTCTTTATATTGTCTTGAAAATAATTCCATCATATTTTTTCCCCAATTCACGGTTCTGCTACTTCCATGCTTGTGGTTCCACTACCTTCCTTTCGCACTCGACCTCGTTCATTGGTCTGCCTTCTACCTCTCGCACTCATTTGCATTGGTTTTATATCAAATTATGGGCAAATAAAATAAAGCTCATTGACCATGTGATTTGGTTAGCAGGTTGAGTTTAGGGTGTTGTGCTGGCAAGGCTCTGAGTTCAATACCTTCTAGAGCCATATGTAGGATATATTTGTTGTTTATTTCAATTTTGTAATGGGGCCGCACATTGGTCAGAAAATTTCGATTCCTGTCGACCCCCAATAATGGAATTGGGCAGGGTCCTAGGTCAGAGCCGCGGGCCTTGACCAGTTATATTTTCTTTTTTTAAATATTTAAAAAATGGGGTGGCGGGGTTGGTGGCCCTCCAACATTTTTTTATATTTTATATTTTTTTACTTTTAAATAATTTTTTTTTTAAAATATCCACTAGATTTTTAGGGGTCACCGAAAAAATTAAACATGCGAAAAATTGACCAGTTCTCGCTTCCATTAAGTACCAAATTGTCGCTTATTTAGTTGCCACCAAATTTAGCATTTCCGCTAGTTTTAGAGGGACTACCAAATTTAGTGAGCTTACAAATTTAGCTGGCGACAGAAGTCCTGCCCCCTTGACCTGAAACTTTGACTGCCAATATCTTGCACATACGAAGTGATATTTGATTGACATCTGTGTCATTAGAATCAAGATGATGAGCTCTTCATTCTGGTCCTACTTTTGATAAAATCCACAGACTTCAATTTTTAAGTCTCTCCATAGCCACCTGGATCATTCCTCCCCACTGAGGAGATTTTGGTCCTCCAAAAGCATGAACATGACTACAACTTTGTTCTGCATAAGAGATGCCTTTGACATGCTACCTTCCCTCTCCTTCGCTTTTGTACTTTGGAACTCAGAATGATGAAATCGATACCTGTATAATATACAAACACATAACTGCTAATACATGTTCAATTACAAGACCAATCATGACCCAAGAAAACCTCATATTTTCCAAGATTTTATAGCACACTCATGGTCAATTTTACATCAAAAACCATTTCCCAAGCTATCAACTAGAAGGCCAAAAATATCATTGTGTTGCATTCATAAGTGATGGAAAACACTTCACCACTTTTACAAATATTTTGCAACATATTATTTACAAAATGTGGCCATACTCAACTACTTATAAATCCCCACTTCTTACCCAACCATATTAATAGGAATTCTTCCTGTAGTTGTTTCTCTTTTTGAAAAACTGCATTGACTGGTTCCTTCACTAGTTCTTTCTGGTCCTCCTTCGGTCATTGCTCTTGATGGAGCTATCAACATGTGGCTCTTTGATGCCCACCCTTGTTCCAATGGCTGCAAAAAATATTCTTCATCCAAATTTTCTTAACCTTCTTCCTACCCTGATGTGGAAAAGGATCTTCATGTCTTGGCCTCTTCCTTGTTGCCATTCTTTTCCAACCCTTGGAAACAACATGGTTACTCAAACAAAAAAAAGTACATGGTTTCTATACCATAAGTTCGGTTCATCATTATCAATCTGCTCGTAATAAAAAGGGACATTATAATACCGAGACATTTTATACCTTGCTTGATTGTCTCTAGTGTGAGCCTGATGAGAAGAATTTGCCTTAGCTCTTCTTTTGCAATGCTCACTATCATGGGAATATTGTGATGCACTCTCACCATCCTCTTTCCTTGATGGATTTTGGAATGGATTGGATTATTTGTTTTAGGAATCCCTTTCTTTTTCAACCTTTTAACATTCTCTTTAAATGTACCCCAATCCTACAAATCGAAGCCTTTGTACAACCTCTAATGGCTAAGTAATTCATTGGCCATTAATACCAAGTTCTCCTACTTTATACCCCATCTTGGTGGGGAATCTTATGTCAGTTCTTGAAATAGATATCTCAATGCTTCCAATATAAATAGCATCATGAGAAGGATTTTCCTTTACCTTCTATCATATTGGTGATGCTTTATCATATTATTTGGACAACTCACATTTTGTAGTGGAACATTCTCCTATTTGTTCCTCCACAACCTACTCTAACATGAGGCTCAATTTTTTTGCTTCTCTTCCTCTACATATTTTTAGAAGCCTTCTAAGCTCTGAATTATCTACTTAAATACAATGATTAATCTCTTCCAACTCTTGAAGCCTTGCTTACTTCAACCCTTTTCTCATGATGACATTCACAATCACTAGAAAAATGGTCAGATGGCTCTGATACCACTTGATCCAAAAAATAATTGTGAATTCTCTTAAACAAAAATCTCCATTATACATGATCTTTTATTGAAACTTATATTTGTATGTGATTCATGAGAAATGCATACTCTAAACAACACTTCAACAATCCATTAACATAAATAGGAACCAAATAACCATGAAGCAAGAGTGGGGAGGCTGCTTCATTAGTCCCTACAAGAAGATGAGTGCATAATGCAATATTTGTAAATACAAGGATGAAACTCTTATCTCGAGTGGCATGTCTCCAAAAAGACGTTCTCCTATAATGAACTCGCACTTACAATATGTTCTCCTTCGGCATTAAAAAGGAATTATTTCTCACAAAAATGGCATAAATGGACTCTCACACATAAGTAGCATAAAATGGTCCTCTTCAATCTACTAATCAAATTAAAGTCATACTCATCTCCATCATGATCGTCTTGAAATTCTAATACCAATGGTTGTAAACATAACTACTTTTTGGAAGAAGTGTCAACTTGGCCTTATTTCATCATTGCATCATCTCGGTTTTTGTGCAACGAATAAAATGATGAATTTCTTGTAAAGGTTCAGATCTCGTTGCCCTACTGAAACATTCATAGATCACCAATAGCTACAACACACATCCATCCTGTGTCAAGATTCAACTATTCAATGTATTGCCTCTAGAAATAGGCTACTCAAATCAGAAAAATTACTGCACCATCAACTTCCTAGCAACATTCTAAGAAATATGAGTATAAAGTTGACATATTTCTGACATCGTCAAAATTCGGCCCCTATGGAATCTAAAAGATTCCTCACAAGCATCAAAAATATTATTTGGGGTCATGGTTTCGCTACTTCCTCGCTTGTGGTTTTACGACTTTCCTTTACACACTCAACTCCATTCACAAATCCACCTTCTACCCCTCGCACTCATTTTCATGTGTTTTATATCAAATTATGGGTAGATAAAAAAAAACTCATTGATCAGGAAATTGTTGAAATTTCCAACAATAAATAGTGAAATGGCATCCAAAAATGGTACCATAGGGGACTTCTGATTTAATTTTCCCTTAATTAAAATGGAAGAAAAATTGCAATTCATCTCATGACCACTTTTATTAGTTAACTAAGTCAGGAAGACTTAATTAGCTTAGGAAATTCGAGTTAGAGGTCATAGAAGAGGCATGTAGGGTGTCTCATACATTTTAGGAGCCCTGGTTGATTTATTTGTGAGTTGTAATTAATTAACTCAAGAAATTGAGTTAAAATCAGTTTAACTAGTTCTAACTAAGAGATGAGATAGTAATAGGTCTAGTGAATTAAATCTAATTTAATTCACAAGTAGTCATCAATCAGTTAACTGATAATTCACTATAAATAGTTGTTGCATGTCAGTTCTAAGGAAGGCCCAGTTGAGTTTGAAGTTAAAGGGAAGATAATATCAGTTGTATAATTAGAAAATTATACAAGTCATGCCTGAGGTCATCAGGAAGATTTGGAAGGATTGTGCAATCATTATTTGGGATTTTCCTAATTAATAGGAGCTCAATTAGCCGAAGAATGTGTAAGCAAGGAAGACCAGGCAGAGGCAAGAAAAAGGTTAAATACTAGAGAATTTTCTTAGATTGTATGCCAAATTGGAAAGGTATCGCAGTGAGACAATGTACTATGCGCAGGTTTTACGAGCCAACGACGGATTTTAACACAAATAGCTTTAGACGTTGATGTTTATTTTATGTCTGCGTTTTGTTTCTAAAATGCATGATCTCAAGATCTTGTTTTATTACATTACAAGATCAGATTGAATCCCATTATTATAATTTATACAGCAATTTGGTTAGTGGGCTGAGTTTTGGGCGTTGGGTTGGCGGGGCTCCGGATTCAATACCCGCCCAAGCCATATGTAGCATATATTTGATGCTTGTTTTAAGTTTGGAATGGGGCTAACTATTGGGAAAGTCAGCCAGCTAGCCAGGCGGGTCGGCTAGCTAGACAGGTGGGTTGGCCAGCTACCTAGGCGGTCGGTCACCTAAACAGGCGGGTTGGCCAGCCCCCGTCGACCCCCAATATGGTGTGTCGTTATAATGACGATGGGCGAAGTCCTAGGTCAGAGTCGTGGGCCCTAGCCCATTGTATTATTTTTTAATATATTTAAACAGTGGGGTGATGAGGTTGGTGGCCCGCCACACTTTTTTTATAATTTTTTTTTAATTATTTTAAAATTTGTCTGCCAAATTTCTATGGGTTGTCGATAATATTAAATAGCTGACAAATTGGCCAATTCCATCTATCATTAAGTACCAAATTATCGCTCAGTTATTTGCCACCAAATTTGGCATTTCTACAATATTTAGTCAGACTTTCAAATTTAGTAAGCTTCCAAATTTAGTCGGCGACAAAAGTCTTGGCCCCTTGATCTGAAAATTTGACTGTCAATATCTTGCACATAAAAATTTGTATTTGAGTGTCGTCTGCACTGTTGGAATCAGGATGACGAGCTCTTCGTTCTGGTCCTGGTTTTGATGAAATCCACAGACTTTGATTTTTGAGCCTCTCCAAAGCCACCTAGATCAAGCTTACAACTATCTCACGATTATGCCACTATAATTATGCAAGGATTTCCAGTTTGGTTACTACAATAACATAACCAATACAACCAAATATTGTTCCAACACCTTTTAAACATTCCCAATAGTTTATTTTTTCATATAAACAATAAAATTACAGACCATGGTTCATACATTAATAGCACCATTTCAGATAAAAAAATGTAATTGTATATGTGCATTCATTGTTTCTAGAGAAAATGAAAAATACGTATCCCAAAAACTAATGGGAAACTGAGTTTGAGACTATAGCTCTACACTCAACCATAGATAAGCTACAACCAATCCTCACTTGCAACTGTCACCCCCGAGATAGATTCCAAAGATTAAGGAGTAATTTCATTTTATAGGGATTAGACTCAACTGTTAATCAAACTAGGGACTCTAGAGGTTCTCCCACCTCCACCGATCAACTGAATTCTAGTCAACAATGCACAGGTATTCTATAGACCTGTTGTCTCCACCCTTAAATATAAACACTATGGTCCCACCCCACTTGAGGACTCCAGGACCCACAATAAAACCAAACATATAACAATAAAGCCTCCAAAAATATTCCAGGAATTTCCAGGAATAATTTTTCCACCCTAGCCCTAAAGGAACTCAGAGAAAACCCATCTCCTCCCTTTAGAAAATGGGGAATTGAGAGGCCATTAAATCTGCACCTAGAAGTGATTTTATCCTTACTTCTTTCCAACCAAGAATTATCTCTCTTTTTCTCTACATTTTCTTAGCTTTTTCAATTTTGTCACATTCCTCCTGCTGCATTTTTTCCTTTCCAAATTTATGTTGTATCCTTCCTCTATTTTTTTCTCTACTTTGCCCCAACAATTGACCACCCTCTTCCACCATTTGAATGATATTTTTTGTTTGATGGACTCTCTTCAACATTTCAACTCTCCCTTGCTTGCTTGTTGTGTTGTCCCTAGCTGTCCCCCTGATATTTTCCTTGCTTTTTTAATTGTCTCCCTTGATACAATGGCTCTTGCAAGAAAAATCTTGTTAGCCAATGAAAAATGTGCCACCTTCCTACATGCGTTTTTAATTTATGGTTACTTTGTTGAAGTGGGTGGCCAACACACCTTACCGACTGGAAGCCTACCCATTATCCTTTTTAAAAATTTCCTATCCTTGTTTTCTTGTCCACTGTAAGGCACAACTGAAAATAAAATACAATATTTTTCCCTTTTGCACAACTATCAACTTCCATGTACTAGCTCACATTATTTTTGTAAGTAAACCTTAAAAATATCCCCAGCAAGCAACCCCCCAACCTCTAGAATCCATATCCCATTACTCAGCCCATTAATTTCTCAAAATATTTACATTGCGTACATGAGTGTAAACTAATTGGGGTTGTTGCACACATTGGATGGATTGCAAGTACAACCAAATAGGTATATGTCATATATTTCTTCGTCGAGCAAGGGAATTTCAGGTAGAGTGATTGAAGGTTAATTATCAAGTACATCTAACATACATAGATCAACTAGGGGTGTGAAGATCAAAATAAAATTCCTTATATGCATGGGATTTTTTATTTCTTTTGGGGGGTTGTGTTATTATGATGTTGGGACCATAGACGACATCAATATTCCCTTGAGGTGCCAAAATCTAATCAAAATATGGGTACCCAAAGGCCTTCCTTAAGTAAACATCGATTCTTGTCTCAACAAGAGGATATATCGCATTGCACCATCATTGCTACATGGTTTGGGACTATTTTCCATGGGTAACATAAAGGTTTCTTACAATGGATTAACTAAATTGATGGAGTATTTCAGACCCTGCAACAATTACAGAGATTGGTTATAGCTGGTCCAATATATGCGAGGTATGTGGAGATACAGATTGGCTCCAAATTATATACAACTAAGAGACAATGATAAAAACAAATGTGTGCCTATCTATATTGATAGAAGTCCAAAAGCATCAGGTAATATTGCAGGGTTTATAAACAGTACACAACCTGACACAAAAAATGAGCAACCCAATTGCATATTTGAGGGACATGAAGGAAACCGTGTATTCATATGTGCACTAAGATCAATAGTTGCAGGAGAAGAGTTGTTGATAAATTATAACATGAATCAAATAGATACAGATATTGCCACTATGGGAGCGATATGTAACTGTTAGAATGAAGTTTTTGGAGAAGTGTACCAAAAAGCTTCACTTAATCTATTGGTGACAAATAACCCTAAAAATTATCAATAACTATCAATTTCCTTTAGATCGACAAAATAGACATTAGAAGCCCTGTAATAATATCATGCAAATATAAAGAGGCATATAACAGGAGAAAATGATGTGAAAAACCTAATGGAAATATGATAATTTTATTAAAATGAACTATAATAGATACACATGATGAGGAAAATATGTAGACTCAGATCTACAACATCCCCTTCCGTGGGATGGGTTCTTTTCTACCCTACGCTTTAGCTACTTCTCTCTCTCTCTTTCTCCAAAATGCAATGGGAAAAAAGGAATTGGTGGTGTCTTTAACTCGAAAATGGGAGCTCAAATATCATGAGACAATAGTGACGACGATTAGAATGGTCATGTGTAGAGAATGAGGAGAAAACCCCTCTATTTCTAATAAAATATTATGATAGATCTAGATCTAGAAAAATAATAATGAATTATTACACCAAATCAAGATCTAGTTGTTAAGAATATTAATTATATAGTAGAGAGGGAAAGATTATTTGAAATGTTCAAACATCTTATATAGCAAACTAATTCAAAAAATAATGATTTATTGAGTTAATCAAGGAAAATGGCTAAAGTAGATAATAAATAAAAATTATTTATTAACTACTTTTGAGGGGATTAAGTCCAAAAAAATAGAAATAATGATTTAATAATTATCTTATGATAGAAATAGGGGATAAATATTAAATAATAAATAAATACTGATTTATTTAATTATTTCTAAGTTTTTAAATATAAAATGGTTGAAAATAATCATTAAATAATTATTTCAGAATATTGCATAAAAGTTTTTTTTGTTACGTCTGAGCTCTATGCCTTGGTAGACCACCTTTGCCTACCCTTTGCAGTGTTGCGGATTCTGCACCTGCTAGGCCTTCCTGTGTAGTTCAGGTGCCATTTATGATCCCTTGTTGGCCCTCAGCATTCTGACCTTGCTTCCATTGCAATGGAAGCCCCTTGCTAGGCACTACGCATGCAGTTTCCTGGGCATTAAACCTCGATGGATCCTTCCAACCCTAGTGGTCCTTCTGACGCTTCAATAGATTTCGAAGCATTGATGCATGCTACTCCAACCTTCAAAATAGCTATCCATGCAAGATTCGTAAAAAAGGCAAACGAAATCCCTGAAATCGCCCTTGAAGCTCCGCAAGTTCGAGCTTGAGCCCTCCAACTGGAAGATCGTGGTCTCATTGGAAAATTTATGGGCCTTTGGCCCTCTCCCCACTATGTCAGATCTTGGCTAGACAAAAACTGGAAGCCATTAATCCAAGGCAACGTCATGACATCATTTTGTGGTAAGGGTTTCTACACATTTTACTTTGAGCATAGAGAGGATTGTGATTTAATCTTCAGGAATGGGACTTACTTCATGGGTGCCCATGGACTGTACCTTGATCGTTGGAGCCCCAACTTCAACCCTGAATGCGAAATCCCCTCAGTTGTCCCTGTGTGGGTAAAACTCCCATTCTTACCTCTCCACTGTTGGAACCACTCCACCTTCAAATCCATTGGTAATAATCTAGGAAAGTATATCGACTGTGCCAAGCCGAAATATGGACTATTCGCATGTGCCCGCATCTGTGTCGAAGTCGATCTATATTTTGGCCTTCCTGAGGCAATTAAATTATGCATTAATAACTGGACCCATATTCAATAAGTAGACTATGACCAAATATCGTTCAAATGCAAATCCTGTCATGAATACGAGAATTTTTCCTGTGAATGCCTGAAACGGTAGACAATATAGGTTCAAGATGATCCAGAACAATTGCATGCAGCAAAGAAAACAAAAAAAAGCATCAAAAGCTCAGCAAAATCGTACAGGAGGCACCTCAAATATTGGGGGCAAAAAATCCACTGTTGCTCCTAGCAAAAAAACACAAGCCCAGCTGAGACACAACCATCCAAAAAAGAAGACCATACGATTGGTGGCCCATCTACTTCAAATAATTCGAATAGGTTTTAAATCCTTGCTGATATGGTAACTGAGGAAGATACATGAGAAGAGACGCCCGACAAAGTTCCACTAAATCACACAATAGGAGGAAAAGGGAAAGCTAAAACTCATGACAAAATAGACATAGAGGAAGTAGGAATGTCGGAAGAAGAAGACGGAGAAATTGGAGAGGATGGATACCACTCTATCAAAGAGAATGATATAACTTCACCCCAAGGCGTAGTAGATGATCCAGCTACAGAAAAAGGCACTCTCATTGAGCAACATGCCAAAATATCAGGAAGGAAATCAAATAGAAAAATCAAGTAGGCCAAAGCAGAAAGAGACAAAGAATTAGGACACCATACCACAATTATTCGCCAATTAGCAGACCTTAGCAGCAAAGGAAATAAGAAGGGTAATCAAGTAGACCGTTTAAAATGGGTCTCCCTCTCAAAGAACTAATAAATTAAAGTAGTTTCTTGGAACTGCAGAGGAATAAGTACCAGAAAGGGAAGAGAAAAAACCATGACATTTATCAAGAAAGAGAATTCGAGCATTGTAATTTTGCAGGAAACAAAGTTGAACGAGGTGGATATTGCTACACATCACCCTGAGATATGGAACAAAAGTGAGCTAGAGGCAGTGAGCTCGCATGGAGCCTCGAGTGGGGATGCACTATGTGGGACCCTGCAAACCTCCTCCTGGTAAGCACCCTAAAATTAGTTCATTGGATAGCAACAAATTTTTTTGTCAAAAATCTAAATTACACCATTACAATCATAAATATATACATGCCAAATACTTATGTTGAAAATAAATATTGTTGGAAGTCCCTACATGACCTCAATCATACAGAGTATGGCACAAATTGCATTCTAGGAGGATATTTCAATACAATACTAAAACATGATGAAAAGAGAGGAGGGACAGTGGTAAGAGAAATTCATCAGGAAGACTTCGAAGACCTACTAATGCAGTTAAATATCTTTGATGTGAAGCCATGTAAAATTAAATACACATGGAATAATAAGAGGGAGGGACTGGGGCACATAGCAGCAAGGTTATACAGGTTTTTAGCTTCAGATCTTCTATTATCTTTGCTCTTCTCTTTATCTTCAGGGACTCGGCCATGGTGTGGATCGAACCACCGACCGATCACGCTCCTTATTTCTCCTCCAGTTAACTATGGGCCAATCCCTTTCAAATTTTCCCCATTATGGACAGAAACAATTGGCTTCTCTGAAATGATCGCTACATCCTGGACTCAGTGGGTAAAAGGAAACCCTATAACCATATGGGAAAGGAAAGTTAAAAGGTTAAAATTAGACATCAAAGAATGGCTCAAAACATACAATGCAAATTTTTCCCTGAATGTCAAAACAGCAAAAGAAAATATTGCAAAAAAGCAGGCTCTAATAGAAAATAATGAAGTGGAGAAGGCGGACTTCCAAGAAGAAATAAAAACGTTCCAAACATACAATGCGAGCCTGAGACAAGAGGAAGATATGTGGCGGCTCAAGTCACGCAATAGATGGCTCAGCTCCGGAGACAAGAACATGAAATATTTCCACGAGCAAGAAAATTTCGAGAGATCAAAAATGGCATCACCCAAATTCAGCATGGATCTCAAACTCTCGACTCTTTTCATGAGATTAAGGTTTTTGCAGTAGATCACTTCTCTGCCCTGTACCAAGATGATCAACCCTCAACCCCCATTAGTGAAGCCTTCTTCTTGGACTCGATGCCTTCTCTGGTGACCTCTGATGCCAATAAAATCTTGATGCTCTACCTAATCCTCAAGAAATTCAAAAATTTGTCTTTTCCTTTTCTCCAGATAAGGTCCCTGGACCTCATGGCTTCACCGGTAGGTTTTATCAAACCTATTGGCATCTAATAAAAATATATTTATGTTGAATGATCGAGTACTCCTTGAAGACCTCATACATCGGCGGTGGAATAAATTTAGCCTTTTTAGCCCTAATACCAAAATAACGAAATCCATCCTCTTTCTCGAGATTTAGGCCAATTTCCCTCTGCAACTTCTCTTATAAAATTATTCCCAAAATCCTAGCCCTTAGACTGAAATTCCTCCTACCTCTTCTCATCTCTCCTAATCAAGCCGGCTTTTTCCCAAGAATACAAATCTATAACAATATAATCTTAATCCAGAAAGCCATCTCCTCAAGTTGGAGATGTGAGGAACAAGGAATGGTCATTAAACTGGATATGGCCAATGCATTTAACAGGGTTCAGCACAAATTTCTCCTCAACACAATGAAGAATATGGGATTTAAAGAGACCTTCATCGAATGGATAGATAAATGCATTGTCAGACCCTGGATCTCTCCTCTGATTAATGGTAGGGGGGCTGGGTTCTTCCAAGCATCAAGAGGTCTCCGACAAGGGTGTCCCCTCTCGCCCTTTTTATATATTTTGGTCGGAGAGTCCCTTAGACGCAGCCTTGAAGCAACAAGGTCCTCTCAACACATCCCGAGAATTATATTTAAAGAAGGAATCAAAAGCATAAATCATGGGCAATTTGTTGATGATACAACTCTTATTGGTGGAGCCTCTCTGGTCATAGCTAGAATATTCAAGTCTTACCTGCACAAATTCCAAGAAGCATCTGAAGGGAAAAAAAGCGATGCCAAATGTATAAAATATGCATGGAATATATCCCTTAGAAAGGGAAAAAAAATATAAGAAATATTGGGGTTTCAGGTAGAAATAGACTAGAAGAAATTTAAATACTAAGGAGTCCAAATTTTCTTGAAAGGGGCTAGTCCTAAGGCCTGGCAAGGCATGATTGACAAAATGAAACAAAAAATAACCAATTGGGGAGGGATTTAGCTAAATCCAACTGGTCGTCTCATTCTTATCAAATCAGTGTTGTCTTCTCTCCCTATATATCAGTTTGCGGTTCTCCAGGCTCCGAAGTATGTCCTACAACAGCTTGGTAGTTTCATAAGGAATTTATTATGGGAAGGAGGTAAAAAAAAAACAAGAAAATATCACATGGTAAACAGGAAGATTGTTATAGCACCCAGGCAGCATGGAGGACAAGGAATTTGTGACCCAAGATTAACGAACCTAGCAATTGGGGCCAAATTATGGTGGGGGCTAGTCATAAAATCGGAAGAATGGTGGGTTCAAGTAATAAGAGGAAAGTATTTCAAGCAACAAGAACAGTAAAATAGGTATATCCTAGCCACTCAACGATCCCCAATATGGCATCTTCTTCTATCCTCATCTTCTTTAATTACTCAAAACATCAGCAGAGTTCCTGGAAATGGTCTGACAGTCAAAATTTTGGAGGACAAAATAATGAATAAGGCCCCTCTAGCAAATTTGGAACAGCTGAAACCCCTTCGTGATCACTTCATATAGATTAAAATCACAACCTTGGCACAAATCTCAGTGTGGGAGGACAAGAGGAAATATAAAGGATGGCTTCTAGTGGATATCCCGAGCGAACTCGCATTTCCTCTTCGAAGAAAAGGTCCCCCCAAAAAGTGGGATATGGAATCTTATTTGGAAGCCAAATGTTATTCCCAAAGTAAATTACTTCAACTGGAAGCTAAATCACAAGAAAATTCTCACATGGGACAACATCAGGAAAAGAGGTATAAGCAGGCCGACCAAGTGCCCTCTTTGTGAACAAGAGGAATAAACCATAAACCATTTATTCATAAAATTCACATACAACAAACAAGTCTGGAAGGAGGCTTTCAGGCAGATATTATCCAAAATCAATTGGCCAGCAGGGACCTCCATGTTCTTCTCAACACCCAAAAAATGGTACAAAGGCAATCTTCAAAGTAAATCAAATATGAATTCCATCCTTCAATCTCTTCCAAAGTACATCTGCTAGAATATTTGGATCGCAAGAAACAAATTGATCTTCAAAATGAAAAAAGAATGCTACCATAGTTTCAGTGCTCTCAGCCTTATCCTTATGTTTCGAGTTCAACTCCCCACAGCTTGAATCGTCATTAGATATTTTAGAATGGGAATGGTTGTCTCCATGGTCCTGGAGAAAGAAGAGAAAAATAACAAAGGTGAATCCTCCTAGTTGGTGTCTCAGAAGCACTCAAACTGAGCTAATGGACGAGATAAAGAAGAAAGGGAACTAGACTTTTATGTTCGACAGAGCCTCCAAAGGAAATCCAGGGGAGGTTGGGGGAGGAGGGGTCCTCATTGATCCCGACGGAAAAACAAGGGGGATAGGCAGAGCAACCAACAACTTAGCGGAGGCAAGTGGCCTTTGGCTCAGAATCACCATCGCAAAAGAAAAAGGTGTGAGACATTTGTGGGTACTAGGTGACTCTTATATCCTAATCAAAAACCTGGTTCAAGGGAAGGAAACACAAAATTTTGGTTTTCAAGTTCATGTGGTTATTTTTTACTGGAGAGCTTGTCGGATTATCCACAGTCTTACGAAACACTTGTCGACGTTTCGAATCCCAACGTCCTGAAGATGGATCCCCGTTGGGATTCGAAACGTCGACAAGTGTTTCGTAAGACTGTGGATAATCCGGCAAGCTCTCCAGGAAACACAAAATGCTAGAATCAATCAAATTTTAACTAGAATTAAGGATGAATCAAAGAAATTTGAAGGCATCCAGTAATCACATGTGCTCAGATTCCTAAACACTCAAGCAGATGAGCAGGCCAATAAAGGGTGCAATTTGTTGAAGGGAATATGCGACATCGATGGAAACGTTGACACCAAATCTATCCCCTAACCCTTCCATGCGTATTGGCACAAAGAATCGGACCTCGACCCCGGCTTTCATAGGAAAACCATGGATCAGGAAACAGCATCTCTGTTGGACAGCGTTGGAACAACATTTGGATGGAACATTATTTGGAAAAAAAAGGAACAATGATTCCTTTGGACAGAATTGGAACATCACTCATCTTGGACAACATATGGACAGCATTCGTTATGGAAATATTTGGAACAGCATGTGTGCAACATCCGAACATCATATAGACATCATTCATTTGGGACAACAATGGCACGACAATACCTCTAGACAGCATTGGGATAGCATACCCTCTAGAAAGTATTTGGACAGGAGCTTGAGCCTCTTCAGGAAGGTATCCTCTTCTAAGTGCCATATCCCAGTAGAAATGGATAAGCCAGTATCAATATAATTCTGAATGGACAAGAACAAATGCACATGCCTTGGTAACTCATTTTGTAAGCTCTACAACACACATGGGAACGGAATGCACCGTAGATATAGACAAAATAAAAATAAGGCGTCTACGAAGATAGCCCTATATGTAGGTAATTACACTTTTTTTGAATTCTGGAATGAAAATGACACCATCCCAAATACATGTAACCATCCGGTTTAATGCCGTGATCCGGATGCAGATTAATGAAACTACTACCTTTTACTATTAAAAATATATATATTTCAATTGAATAATAAATAAATAATGATTTATTTAATTATTCTCATGTGGTTTTTTTTTTTTAATTTTAATGAGAAATAATTTATAAAAATGGTTCCCTAAATTATTTCCTAAGGTGAAAGTGGGTTTTAATATGTAAAATCCCATCATACATGGTGTATTTCAATCATCCTGGTATAAAATGGCTAGGTAACTATTTTTTACGTGATAATAGTAACCTCTCATTAATTGTTCTTATATGTTATGTTTATCATTCAAATTTCAATAATGTGTAATTTTGTATATATGATTGGATTTAAAAATGAAAATTTGATCATAGATATGGGTACTTTACTATGATTATCATCGTCACATTCATCATTTCCCTTCTGCTAATCACGTCCCTCTTGTTGAATGTGATGCTTCAATCGAATATGGTCCTAAAAAATGAGCACAAATGTTGGAATGCGTAATACCTTAGAATCAACCCAAGTCCCACAACCAATCTAAAATACATGGCCATGTCATTAAGATTGATCAAAGGTGAAGTTAAGAAGTTGAAGGGAAAGTAGGGGATCCTTTATCCGACCCCCACTCCATGTCACCCTTCTTCCTAGTTTAGCTTTGAGCAATATCCTTTTTGTTTTTGAAGTCAAAACACATGTATCCTTGTGATCTTGTATGTCCTTTTCCATAAAATTTTGGGTTTGAAAACTCTATAATTTCTCGCATGTAATAGGAGTAATACTTTCTTACTAATGTGTGTATGTGTTTATATGTCCATCAATTAAATGTCTATGTTGAAACCTTTTTTTTAACATTTTAAAAAAATATTTCATGGCTCTAGTTATATTATTATGTGGCAGGTTGATCCATGTGGAAAAGAACTTACGCAGACAGAAGTAAATGATTAATAATTTCAATTTACATTTTATGTGAAATTTTGGTTTTTTTTTTAAATAATCGAAATGATAGCTTTTCTTTTGTTGAAATATGTAGTTTGAGCCCTGTTTTGATGATGATGATCTGATGAGGAAGACTTATGATCATCCCCCAACCTTGAGGTCACAATATCAAAGCATATCAAGAAAACTAACAAACAAATTATGGAGTTGATACGTGGTAGGGATGAAATTCTTGCGACTAAGGCTAGGAATAAAGATCTTAAGATGTACAAGGTAATAACCATATTTTAAAGTGAATTTTTTATGTCATAAGTTCAATATTTTTTTATTTTTTTTTTAAACAATATCTAATCTAAGAAGCATTTTCTTTGTTATGTAGCATTATTCGGAGAAACTTCGCTACCTGCATCAATCAATTGATCCTCAGCTCGGTGTTGGTACTAGTGGAATTGTCGAGACATGACATGAGCATCTAGCCAACACTAACACCCAACCTATATCCGTGAGGAAACTATTCACTTCTCCACATTTGAGTGGTCATACTCTCTAGTAGTGACATTGGGTTCACATCATTGGCTATGACCAATGAGCACATGCCCCCTGAGCCAAACATGGAGCTAGGCTCTCGATCAGTTAGTGACAAAGGTGACCCTAGTACTAATGACATATGGGTTCATTTATTGGAGAATCACGTGTTAAGAAGACAAGGAAAATTGCATACACTTTTTTGGTGAATGAAAAAGGAATTCCAATAAAAACACCAAAAAATCTTGGTATTTTTTATGTTTTAATTGTTTAATCTTTCCTATCTCAAACATAAGCCATCTATATTATTATTTTCAAACTAATGATTGTATCATTTTGCATGTAGGTAACAACATGTTTTATAAAAAATGTGACAATGAAGTGTTAAATACTTCTGGTCCCACCATACGCAGAAGGTGGAATTGCCAAAATTCCAACCTTAAAAAAGAGCTTATGGACTGCCTTGAAGATCTATTTGGGGTAGATACCTTCAGTAAAACCAAGGTCACCACCGAAATTAGAAATCATTTAAAATATGTATGAGACAAATATAAGGTTAATTTGGGAGATGACCCTAGGTATAAAGTGCCCTCCCATGGTTCCTAAGATGGAATGGAAGGGCCTCATCAAGGAAGCAGAGTGGAAGAAATTGAAAATAGAAGAGAAAACATTGTTGGTGAAACAAGATATAAATCACATCTTGAATCCAATACTTTTATTTTTATTTAGTTTTAAATAAAATTGTGGTATATAACATACTTGAAACTTTTCATAAGCTCCCCAACACTTCGAAGGAAACCAAGGCAAGGCTTGAGAAGCATGGGAAACACAAACTGGGCCATGGTAGCTATTTGAATTTATAGGTATCAATTGTAAATACCCAAACATGTTAACAATATTATCTGTTATATCGCCTTCCAAAATCTTGGTAATTTCGCTAGCATATAAAAAAAATCAATACTCTTATACAATGTAGGGTGAGTAATTCAGAACTAAAGCCACGAAGGAAGACCTCTAGATTAGTTTCAAGTTTTCATTTAAAGCTATATTGTTTAGCAAGAAAATCCCCTCTGCGAACAGAAGCGATCCCTCTAGCCCTAGGGTGGGTCTAGCAACAAGGGAACACATTGAATTCCTAAATTCCTAACTTGTAAATGAAATACAAACTGGAACAGATATCCTACCTCAGTCCAATGCTTTTGACGTGGCATGCAGCAGAAATCCTTCAACCTTTTTCTTCATGCCTTACGCTCAGTTGGTGACGATTTCCATGCACCTGAACAAAGATCAAACAAACGATGGCAACATACAAACATATACATTCATCTACAACTATTCAACTTGTCAAGGAGAGTTAAACACTTTGAATATAAATGGAAACAAAGTTGGAACCAGAAACCAGTCATGTATTATTGATATATGAAAAATAAGTTTACAACCTTATGCCTTAACGTTGTATATCTCCTTCGACGGGTTCAGTCGGGAACGTCTCAAGCATTCGTTCGTCGTTTGGCTCAATGAGGCAATGGACTTAAAATCTCTCTCAACAATGGATTCTTCTATGCTTTCTTCAACACACTAGTTATAACTAATGATTGTTTAGCTAGCTAAATCAATGTGAGCAAGAAGAATTTATAGGAGAGGAGGAAGAGGTTTGGGATCCACATAAGGTGGAGGAGAGGTCTATCCCTTTGGTGAGTTGCACATTTGTAGGAACTAATAGTCCAAAGGGAGAAACTCGACTTGATCCAGTCGAACAAACCATCATGACTCCGCTCACGAACCTATTAAACCATAGAAGCTATGTTTCTGTTTTTTAAAAATTTCCAAAAGTAGCTCGGCGCGGGTGAACTTATGAGACAGAGTGTCGATGGGCACAAGGCTCAGTGTTAATTTGTTCATGGGCGCAAGGGCATAACTACCTACCAGTGCCAACCTAAAAGCATAGGTTTATGAAGGTCTGCTTGAGGAATGATTAATGGATATTATGTTTATGACATGCCAAGGAGTGTAATGACATTTATGGAAATCTATGACAGTACACAGGGGTCACTGAAAGGGTCCTCCAATGTTCGGGATGGGGATTGCAGGACTGGTGAAAAAATATTTTGTAACAGATGCCCCCTAAAGCATGAATTCCGAGAGAGAAAGAGCGGTGAAATGCTTTAAGAGAACATGCCCAAACCAAAACTCCATTGTCAGAAGACCTGCAAGATCAAGTACAACTGATATCTCTGATACATGAATATGTGGTATGGGCACAGCCATCCATAATAGAGAACATGTAATAAGATCCAAGGTATGGACACAAGCATCCAGCGACAAGGATCATCAAATAGACTCAAGCATGGTCGCAGCCATCCAATCAGAATAATCATGCATATAGTCATGATAAACCAAATCGTCACGCAGCCTGGATTTTATCAGACAAAACCCAGGGTCTTGTGCTCTATCTCGACCCAAACTAGTACAAATTCAAGCATGCGAATTAATGAGTTGAAGTCAAACATGCAATAAATTCACCTGATTACCATGAAATGATGAAAGCTTTTAATAGGCGTGAGAGAGACCAACAATAATGACAATAGTTATCAAGGTACTGCCAGTACAATCCATAGAATGTGAACAATGAACTGGAGTTGAACACCCGCGAGATCACTCAATCGAAGGCCAATGATGAGAACTTTTCGTCGAATGCAAATAAATTTCCATTGAGGCAAGAAAGCTCTAAGGTACCAGAAGGGAGTCTCTAGATCAGCTTCCTGGATAATTAGCTGAAGTCGATAGGAAGTGATCGGTCAAAGGAGGGCCATAATGTTTCCCACGTCATTGACATGAGACAGAGGAATAAGATGAATGAATAGAGGATCAGGGGTTGAAAACTATAGAAGGAACTTCTCTTGAACATATTGGAGACACGACTCCGGAATTTGGAAGTATTTTACATCAAGGAATATGAGGTCATGATGACGAGGAAAAGAGCATATGAGAGGTAAAAATGGATAACCCAAACCCATGGAGGAAAAATGAAGAATATGGGATGTCCCCAACCCAACACAAACTGCAGATGAGTGTCATGTTCAAGAGCGACATACTGCTGACACGACTAAGAACTGGTTCCACTTTTGCCCCACCATTTATGGTGAGTACCCCAATTATTTTTGGAAACAAGCTTGAAGGGGATAACATTTGCTTTTCATGTAAGTTTTTCCTTCGGAAAAATCCATCCTAGTACATTTTACAAGCCCTAGGAAGGAGGAACTCGATAACGTCATGATGATAATTTCTGATGTCATTTATTTTTAACGAGTCTGACAAGGGGAAAACTAGTGTCTTTTCATGTTTAGAGAGTTTGAAAAGAAGCGAAAAAAAAAACTTCAACAGGTCCCTTTTCATAGGTAGTCTCACAGATCCGTAAAGGTAGAAAACAATATCTAAGAGAATCTCTTAGCCATGTTCAACTAAGGTATTCCTTTTTCGTAAATAATCTGTCCCAGCCCGAAAAATGGGTAAACATATATTGGACAGATGAAGTTTCACAGCCTTTAACGAGTTCAAAATGACAAGAGTCTCGGCAATCTTTTCAATTTTTTAGAGTCACAAAAGAGCTAAAAGATGACTCTAGTGGGTGACTTTTTTTGTGTTTTTACCGAGTCCAAAAAAGTAATAGAATACAACTCGTTTCTTCATCGTCGTCATTTTTTAGGACCTATTGTTGCACAAGAAACAAACATAAAACCAATTTTTCGAGAAAAAATAAAAATCATCGAAAAATATGTCCAAAACATAATTAGGGTTTAGAAAAGGTTATAAAACAATGCAAATAGTAAAAACAATTCACTTTCTACCTTTTCACCTTCTTGTGAGAATATTTACCATTTTTTACTGTGAACTTGCAGAGCTGACGGCAGGCAATCCAGGAGGTCATTTGCGAATCCGTTTTGCTCTAGGTATGAGCTTTGATCTTCATTTGCATTTTAGGCTATTTTTCATTCTCTGTTTCCATGATTTGATGCATTTTAGGGGAGGTATTGTAAAGGTTTGGTCATGGTCATCGGCGCAGATTCTAGGCACGGAGTCACGCCCAACCCCAAAAATTTTGAATGGGGAGGTGCCAATCAGAACTGTTGTTTGCAAAACGGCAGCATCGAACTCCGCAGCCAAAAAATATCAAGATTTTCTCCAAAATTCCTAGATCAAATTGCTTGAGTTTCAATCTTATGCTAATGGGAGCTTCAATTGTGGTTTTTTCAGTGAAATCAATAGCTAAAATGGTCATAGAGTGGAAATAACTTGAGCACAGGGAAGAGGATGAACAGGTTATGGGAAACAATGCATGTATGGATGCCCTGAGAAACTACGGGCTCTTGAAATTCTTCCTAAACCGGTGTTTAAGAGCTCAGCTGGAACTATTACAATACCTTATTAGTGTGTGGGACATTGATCGAGAAAGATTTATTGTTCATGACCAAGAGTTGGAGATAGAAATCTCCAACATTTATTTCATTACTAGATTGTTGCGGGGGGGAGATAAATCGATCTTGACAGGTACTCGGCCCCTTGGAGAGAGCATGGGCATGCTGATAGACAAAGTCTGTCCAGTAACAAAGAAATGATCCAAGAGCAGCAAAGTAGACATTCGTACAGTGCATGACTTCGAATTGAGGGTAGTGCTACATACTATAACTCGGGCCGCTGGATCTCAGACCCCCCACAAAGCTACAAAGACATAGCTTCAACTTTTTGTGGATCTCATGGCTCCAACCATATTCAATTGGGAAAAAGTTGTGACAATCAACTGAAAACGTCAGTTAACTAAATGCAAGAATGGAAAGCTGAAAAAATTTGGATATGGATCCATCTTAATACCATTCATCCTGGAATGATTGTCGATATTTCAGCGCCAGGAGGTGGAAGTGCTTATACCACCAGCACGAGAGCCACAGATGGTCCGTTGGGTGGAGTTGATGCCTCGATTAGGAGGTGGTCAACACATGTCATAGAGGCCATAATTCTTTGACTGGCTCTGCCGACAGCTCATCATGGTAGAGGACTGGCCGTACACTGGCACCGATTTCAGGGGTGATCTGGACCTTCCACTCCCAGAAGGAGATGACTGGGATGAGGATTTAGGTAAGAACTCATTTATTTTTATTTTTATGAGTATTATGATTTTTTTTTTATGTGTTCTGATATTCACCCATGTGTTGCAGATGTTGGCCTAGAGAGACCCGCAGGGATGTCCCCCATAGCACAGAGGGTCCCACGCAATTTCGAAGCAGCCCCTCATGGTGAGGGAAGTGAGGAAGAAGATATCGTGTGCAACTTGGAGGGACTCACAAGTGGGATCCCTGATTATGTGATATTCGAGGACGTTCCTCGTGCTTATGAGAGGCACACCGTAGGAGTGTCTAACCGCATCCACCGACTGCTGAAGTGGGTCGTACGTGCAGTAACATTCTATCATGAGCACCATGCAGATTAGACACCTAGGCTTCATTTATGCATATTTTTGAGAGACATGATGTCTCGGGATGTAACCGAAACAGATATATTTTTTTAAATATGATGAACACATGGATGCAAATAATAGATATATATATATATATATATATATATATATATATATATGCTTATTTTCTTGTGTAAATATTACTATGTAATGATGATTACTTTTACAAATTTCACAAATGTTTGTCTAATATAATATTAGCTACTGCCTCAGTTAACGTATTCATTCTTATAGGAATATGTTGATATGTGATATAATCAAAATTCCTTTCTAACAAGTGAACACGCAAATACATCCTTAAAATCTGAGGGTTTCTCACAGAATAATTCCCATTGAGCCGGAGAACAACAAGCTGAGAGTCTACGTTTACAATTAATTCATGAATTTCAAGAGCAGTAGCTTCAATTAGGAGTTCGATGATTGCACTGTATTCAATGACATTGTTAGTTGTTCATCCTAGACAAATAATGTGAGGATATACCAACTCACCATTAGGATCATAAACCACCCAAGTCACAGAGGATAGATTTTGGGTACTACGGGAGGCACCATCAGTGAAACCGACATAAGGAGTGATAGACATCTGCAGAGTAATCAAAGACATAATAAGCAGGAAAACCTGCTCGCAAAGCACATCAAGCCCAAAAAATGTACAAAAATGAAAAACACACTTATGTAAAAAATAACATGCACGAGAAACTCATGCATAATATTTTTTGAGATACAGACCATTTCTGGGTTGATCCAAGGGATAGCCTTCATAGTCAATAAGCTCATAGGCCTCATTCTGCAAAACATGCTTAATGATGTAGGGCCCATGCCATATGGGTTCGAATTTACCTGCCCCCAACTTATCATGAACTTGGTCATATAAGAGGACTAAGTCTCCTTCTACGAAGGTACAAGGGGAAACCATTTTGTCAAAGTCAGATTTGACCCACTTTTCTGTGCTTCTATGACTAGAGCAGCAAAGCAGCGAGTTTCATCAAGCCTCTCCAAATATATAAGATGATCTTCCTCTAGCGAGGTGTTAGGCAGTAATTCGACAACGATCTTGAGGGAATGAATTTCACATTCAATCAGAAGGGTAGCTTCCAAACCATAAACGAGCTGAAATGGGGTAAATCCAGTTGCATCCTTCACCGAGGTTCAGTAGGCCTAGAGAGATGAAAAAAAATGAGATGCCAAATGGAATTGTGCATCCCAATCATACGCTGAAGCATGGTGACTAAAACTTTGTTCATGGCTTCAACCTGGCCATTGGCCTGGGGGTAGTATGGTGTTGAGCTGTCGTGATGCAGACCCAACTTAGAAGTCAACTCAGCCATCATATAATGGTGAAAATGGGAGCCATGGTTGGTGACAATGGCTTGAGGGACACCAAACCTAGTAATCATATGATTGAAAAGAAATTGGGGGGTTGTCTTACCTTCAGTTGTGAGTGTAGACATTGATTCGGCCCATTTAGTGAAGTATTCCATGGCTACGATAATATAATCATGCCCCCAGGTCGAGCAAGGGTTACACGTCATAAAATCGATACCCCACTTCACAAAGGGACCCACGGTAATGACAGGATGGAGGTGAGTGGGTGGCGCGCACATCTTGCACTGGTATATCTGGCACTCGTGACATTTACGAACAGCGAGGATAAAATCTTTGAAAATGGTAGGCCAAAAGTATCCAACATGAAGGATTTTTTGAGCAACAGCATACCCAGACATGTGACCGCCACATATGCCAGAATGGCAGTTATTGAGGACTTTTTCATCTTCCTCTAAGGTCAAACACCGACGGAGGACGGAATCAGCTCCGACGTAGTATAAAGTATCTCTGACTATGTGATAAGGTTGTGAATGATGACAGATACGTCGAAAAGCATCTTTCGTCAACTCAGACCGAAAGGTGGAAGTCTAGAGATAAACGATGATATCACTGTACCATGGATCGAGGGTGCTAATTATAAGAATATTTTATTCTGGAATGCGTTCCTCAGAACTAGAGGGAGCGGAGGCAGAGGGTAAAGAGTAGATCAACTCGAAAAAAACCAATGACTTCTTCAATTTGGCGGTAGTGAATTCCAAATCGAACTCTTGGAGGATAACTATCCACTTTGATTATTTCCCCCCCAGCAATTTTCGAGTTAAAATATAGGTCATGGGGTTGCAATCAGAAATCACAGTTGTTGTGCAGAGTAAAATATAATAGCAAAAATGTTGGACGGCTTGAACAGCTACCAACGCCAATTTCTCTACATGAGCATAACATGTTTCAGTGTCGAGAAGATTGCGGCCCAAATAATAAATGACATGCTCATCACCATCATCATTGTCTTGTACCAGAATCATGGCAATAGTGCTAAAAGTGGCAGCCAAATAGAGTGGATAGTCGCAATGATAATTTGGGGGACACAAAAGAGGAGCATTGACAAGAAAAGTCTTCAGTGCATCAAAATATTTTTGGGAAATCTCATCCCAGAGGAACGGGTTGCCTTACTTAAGAAATTGAGTGAAACCTTTGGCTACTTCAACATAGTTTGGTATAAAATGACGGAGGAAATTAACTTTCCCTTGCAAACTCTACAACTGATGTAAAGAGGAAGGGGAGGGGAGATTAAAAATAATTTGACCTTCAGAGGGTCGAGATGAATGTCATCTTTAGAAACGACAAACCCAAGGAGTCAGGCTAAATCGACGCAGAAGACACCTTTGTGCGGATTAAGCCGAATGTTGTAGCGTCTACAGTGAAGAAATATTTGACGGAGGTGATCTGGGTGATCCTTACGCTTAGCGGAATGAGCCAAAAGGTCATCCAGGTAAGGTTGAAAAATATGCTTAATATTGTGAAAATCAATGACATTTCTCATTGGAACGTGGTACCAGCATTCTTAAGGCCAAAAGGGAGCTTCGTATATGCAAAGGTGCCCCATGGAAAGATGAAAGCGGTTTTATGTCGATCGACCGGAAGGATATTGATTTGGTTGTAACCATAGAACCCTTCCATAAGGGAAAATATCTCACTCCCAGCACATCCGTCAATGATCTGGTCGATGAAGGGAGTGGGATAGTTATCCTTAGGACAAGCATGATTGATATCACGGTAATATACACAAACTCGAATAGTACCCTGCTTTTTATCGACAGGGATGATGTTAGAGACCCAATCTGTCAAAGGGATTGGATAAATGAAGCCTACTTTGAGAAGTTTTTCAACTTCTCCCTTTATGGCAGCTGCCTTTCTAGGGTGCATGGGATGAAGGCGTTGACGAACAGGTTTCACGTCAGGGTAAGTAGGGATCTCGTGTGGACTATACTCAGATCAATGCCAGGCATTCCCTTGTAGGACCAATCAGAAAATTCTCGAAACTCTCGGAAGAGACTAGTATAGACCTCGTTCTCATCAAGAGAACATGTTACCCCAATGTGGATGTTCTCAAAAACCCCTGGTTTAATGGAGATGTCAATAGGCACCGTTTAAGTAATATTCCCCATGTTGCCTTCCTCAAAAACTTCATGTGTCAAGATAAGTGTTTCAAGTGGATGGGGAGGAGCTTGGGAAGAAAATTTCTCAAGACAAGTAGAGGAGGAACAATGATGACTATCATCCCAGGGAGGATCCTCAAGAGACATGGTTTCCGCAATGACTTTATCAGTTGAAAATGTCTCGTTCAAAGGATTGGGAGAATCCGAAGCACCGAGCCAAGGGGATTGATAATATGTGTTGAGAGACACACTCGAAGGATCATGATCAGAATGAGGAGGAGTCGAAGCCGAGATAAATTCACAATAATCAATTTCTATTGGGCTTAACAGCATCGCGTCACCAAACAAATCAACCTACTCAAGCGAAGGGATTATCCATGGATCATAAGACGTGGAAATCATATTAACCTAGGTAGTGTTGGGCGGAGGAAGAGAAAAAAGACCCATAAGGGTGGGATCTTTAAAAATTCTTGGCACCACACTTTCATAAGGCGTAAGAATACGGTCTACGTATAGAACATTGCTCTCGGAGGAGGTGGAAGTGAAAAATGATAATTGATCAATAGTGATGATCTTTCCTTTGTGCGAGAACCGAAGAACACGAAAGAGAGTGGATGATATGCACAGCATGGCGTGATTCCAACTTCAACTAAGGAGAAGATTATAATTGAGCCTGAATTCAACGAATTCAACCTCGAAATTAACTGCTTTTCCTTCCAACGTTATAGGTAACCTAGTGAGGACACCAAGAGGGTGAGATTCCCTTCCGTTGAAGGCTTCTAAAGAATTTGGAGATTGGTTAAGGGCCGAAGAACCAATGGCTTTCCAGCATGCAACGGACATGATGCAAGTAGACGCACCTTCATCCACGACCGCTCAATGGATATTCTTACCATTAATCCCAACTTGGATAATCAAAGTAAGCTAGTGAGGGAGATGCAAAATGATATTTTCCATATCAAAGGTGATAAGGCTTGAATCGGTGGGGACAACCCCGACAATAGCGGATAGCAAAGCCTTCCGTTGTGACAGACAGATCTAAAGCATCTCCAACATGAACATAGCATATAGCACCTGAGCCAAATCCTCAACAATATTGTAATGTTGAGCAGCACGGGCGTTCAGGTTATAGGAGGACTTACGAAGTACGCCTTTAGAAGGGGGTTGTACAACGGGCTCAGGACTGGGCCTTTCAATGTGAAGAGGGCCAGAAGCAGGTGGGGGAGGAGGCCCATCCGCGATATCTTTCCCCGTTACCTGACATGGTTCGGTATAATCTTTTGATCTGGTAGCAATAGATATGGGTGCAACACCATTCATCATGAAAACCTGAGAGCCAAAAGGGGCGAAGGACTGAGGTTTCTCTACCATTTGATTTTGTTGTGATGGGAATGGTTCTTTAATAACAACTAGAGTTCCTTGAGTGCCTTTGAGCAATTGACTCACCTTGGGTTGTTGTGGACAGTCCTTGGTGTAATTCTCATCATCACATATCAGACAAGGATACTTCAGTTTACGTTTCGAGCCATCATCAGTATTGGTTTTAGGAGAATCCTGCTTTGGGATTTCAACTTTGGCCTTGCCTTTACCCTTTTTTCTTACCTTTGGAAGCTTTATCCGTCGATTTGGACTGGATAGTGTTCACTTCCGAAGTCTTGCCAGGATTAGGAGGTGGCTGAGAAGGAGTTTCGGTGGAAGGAGTAGATTTCTGCTTCACAGAATTGGGAGAAGACTTATGGGAAGTCTGAGACACAAAACCAATGATACCACTGACAGATGGTGTCACTGGTGTTTTGGAAGTTCTAGGTCATGGAGAATCGGGAAAGAGTTCATAAATCATGCAAGATTAAGAGTACATGAGATTGAGGTACTGGGCACGAGCGATAGCCTGTTCCTCAGTAACACATGCCCCCATAGCGATGTCCTTAACAATCGGACCGATAAAAGAGGTAGTGAACCAATCAGTCAGAAGTTGATCATGGATTTCAAACTTGATCAAATGATGATGCTGCCTCCATTCATGAATATGGTCAGAAATATGGGTGGCCTGATCTTGTTTCAAGGATGTTAGGAGGTGTGTTCCAAGTTCATAACGAACCGGTAATTGAAAGTGTGTGAGAAATGTCATTGCAAGAGATTTGAAATCTTGAGAAAGATGTCGTGGGAGAGTTCAATGTACCACTTTGCAGTGGCACCAGTGAGATTCCTTTTAAAAAGATGTAAATGAATAGTCGTCAACCCTGGAGTTAGAGGAGAACCAAAGGTGGTACGTCATAACATGTGCATGGGGGTCTTCTCTAGTTGCCTTCAAACTTAGGACAATCACCACGAAACTTAGTGGGAACTGGGGGCCAATATGGATTGTGGAGAATGGGATCATTTGTTAACTTCGACGCATCTGGCAATTCCAACATAGAAAGGAATGGAAATTGCAGATTGAAAGGCATTGCAGGCCTTTAATAGATACCGGTGTTGGGGTTCCAACCGAGTTGGGAGAAATTTTGAGCCCATATGTTCTATCCCGGAGGATTTTTTCCATAGGGGTTGTAATGTTGATAATTCTGCCCATAAACCAGTTGAGGACCAGGGTACTGATTCTAAGTGAACCAATGAGGTCCAGCTTGAACAACATATGTATTTTGTTGCGGGATGAAAGAAGTTCCTTGGGGTGGACCTTGTACCATCGAAGGTTGACCTTTAGGAATGAAATTTTGGGCCTGAGGCTACACTTGTTGTCCCTAGGGTGCAAGTTGGCCTGGGTATTGAGGTTGAACAGGTTGTCCCTGGGGTGTATTTTGGCCTAAAGGAAGGGGACCAGGTTGCCCCTGAAAACCAGGTTGACCTAGTGGTTGAGATAAGCCAGTCTATCCCTGAAGACTAGGTTGACCCGGATGACCGGTGGAGGGTTGGCCTTGTTGCACAAGATATGGGCCTTGTTTAACATAAGGCTGGTTCAGTTGCACAAAATTTTGTCCCTGAGGTGGATAGGTTTTCCCCTGAGGAACATAAGGTGCTCCTTGTTGAACATGAGGTTGATTAATAGGACCATAGGGTTATCCCTGTTGGACCGAAGGTTGTCCCTGATAGGGTTGTCCTTGTGGACCATAGGATTGTCCCTATTGGTATGTAAACTGGTTTGGGTGAACCGTAACTTGTGGCATTCGAAAATACAATGGACCTTGTGGAAGAGGCCGATGGTAATAGACATTATTCCCATGTTCATCGTAATATTGTGGTAGGTTTACTTGATTCAGAATCTACTGAGAACCCTGGGGGAGGTCATTCTGATGTTGAATAGTCATCATGTATTGGTCGTACATCAAGCCTCCAAGAATAGAATTATAAGAGATAGTCGCACTACCAATAGTTTGATGGACTCCCAATACGTGAGGTTGTGATCCACTCACAACGAGCCCAACAGACATCGCGGAAGCATTAGGATGTGTCCCACTAATAGTAGAAGATGATGGCAATGATGGAATCACACTAGCGAATGATGTGGAGGAAGCCACACAAACAGTGGGCTGGGTTGGGAAGAACGTAACCATTGTCGAAACAATGGGAACCGGAGAGGATGGACCCGACACAAATGACCCTACAGAAGGAGCCATCTTTCTTGACCATAGTGGGTTCTGGTACAAAGAAGCAGCACCAGACATAATATGACCCAAAGAACGATAACCAGTCGGCAGAGATGAAGGCTAAGAGGAAGGCTGAATTTTCACATAAGGAAAATCCTCAGGATGGAATTGATATTCTCCTATTGATACAAAATTCTCTTCACCACTAATAGGACTTGAGGCATCCATATCGGATGGAGACCTATCATGGAAAAAATGGTGAGCGGTAGAGGGAAAAGCACTCGAAAAAGGTGTCATGGGTGAATCTGATCGTTGAGGAGGATCTTCTCTCAAAAAGAAAAAATAATCTGGGGGTTGCTAGTTGATGTCAAACAGCTCCTCAAAGGGAGACCGAGTGGCGATAGGTTGAATCCTTGGGAGGATAGCACCTTCAAGGTTTTGAGTCCCAACAGACTGAGGTGTCTCTGAAGAAACTCCAAGGGAAGGCTCTTCACTATGAATTAATGAAGAGGATGAAGAAACCGGTGGTTTCACCACCGTGACTTTGTCTCAAAGAGAAGGAGATAAAAGAGATGATCAATTTGAGGCTTTAAGAACAATCACTAAGGAATCACTCATGAAACGGCCAAGAAAATAACTTTAATGGGTGTGTGATCGTGGGTAATTAATTTTATGACACTGAAACAAAACGCTACCTTTTCATGTTTTAAGAGTCAAGAAAAGGACAAAAGGTGACTCTAGTCACTTTCAGTTTGGACAAGCTTGAAAGGAAAAGTGCTCGATGATATTTTCAAATTTTAAAGAGTCATGGAAAGATCAAAATGACTTCTCAGGAACTCTAGGCAAGAGGGTGTACCAAGCTCCCATGAACTGCAATATACACGTTAGTGGTCAAATGAAAGATAAATTACCAAGGACTTAATGTACATGCAGGCAGTCTCCCCGAATTTTTTGTTCGGTGTATCACGGTTACAGGACGAAAGACTCAGCTTCCTATGGATAAAGGATTGCAACCTATGAGGGTCTCCCTTTATATACGTGATGGTATAGGGAGCACAAGTCTGTACTAGTGTTTTCTAATGCAATATTGTGAGTGAGAGCTGCTAGGTTTAATGACGTCGGAACACGTCACTAGCCTAGACCTCTAAGTGTGAATGCTAAGTTTCCTTAGGTTGATTGATTTAATTTTACAGTTTATCTTGAAATTATGTTTCAGTTTCAAGGCCTTACCAAATGTAATCTCAAATCTCCAATGCACAAATACATGAGAGAAATAATATCATTTCAATTCGATTAAAAGCTAGGTAAGAGAGGGATAGAAGTTCACAACAAAGCAGCAATCAATCGAATGCAAGAATGACACTTTCCTTTATGCTACTAACACGGCCAAAGTTGAAAACGAAAACTATTAATGCAAAAGAATACTTTTTATTTCAAAATAGAAAGGAAGAATGCAAATTTTGTTCTTTTGTATGAATGAGAAGCAATAATGCAACGTTGGACGAAAAGGACAAAATAAACACTATTTTTGAGCAACTTCAAAATAAATGATCAAAACACAAAGAGACCAATTCAAAGAGAATGTAAAAAACACTCAAAACTAGACATGCATTTCTTCATGCAGGAAAAAGGACTTCCAAGTCGACTCAATGAGCAATGTGATCTATGCTCGAGGCGATAGAGGGAGAGTCAAACGAACACTAGGGTGATAGTTAGACAATCCTACAACACGTAGAATCGAAAGAAAAGACCAAGCAATCAGAAAACAAACTGAAAAATATGAATGAATAAACCTACTCATATACAACTCGGAGACTCAACGAACATGTGACCGAACAAACAACCAAAGACACCTAGGAGCCCTAGGATGAAAAATCCACACAGATCAGATGAGAGATAATCAACCGAAATGAACGAGACAGGGAAGTCAAGAACCAATCTAAATGGATTAATCCAGGGAGAAAAACCAATCCAAAGGGTAATATGCACTGGAAACTCATACAGGAAGCCTAAAAACAAATCCTACAAGATTTGACGTGACTGTTCAGTAGTAATCCCCGCTGAACAGGAAAAATCTCACCTGCGCCAAAGGAAACTCGCCCCAATGGGTGTGACTATTAGGAAAATTGAAGCGCCGAGTAAGGAAACCAAGGAAAAGAGAAAAGGCAGCTGAGGAAAACCAGGCTTATCACTCTGATAATAGGTGGAGTGGCTTGAAACAGTGAAACAAACAAAACAAAGCAGAGGAAGGACAATATTAACAAATTTGGATAGACAAGAAAAACTTCAAACGAACAACAGGAGACAGCAGACACATTTATCCCCACTATGGTTGCCAACTTTTTGAGCAGGAAAATCCCCTCTATGGACAGAGGCGAACCCTCTAGTGCTAGGGTGGGTCTAGAAACAAGGGAACACGCTGAATTCCTAGATTCCTAGCTTGTAAATGAAATATGGACTGGAACAGATATCCTACCTCAGTCCAATGCTTTTGACGTGGCACACAGCAATTATCCTTTGATCTTTGTCTTCACACCTTGTGCTCCGTTGGTGATGACGTCCATGCACCTGAACAAAGATAAAACAAACAATGAGATCATACAAATATATACATTCATATACAGCTATTCAACTAGTCAAGGAGAGTTAAACACTTCAAATATAAATGGAAAAAAATTTGGAACCATAAACCAGTCATGTATTATTGATATATGAAAAATAATTTTACAACCTTATGCCTTGACGTTGTAGATCTCCTTCAACAAGTTCATTCAGGCACGTCTCAAGCATTCGTTCGTCATTTGGCTTAATGAGGCAATGGGCTTAAAATCTCTCTCAACAATGGATTCTTCTCCGCTTTCTTCAACACACCAACTATAACTAATGACTGTTCAGCTAGCTGAATCAATTTGAGGAAGAATAATTTATAAGAGACGAGGAGGAGGCTTGGGATCCACATAAGGTGGAGGGGAGGTCATCCCTTTGGGGATTTGTACATTTGTAGGAAATAATAGGCCAAAGGGAGAAACTCAACTTGATCCAGTCAAACAAACCATCTTGACTTCGATCAAGAAGTTGTTAAACCATAGAAGCTTCGTTTCTATTTTAAAAAACTTTCCAAAAGTAGCTCGGTGCGGGTTCCCTTCTGAGACAGAGTGATGATGGGCACGAGGCTCAGTGTTAATTTTTTCATGGGCACGAGGACATAACTGACTACCAATGCTGACCCAAAATCATAGGTTTATGAAGGTCTGCTTGAGGAATGATCAATAGATATTATGTTTATGACATGCCAAGGAGTGAAATGACATTTATGGCAATGTATGACAGTACACAAGGGTCATTGAAAGGGTCCTCCAATGTTCGGGATGGGGATTGCAGGGCTGGTGACAAAATATTGTGTAACACGTATTCGATCGCTAAAAAGGCATAGGGAAAACCCCAAGATCGAGTTTGAAGGAAAAGGTAAATACAAATCAATCCACATTAACCTTTCATTACTTATAAAGTAAAATCATGTTTGATAGCATCCAAAAATCTAGTGTGTTGCTTTACCTTGATTGGAAAGTGAACATTACAAATATAAATGATTCCATGAATACTAAGCACCAATCCTCTAATAATATGCACCATCCAGAACAATTTGATTCTCCCGAGGAACCCCATGATAGTGGGGAGAAACCCCATGACAGTGGGTTGCAACCCTAATATATTGCATCGACAGATGAGGCTCATGGTGGTAGTAGGTTTATATATTAATCATATAATTAATAAATTTGTACTTATAAAGTATGTACTTCTATTTTTTTTTACTTGTTCATTTATGATTGTCTACTTAAAAATTTTGTTGTTTCAATGGCAGAGCATGTCGTACAAGAGGATCTTCAACCAGAAGAGGAGCACGAGGAAGTCATTGCAATGATGTCGACTAGTGCACCAAGTAAATAATTACATTGGAAATATATTTTTTATTATTAAAAAACTGCTTCAATGATATTCAATTACTCGCCATATAAATTTAATATTTTTTGTAGGCAATTCTCCCCCACAACATCCTCAACTTCGTGAGAACATCACGACCATCGGTGCAATGCATCAAAGCAGCCAATTACAATCATCATCAGAATAGCCCTATCTAGAAGATGAAAAACCGTAAATGTATGAAAAACTTAAAAATTATTTAGGTTGTAATAGGAAGAGGAAAAAAAAAATTGATGATGTACAATACTATAATGTATTTTATAGAACAAATCGTTGTATAAGATTTTTGATGTATAAAAAGACATATTGATGTATTAATATAATACTTAAATGAGTTCCTGCATACTTTTTTTGGGACATATGATCACTTTTAAGGAGATATTGCATACTTTTTTGTGCTTATGTTAGAAAAATATGAAATATACTTGCTTAGAAGTTGTCATAGGATGAATGCAAACAAATATGTTTCTTTATTAAAAAAACAAATTTCTAGTGTGTATGTATGAATCTTAATGTGTTGCTATCAACATTTTTATAGTATATATATTGGGTACTAGGGAATGGAGAGTGATGTGCGAGGGGGGGAGGGGGGTGAGGGAGGTAGGGGCCATAAGAGCTTCCACCTTCACGTGGTTTCCCTATTTAGTAAAGAATAATTTAGGATTTGGATAGTATTGGAGCAAACCTCCCTAATTCCAACAGACGAACAACAAAATCGATGTTGAATTCGTTGTTTCTCCTTCAAATCGAGGAACTTTTGCTCCAAGATTAGACTACTCCAATAAACTATTCTTGAAAGAAAGAGGAGTTCATTCATGTATTCATGCACTTAAGTCTTTCTAATTTTTATTTAGTGATAAAAATGTTTCTTAATCTATTTTATTATTTTGTTGATACTTTATCTACCTTTAACACAATTTATGTGCATTGCAAGCATTCTTATTCTAGAAAGTTGTCTTCCACAAATGTAACATTGCTCGAAAGCAAGTGGATGAATTTATAGGTAATTTTCATCATATTTGAATAACAAGATATGTGATTAAATAGGTGGTATAGAGATTAAGTTGTAGATTAATTAGACTATCCTCCTTCAACTAAGGGTTATATCACTTAGACTTGAAGAAGTTAGATGCCTTGCCATGTTTAACCCACTTAGTTCATCCAATAAAAAAATATTATACAAAAATCCAATTGTAGCCATAAAACATTTTTCAATACAAGACTTGACCAATTTCACAAGTTAAGAACTATAATTCGAGGAATAATAACATTCAAAACACATAAAACATCCACAATCCAACAACCTTGTACAAATTCAATCCATGAAGCGTCAGTAGGCCCCCCCCTACAAGGATTACTTCCATCTTACTATTATTTATTTGACATAAGTTGTCACTATACCTAATCCCTAAGCTTGGAAAAGGATGATATAAGACTTATATGACTCAACTCTTGTATTCTTGCCTGATGTCCTATGCCAAAGCATTCCATGTTGTTCTGGGTATGCTCGAAATCATTCCCAAACATCCCTAACGACTAAGTCATCGGTGCCCACGTAGTTTCATAGTTTAGCTACCCATATTATTATGATGAATTTCATTTACAAGTGAATTGTAATTATCCTTTTTATGGGATTGCTTGAACTCAATGACATATTTTTCTTGTCTTGTAAATGATAAGAAAAGAAATAATTCTTCACTTCCCAAGGCAACCTTTTGACAAGATTTCAAAATATTCCCCATGGGGACAGACTAAAAAATTTCTTTGCAATTAATTATGTTATGTTAGGTCCCTATAATACTATTGCATCCCCTTATTGTTGTTAGTTTAGCCCCCTTATTGTTATTGTTGTACCCCTATAACCCCCATATTGTTATTATTGTGCCCTTGCATTATTATTGTTAGGTCGACTAGGACTATATTGTGACCCCATGGACTCCTATATATAGAAAGGAGGTTTTTTCATCTATATCATCCAAGAATTGTTCATTTATATAATGTAAAGGAGGCTTCCCCCTCGAAGTGGCTTATTTATAAGGAATTGATCTCTCTTTTCTTCTATTTTTGGAGCTGGTTTCATAACATTTGGTATCAGAGCTTTGGATTCTAGGGTTTTGTTGCTCCAAATAGGTCATCGTGGAATTTTCACTATAACTGTTTTTTCTACGAAGGTTCAGAAGCTGAAATTTTTACCACAAGAAGCTGAAATCCTAAGGAACTTTGTGTACAAATTTCAGATCTTGGTTCACAACAGTTTCAAAGATATGATCTGTGGAAGTTAGGGTTTTTGCAGGCTCCCGAATTTCATCTAAAAGAGGTGACCCTGGGAAAATCATCATAACTCTCTCTCTGAGCATTGGATTGGAATTCTGTAAAAGTGGCCGAAAGCCAACAGATTGTAGTTTCTTGTGTATCAATTTCAAAGTTGAAGGAGGAAAAAGTAACACATGGCACATTGTACAAGTTTGCTCTACTGAACTAGTCCATAATTAGGTCATTGTGGGAGATTCGGTATAACTTTTCCTTGAAGCATATAAATTAGGTCAGACCTGTGGCATTCGAAATAAGATTCATAGGGCTACTATAGGACCAAATTTTAGATATTGAAGATCCAAAATCACAAATATAATTTAGTTTCAATATTGAGCTCCTCAAAAGAAATAAAAAGGTGTGTATTCATTTTTTAAAATTTGCATAACGTTTGGTTGAAAGAAGTTGAAGTGATTCCAAGGGCATATTGAAGCATTTTTATCAGTATTTAGTTCTATAATGCCTAAAAAAATAATTCTACATCTATTAATCCCTCAAAAAATTATACTATGACACATGAAAAGGAAGAATTGCAGTATGATATATCAAAATTATGGTACAAAAAGAACAAATTTTGATTTTAAAAGAGCAATCAAAGATGACATAGATGGTTTAAAATAAAAAAAATGAAGGCTAAGTTGGATGGTTTGAAGGATCAAATGAAATTTAATATGGATGATAAAGTAATGGAAGATCACAGCTATCATCAACAAGTTCTCCAACCCTCAAAGGATAACCTAACTTTAGTTCAGAATCGAATGAAATGATAGGAAGATCAACATCACAGCAAAAGAAGTTCTGAAGAAATCACAGAAACTAGAACTCGACAACTGCGAAATCAATCAATTTCAGAATATCTCAACAAGTGGAAGAACTTACCCGTTGAAGATTCCACATGGGAGGATGATAATTTTATACATAAGCATCCATAAATAATCAAGAGTTGAGGGAAACACTTGTTTGAAGGAGAGGGGCATGTTAGGTCCCTTTAATACTAGTGTATCCCCTTATTTTTGTTAGTGTAGCCCCCTTATTGTTATTGTTGTACCCCTGTAACCCCCATATTGTTTTTTTTTTCCCAGGAAAAAATTCGTAATTTTTCATTAATAAAGAAAAATTACATGTTACTTTTTACATATAAAATCGATCATATATCATAATACTGAAACCTCTCCAAGGAGGCAAAATATGTTGCAAATCTGTGCATATATGCTGCAATTTTAAAACTAATCCTACTATGTACATAAACATAGAATAAATACAAAGTAAAGCTAGTAGATAGAGCTGATTAGTCATCAGCAAATATAGTCTCAAAAATATATCTGTCTGTCAAAAATGCAGTCAAGGAGTGACTGCTCTCATATCCTAGATATCCTCTATGAAAGGTCTATGGTAGTAACTATAAGTCTGCTCTCCATCATGTTCAGTAATGTGCCAACAGCCCCATTCTCGCTCCGCACCTTCTTTAGAAAGTTGGTCTGCCACTTGGTTCCTCTGCTTGTATATGTGAGTGATAGATATAGTGTCAAAAGAAGTTTTCAGATGATGGACCTCCCTCAATAATGATTTCAGTGTGTGTGAATGACACTGTGAATGAGAATTAAACTAATTAATGACAAATTTTGAATCTCCAAAAATCTACAGTCTGTTGCATCCTTGTTCCCGGGAAAATATCAGGAGAAGTTGTAGGCTAAGAAGCTCAGCAAATTTGTTTGTACCCGGCCCCAATCCCATCTTAAGGTGGAAATAAAGAGAAAAAGAAATATAAAGTACCGCACCTCCCCCATGTCGAGGTATAAAAAGGTATATTTTTAACACCTATTTATCTCACATTAATTATCAATCTGGGAGCGGCTTTTTATTTCAAAAGTGTACTCTGTCTGAGGCAGCAATTTATCCAAGAGTAATGCCTTGCAATATGTAGTACAGTGTTCGAGATACAAGAGTAAATGGATGCTTGTAAAGAAATCTAATTACAGTAACATAAATGGAAATGCTCTGAAACCTTAATTAAACCAATCTGCAAAACATTGATCAGGGATGCAGTAGCAGTAACTCTTTCCCTTAGAAATTGATGCAAGATAACCAATCTGGGGACTTGGAAGCAATAACCAGTGTCCTCTACAGTTGGTGATTTTAAAGCAATCGAAATGAAAGCAAACTCAATCTTCGTGCTGATGAAAATAACTAAAAGGAACAGAATCTAGAAACTAATGAATTGAAACTGAACAACACATTGAAATCGAACAGCAATGTAAATAAATAACAAACTAAAACTAGAAGAATCGAATAGAAAATATTAATTAATGGAATTGAACAACAAAACTCTATTAAACGGAAAATCCTATTGAACAGCAAACTGAATAGCGAAGCTTTATATCTGCACTCTGAAATGAACAACAGTTAAACGAAACAGCAAATGGAATGGAACATCAAATGCCGAACAGTGAAGCATAACAAGATAAGTAATTCGAGGATTAAGACTCTTTTTAAATGGGGAAGGAACGGAAATGCAATCCATTATAATAAAATAGTAAAGTAAGATAGAACCAATATCACTTTCGCGAATTCAAGGATGTTCTAAGTAAGGCAATATGTTGTCTCAATTAACCCACGCTGTAAGAAATAAGATTCAGATCATACAATAATGAAATAACTCATAAACAGAGCGCGTAATACATAAAAACAGTAAAATGATAAAAAAACTAATGAAATAAACTCACAGTAACATGTATGTAGCAAATCGATCACATGCTGCAGGAATTGGAAATATAACACAAAGGAGCAGTTCACGCTGCCAGGGGTCAGGCCCTTAACCACCAGCAGGGACTGCTCAAGCTACTTCAGATGATGCGAATGGAACAACAACTTAATTAATCATTAAACTGGAGCAGCATTACAATGGAATCGTGCTTTCAATAACACAACTTTTGATTAAGTTTACAATTCACAAAAGCAACAACTATGATCCATCGTTCTATTGTCCTCCAATACACAATACATGCTCTCCTTTTATAATCAGAAGGAGAAGAAATTAAATAGCAAATAGGATCTCTCATAACAAAATTGAATTGTTCCCAAACAATTTATCAACAAGAAAATATATTTCCAACAATCTTTCAACAAGAGCAAGGCGAATTTGGCTTTGCAGCTGAGATTTGGAGGACGGCCGCAACAAAAAATCTGAGAAAATCGTGTTGAAAGAACTCTGCGTTTCTCTCAATACATGCTGAATTTGGGAAAACCATTATTTCTTAAAGTTAATTGGGTCCGTTTTGGACAAAACCCATGTTCCGGATTTTCCAGATTATTCTTCATTTTCCCATAATCTTATCCAACGAATTTCTGAGTTGGAATATTTGATGATGATTTGGAGATCAAATCTTCAATCTGGCAAATATCTTGGAGGCTAAAATGGTGAATGATATTAATAAACCATAATTGATAAAATTATGCATAATAATCATCAATTTATTAAAAATAAAGGAGAAGAAATAATATTCATCCATAAGAGCATAAATCATTATAAAATGGATTTATATGATAAATTATAATAAATGACATGATTAAGAGGAGTAAAAATGGATGAAATAAGTGTTAAAAAGTGGTCGTATTCACGGCCCAACACCCCACACCCATTATTGTTTGATGCCCCATCAAAATATGCCCAGGGATAAGTATTTTCAATGATTTCGGGAGTAATGTCCCTAATACGGGGGGTATGATCCACGTCCGGGATGAGGTGATAGGTGGAGATGATTTTTGAAAAAATGTGATCCCATATCACCTGAGTGCCATCGAAGGTATATCTATTCTGCCCGGTCCAAATGCCCCATGCCATCAGCAGAGGGAGATTCCAAAGTTTGATGTCGGTGGCAGCATTCCACCAAGATGATCAGGCCTTGGATAAAGTTAACCCACCGCTTGTGTAACCATGTGCCAAAGTCTGCCGATCGATGGGAATTCGAGGAATATATGCTGAGCATATTCTTCATGAGCGAAACAGAAATAGAATTTGGACAGGCCATGTGAATCTCGTCTTCGAAGGTTATCCATGGTCGAAATGCAGTTGTGGAGGATGCACCACATGAGTAATCTAGTTTTGCAGGGTGTCGGCAGTTTCCAGATAGAGTGCCACCACCAAGTTTTATTTTGCGGCTCCTTGGGTGCACAGAGAGTGATATAACCAATTTTTGGGGAATATCGACCTCTGGGCGAGAGTAACCTTAAAATTTCGTCCTCCTGATCCGTAAGACGTATGTGAGATGTTTGAAGTGCCCTGATATACCGATTCCAATCTAGGTGGCCCTCAATATGTAACCTGAGGTTGCGAGTAGATAGCCATCCCTGACCATGCCAATTTGTCCTTAATGGGTCAGCCACCTGTGATAGAAATTTTATCCCAGCCTATGCAATATGATTAATGATAAAAAGTGGCAGCTTAAAATGTCTTCCACTACCCAACCATGAGTATTCACCCACTCTGACCATATTTCATGTGCCAATTTTCCACGTCAGACCTTGTTGGATAAGGTGCAAAGATTTTTTAATGGCCTTCCAAATGATGGAAGAGCCTGATCGATGATGTATAGTGCCACGAATCCAATCCATAGTGTTATGAGGGGCGATGTATTTGGTGACAGTCACCTCCTTCCACATACTTTGCCCAATGATAAGGTGCCAACCCAATTTCGCAGCCAACGCAGATGCGAAAGTGGAGATATCTTTGAAACCCAAATATTTTGGTCTACTGATATGATCCTAAGAAACCCATGCAAAGGTGCGCTCACTACCTGAGTTCCTCCAGAGGAACTGTCTGCAAATTTGTTGTATGTGATTTGTCACTCCCTTGGGGAGCCATGCCAAAGACATCCAATACACAAGGATAGCTTCCAGGACTGATTTAATAAGGATCAGTCTTCCTGCTTGGGAAAGCCATCGATGGTGCAAAATATTGATTCTGTGATCAACTTTTGCAATCATCCAATTCCAGTCTTTAATCAGGTAGTCATTCGGCTTTAGGTGGAAACCAAGGTATTTTAAGCCATTTCAAAAGTTGTTGTGCTCATATGGAAAGTGAATAATAGCGTGCCCCTATTCCTGAGCTGAGCATCTATTCAGAATAATTGTGGCTTTGCAGTGATTGGGAGCCATACCTGTAGCTCTACAGGATATTTGAAGAATTATATCAAAATGAGAAATATCCTGACAAGAGCCATCCAAAAAAATAATCACATCATCCACAAATAATAAGTGAGTCAGCTGCAGGAATTCATTTAATCTAATACCATGTAAATAACCAACTTCCTTTGCCCTTTTAATGAGAGTCGAGAGGCCCTCCATGACAAGTACAAAAAGGAGTGGTGAGAGTGGGCAACCCTGCAGCAGACCTCTACCAGCATGAAAGAAGTCAGAAGCAGCACTATTAATAAGGATGTTGTAAGTAGCTTTGCTGATAGAGCCCATTATCCAATTGATCAATGGTTGGGGGAACCCTGTTTGAATGAGAATGAGATGGATGTAGTTCCAATTGACATGGTCAAAGGCTTTGGCGAGGTCAATTTTAAGAATGGTGCTTTTGAGGTTTTTGGTCTTGATGGAGTGCAAAACCTCCTATGCGGTACCGATGGCTTCATGGATTTATCTATGATGGAGGAAGGCAAATTGCTCCATGGCAATATGAGATGAGAGAATAGACTTAATACGATTTGCAATGATTTTGGAGATAATTTTGTATATGCAATTGTAGAGGGATATAGGCCTATAGTCATGGAAGGTATTAGGGTGATCATTCTTGGGGATGAAGGCAATGAAGGTAGTGTTAAAACCATCAAATATCCTACCAAATAATTTGCTATCTTCATAGACCTAGAGAAGGTCCCAACCAGTAAGTTCAAAAAAGTGAAGATATAATTATATTGGCCATACATCTGGTCCAGGACTTTTGTCCTTTTTGAACCATTTCAGCACACCCTCAATCTAAACCAAGGTGACTGGTGCGTTGAGATCCTCCGCTTGCTCATCATCAACAAATCTATGGAAGGATCGAGCAATATTCATGATATCCGGTAGGTTGATGTTGTGTGGAGCTCTATATTGATTTTTCAAATGATGTATACCCATATTAGTAAGCTGAGCATGAGTTTTGGCCACATATCTTGTATGATCAGATAGTTCCCAAATAGTGTTGATTATGTGCCTACCTTTAGCAAACTGCTGAAAAAACTTTGTATTTTCATCTCCAGCTTTCAACTAGATGGCCCTGCTTTTTAATCTCCAGTCCTCTTCCTTTTGGCAGAGCATTTTAGCCGTGGTGGTTTCAAGTGCTATCAGCTGCTCTTTGGAGGACATTTTATGGAATCCCACATAATCTGAATTAGTGAGCTGCGAGATCTCCCGGTCAATCTGTTTCAACTCCTCCTCCTCGAGCATTTTTTTTGCCGAGTCCAACAAATAGTAAGTGCTTTGATACGCTTAAGGTTTTCATTGAAGACCCTGGCTAGTTCCCTATCAGGGAAGAGACAGCAATGATGCCAAGCTTGGTTGACAAGTACATGAAATTTAGGGTCTTGTAACCATCTGGTGTTGAATTTGAAACGTGGTTTCAGTTTCTGATCCCCTGTTAGAAATTCGAAATAGACAGGTGAGTGATCAAAGGCCCCACCCGAGCCCACCCACTGTCTAGCTCTGACCATGTGGTTGAGAAATTTCTGCTTTATAAGGAACCTATCAAGTCGTCGGGCCAGAGCAGCCCCACCAGTGCGTCTATTCCACCAAGTAGGTTGCCTCTTTTGCATGTCAATGTCAATTAGATCAACTTGCTCTAGATTCATGGCAAAGAAATCAGAGAGTAGATCCAGGATGGATTGAGGGCCCCAAGACTCCGAGATATCGATGGAAAAGTTTAAGTTGCCACCCAGAATGATATAATCATTTTGAAGTAGAGTGCATCGAAGAAAAAATTGCTAGAAAATATCTTTGTGCACACATGGGCCGTAAAAATTTATCAAAGTGAAGGGATGATCAAGATCACCAGATGATACCTCCATGCCGATGACCCCATCACGCACCCAAAAATTATGCATCTGAGTGGTCCTGTTGTTGATGCCTAAGGCACTGTCCCCAGATCGTCCACGAGCATCATTAGTCACAAAATTCCAATTCGGGATGAGAGAGCCAAGGATGAAATTAATGGTCTCCCCATCCCCAAGGTTTCTTCAAGGAATAGTGCATCAATGGGAACTGTAAGTAATATTCTTCGTAGTGCCAATTTCTTGATAGGGTTGGCAAGACCCCTGCAATTATATGAGAGACAAATCATAATTGAGTCCCTTCCTTGGGTCTCCTTGCTCTAATAACCTGTAAAAGGGATGATTGGGTGCCAACTTCCACTTCCAAATTGGCCCTCTTGATGGCCTTAGAAATAGCAGATGGTCTGCCTCAAGATTTAGAAGTGGATGGGCCCAGTTCCATGCCTATGCCAATCTCCAACAATGAGGGCATCTAATTATATGATCTTAAGAAATATCGATGACCGACATATAAGGATTCGGTAGTCGATTGAGGAGATAGGCCTGATGACTTCGCAGAGGTATGGGGGATGGTAGGCGAGATAGAAGGGGGGGTCGATGCAACAGTGCAACTAATGGAGTGCAGAGATACAATAGTTGGATGAACAATAATAGACGAAGCAGGTAAAAAATTATTGCAAATAGGAGATGAGAGAAAAATGGTACTCAGAATTGAAGTCGGATCCTTCTGAGATGAGTGGAGAGGCGCGAAGTGTGATTGAGCTTGTGTCGTCTGCCAGATTGGTAGAACCGCCTCGGACTAAGTAGCCTCTGCCTACTGATGCCCATCAGGTGATGAGATAATGGTAACCAGAACGGTTTGAGTGGCCATATGAGCCATCGATTTATACATAGGGAAATCTGCCCCCAAGAGAGGGCATTCATTGTATAGATGCCCAACCGAGTGGCATCTTCTGCATCTAAATGGAACTCCTTCATAATCTAATGTTTTTGCTAAACCATCCCTTCAAAGAACATGTTATAGTTGTCGTGGAGTCCATCCTGGGTATCTAAGAATACCAATATGTGAGCGACAGAGTATATGCCTATCTCTAAAAGCAATCTGTCATCATCAACATAGAGCTTGAAATCTTCCCCGGTGCTTCTAAGAGTAGCATCATTCCATAATTGTATCAGGAGCCCTGGCAGGCGCATCCAAATCAGGCCCGCCCCAGAGTTTTCCTTGTAGGGGTCAAATAGAGGGAACCATCTTTTTAATAGGACTGGATGCATCTCTATGTACCAGTATTTTGAAAGGACCCAATCTACCAAAGCCGACTGAGAAAATGAAAGAGCGAACCAACCCCTGTTGATAAGCATAACTCCAGGTAGTTTCTCCATGAGACTGCCCCAAATCTCCTCGGTCCAAATCTTTAACCTCGCTCCGGTGTAGTTACGGCCTCGGACCTTCCCCACAAGAACAGTAGCGGCCGTCATTTCTAAGTCCGTCATACCTCTATCACGCCCAATATTCACACTCCGACTATGCCGATTTTTAGTCGGCCTTGATTTTTTGCCCCTGCTGCTACGAAGGGTATGTTCCTCAGATTTTGCCCCAGGTACCTCCAAACCATCAAAATCTGACGAGGGCTAAGCCTCTACCATCTGAGCGTCGAAAGGTATATTAACGAAGCAACCCAAATCCACTATCGGCACAGACGCAACAGTGGAGGATGTATTATAATGTAATGTCCCAACTCCACCAATGCAAAGGCCAGCAAAGTCAAGAGCATCTGCACAGAGGTTATCTATAGACCCAGCTACGCACGAGACCATCTCGGAGATGGGTATTTCCAGAATTGCTGGTGTGTCCAGAGCCTGATTCTCCCAAAGACGCAGAATTGAGGGCGAAGGGAGCAAAAAGGTCAGTGAGTCCATACAACTCTCATATGGTTCAGAGCTACTTGCCTGAGAGACCGGCATATGCGGTTCCAACCGGTGAGTATCTGAAACGGGCACCATATCCTCCATGTCCACCATAGTCACCACATCAGCATTTGTCCTCTGACCCCAGATCTCCACGCCCTCCAGTGGGTCAGCATAGTAGTCCAGGTCTTCTTCATAGATACCCATGGCAATGCAGGCTAGGAAGTTAACCGCCACAAACAAGTGTAAAGTCTGAAAGTTTCGCTGGCGGAAACTGCGAGAAACAACCACAGCCAAAAAGTTGCAGTGGTATCCAACCATGCAAGAAATCTAGCAGCCATATGCCCCAATGTGCTCACCACATGCTAAGAATAGGACTAGGACACAGTAGGTCTTCTCGGGCTCGGGACAGTGGGTCAGTGCCACCGACAGGGCGAGGCAGAAAGCAACACATAGACCCTCGAAACCCTTAATCGCCACAATAAAATACACAGACCTCAAGGTAGAATGTTTTGAAACCCTCGTTAGAGGCCCACACAACTCAACAAAATGGACCCACGAAGCCCGTGACCGCCAACCCGATACAGATGTCGTATTTTGAAATAGTCAGATAGTAAAATAGTGATAATAGCAGCAAGTGAACCTCACAGTCGAGATAATAGTCAGAGATCCCATAACAAGTTGAATGAGTGCGCAATAAAACTCTACGCGACAAATGTATCAATAAAAACTAATGTGCATAGTAGTCCATATACCAAAAGTCCCATAAGCAGCGACAGACTCATGAATCCCATGGTCGCCATGGCTAGGGTTTTAGGAGCTCCTTATCACAATTTCATGACCTAGTTAAACTTGATAACCCCCATATTGTTATTATTGTGCCCTTACATTATTATTGTTAGGTCGGCTAGGATTATATTGTGACCCCATGGACTCCTATATGTAGAAAGGATGTTTTGTCATTTGTATCATCCAAGAATTTTTCATTTATGTAATGTAAAGGAGGTTTCCCCCTCGAAGTGGCTTATTTCTAAGGCATTGATCTCTCTTTTATTTTATTTTTGGAGTTGGTTTCATAACATGTTAGGTTATGCCCTAACTACCATCCCAAGAGGATTTAAATAAATTATAGGACTGGATATACATTATTTTTTTTAACAAAATCAATAGGTCTAATTTGGCTTCCAACAACCCATTTGAACTACTCCACAAAGCCTTAGCATACTGATGTCTCCTATCATATTTTCATACTCCAACAAAATTACCCTTCTTAGTTATGAAACTTTCAAATTTGGTGCACACTCTTGTCAAGTTTCAAATGCTTCATACTAGGCATCAATGTTGAAGCCTTTCCAAAATATTTTATTATTGTGAAATCCCTTTGGATTATTTCGATTACATGACGATGGAACACCTTAACCGCTACAGTGATGGGATTATCTTATGGAGATAGTTTCTTATTTAATACTTCGTAATGAACCTGTGCAATGCTACCAAATTTCATTGGTTTATAGAAAAATCCTTCAAATATTTCCTCAATTGGAAAATTTAAATCCTTACTCACAATGTTCTTTGTTTCCAAAATATTATGCACCATGGCCTTGAAATGTAGCTTGGCACGTTCACTACATAAGTCTGGTAGAACTATATGTGGGTGAATTCCTACTCATTATCCCCACTTAATAAAGGTTGCATGCTCAACTATTCAAACCATGAGACCCAACCAAAGAGAGTGAATCTATATGTTTGCTTCTTCTGCAATTGTCCCAATTACTATGGATGGTGCAAACAACATAAGAAAATAAAGCACCCTAAATACTAATTGAAGACACTCAATGGACACATTTATAAAACTTTGAAGCTTTGTCACAATAATCATTTCATGCATAAAAGGCATTTTCATGCACTCTACCTTTCCAATCAATTCAAAACCCCCAAAACAAAGATGGAAATATCATCAACACTTGACATTTATTGCATACTACTTATTTCCTTAGGCAAATTCATGTTCCTTTGAAATTTTATACTTTTCATATGGACTTCAATAAAATTCCTTTTAGAAGCATTTGAAGTTGAACTTGGTTTCCGAGTCATCCTTAGGCTACTATGCTCATCCTCATTGGAGCTTTTTTTAGACAATGTGTTGCCAAATATTGAAACCTTTCCTAGAAGAATATTTTAATTCAAAAGGATAGATTGAAAGTGGGCTTCATATACCATATAAACAACTAGAGGTAGGCACTTGGGAGGTTGAGATCATGGAATTTTTAAATAAAACTAGTTTTGTTCTTCAAAAGAACTTGACTTCATGATATAAACATGCTCATTATATCGTGGAGTGCCTTTACTATCTAAATTTCTCCTATGGGGCGAGTCATTAAACTGAGTAGTGTCATTAATTATATCTTTACTATATTCAACGTGTTTTAATTTTATCTCCTCAACACTCAAGTTTATTCTACTAAATCATAAGTGACTAGTTGATCGTTGAGTGATTGCATGTGATATCCTTGCTTCTCTTCTCCTAGGTGTGAATTCCTATTTGTTGTCACTAACATCACTATATTTCATGATGAGAAGGTGTTGCTTCTTTATTTTTTACCATCATTTTTTTCTCTCTCCCCTTATAATGTGTTCAAACCATACAATAGATGTTATTTTGTCATAGGTAATTCTATTTGAAGGTTGTTGATAAGGGTCCATCATGCTCATCATTTTTACATGCAATTATTAGCCATTGTTAGCCTCTCCTCTTCCCTTCTCATATAAGGTGAGGTCTAATTATAAAAAAAATCCCTTCCATGTTATTCATCACTGACTCATGTTCATTCTATTGGAAAAAAACTAATGAACTTTGAAAAATATCTTTTATGAGGCTATCTACATAAATTTTGCAAATTTATGGAAGTTGAAGCTAAATATTTGGGTCTTTCTCATACATTCACAAACATATATTTCAGCACCACAACATAGGTTGATAATGATATAGAAAATCAACTATTAAATAAACTAAACTATAGAAAATTACCTCCTCAACTGGTAATGTAGATCCATCCAGTTCATCTGCAACATATATCATTGAACTTGCAAACTAGGTGTTGATGGAGTGGTCTCCATCGTAATATCAAGTTTTTTTCAATTCTTGTGTTATGTATATGGCCATCCACCTCATAATCTAAACAATCATCATTTCTTAGCCCAATGATTATTGTTATTAGCAATACTCAATAATTGCAAGCAAACCTAAAACATTCTTAGAATAATTTTCATAAGAACTAGAAACACTTCATGTTAATAAAATCATCCAAACCCCACACAAAAAATATCTGTAGCATAAGGGAACCCTATGTAGGGGCCGTAAGAGCTTCCACCTTCATTTGGTAGCCCTGTTCAGTAGAGAATAATTTTGGATTTTGATAGTTTTGGAGCAAACCTCCCTCATTCCAACATACAAACAACAAAGTCAATGTTGACTTTGTTGTTGCTCCTTCAAATCGAGAAATGTTTGCTCCAAGATTAGACTGCTACAAGAAATTAGTCTTGAAACCAAGAGGAGCTCATTCATGTATTCATGCGCTTGAGACTTTCTAATTTTTATTTATTGATAAAAATGTTTCTTAATTTATTTTATTATTTTGTTGATTACTTATCTACATTTAACACAATTTATGTGCATTGCAAGCATTCTTATTCCAGAAAGTTGTTATCCACAAATGTAACATGGTTAGAAATAAAGTGGATGAATTTCTAGGTATTTATTATCATATTTGAATAACAAGATATCTGATTAAATAGGTGGTATAGAGATTAAGTGGTAGATTAATTAGACTATCCTTCTTCAACTAAGGGTTATATCACTTAGACTAGAAGAAGTTAGATGCCTTGCCTTGTTTAACCCACTTAGTTCATGGTTGAGGTCATTATTACTATTTTTAGCATGTATGAGTCATGTTTAAGCCTTGAGTTGTCATCGAGACTTTAAAACCTTTCCCAATTGAGTCTTTCATCATTCTCCGCTTCATATTTTCATGCTACTGAGTTCTAGAGAACTATTTCACCAAGCCAAGTTGGTTGTTGGCATTTTCAAAGGTTGCAGGTGTCACTGATCAATCGAGGTAGAGAAGATATAAAATCATCATGGTTGCAAAGAGGAAGACCAACAAAGGTGGCCACTGCCTCATATATGAGCCATCATACATGAATTTGATTAATGAAGACCCAACTTCCTTAGAAGTTTTCAGAAGAACAGGGTGTTTGCATTTTTGCCAAAGATTGCAAGGGTGCCATGTGCAGGTTTTTAAGAAGTTTGCTATCAGTTTTAATGGGACAGCTTCAAAGGTGGGGATGTTCAACCTCATAGTAACACCAGAGACCATTGCAATAGCAACAGGAATCCCTAGAGGAGGAGAACAATGGTTCAGAGGCTTCAAGTTCACCATGCAGGACTGTAAGGAATTTATCAAGCTAAAGCATAGTGAGATTAATCTCACAAATGCCATCCCAAGGAGCTACATGAAAGAAAACTTCTCAAAGTTGTTGTTAATCATTCAGAAGTACTTCACTTGTGAAGGGAGGTATCATATGGTTTATTCCTACCACCTCAGGCTTCTGCTACATTTTGTTGGTAAGAGGTCTCTTGATTTACCTTTTTACTTATACAGAAGCTTAGCTAAAATTTCAAACAAATTTCAAGCTAAATCTGAAGGAAATGAAACCTCACTCTGTCATCATGGTTTAATTAAGTTTCTGGTATTAGAAGAGTTAAAGAGATTAGGCAAAGACTGGTCATCTTTTCTGTTCATTAGTGGTTTTGAAATAGATGCCATCACTCCTAAAAGAACTCCTAAACCTAGAGATATACCATCACCTTTAGTGGCAGAGAAAATTGAGCCAATGATCATGGAGACATATCCATTACAGAAAGCTGACACACCCAAAGTTACACCTGCAAAAAAAAGGCCAAAAGTGAGCAAACATGGCAACAAGAGGGTTACAAGAAGCTAAACAGTGGCTAAGGGTAACTTAGAATACATTCTGCATGCTATTTATATTGAAGAAACTATCATAGTCCAAATTGAAGATATAGATGAGGGAGGAAAGAAGCTCAAGAAGTCCAAAATAGCTAAGAAATTAGAGTTTGCAGATGAAGATGTTGGATTCATTTTTCAAGCTAGGAAACCATTGACAAGACATGCCAAAAAGGTATTGGAAAGCAATAAAGAAGTTCAAAAGGTCACTGAAACTGTCCAGCCACCACCAAGCATCATTGACCTCTCATCACCTACAAAAGAAGATCTGGTTTTCAAGAAAAAGAAGGGAAAAGAAAAAATCATTGAAAAAACAAAGATTGAAGTCCTTAAGGAGCAGTTGAAGCTGGAAAATGATGAAATATCAGTCTTAAAGAAAGAGGCAAGGAAGCACAAGGTTTAGAAGGTACAGTTTGAAAAAAAGAAAGAGATTTGGGAGGATCAAGTCACAAGAGTCTCTAAGACCTTGGAAAACACAAAAAAAAACTAATCAAATGGACTAATCCATTGAGAGGAGAGGTGAAAGATATCAGGAAAATGAACGTGCACTTACAGTCTAAGAACAAGACACTAAAAGACCAAGTCAAAGACCTAAATATAATCCAATCATAGTACTATCATAAATATAAGCCATCTAGTACTATCATAATCAAATATCATAAACCCCTTTGAGAGAGCCCTCTCGGACTGAAGTGGCTAAGCTTCAGTCAAACGTTGGTTTGAAACAGTTACATAAAGTTGTCTGATCAACAACCAATCAAGTGCAATTTTGTGATAACACAAGACTTGACCAATTTCACAAGTTAAGAACTATATATTCAAGGAATAATAACATTCAAAACACATTAAACATCCACAATCCAACAACCTTGTACAAATTCAATTCATGAAGCATCAGTAGGCCTCCCCCCTATAAGGTTTACATCCATCTTATTGTTAGTTAGTTGACATAAGTTGTCACTATACCTAATCCATAAGCTTGAAAAAATACGATATAAGACTTATATGACTCAACTCTTGTATTCTTGCATCATGTCCTATGCCAAAGCATTCCATGTAGTTCTAGGTATGCTCGAAATCCCTCCCAAACATCCCTAACAACTAAGTCATTGGTGCCCACTAAGTTTTGTAGTTTAGCTACCCATATTATTGTGATGAGCTGCATTTACAAGTGCAATGTAATTATCCCTTTGATGGTATTGCTTGAACTCCTTGACATATTTGTCTTGCCTTGTAAATGATAATAAATGAAATAATTCCTTTAGATAGAAATAATTCTTCACTTCCCAAGACAAACTTTTGACAAGATTTCAACATATTTCCCATGAGGATGGACTAAATACTTTCTTTGCAGTTAATTATGTTAATTTTTTCCCTAAATACCATCCCAAGAGTATTTAAATAAATTATAGGACTGGATATACCTTATTTTTGTCAACAAAATCAATATGTCTAATTTGGATTCCAGCACCCCATTTTAACTACTCCACAAATCCTTAGCATACTGATGTATCCTATCATATTTTCATACTCCAATTAAATTTCCCTTCTTAGTTATGAAACTTTCAAAGTGGTGCACACTCTTGTCAAGTTGCAAATGTTTCATACTAGGCATCAATGTTGAAGCCTTTGCAAAATATTTTATGATTGTGAAATCCCATTGGATTATTCCGTTTACATGAGGATGGAACACCCTAACCGCTACAGTGATAGTATTATCTTATGGAGATAGTTTCTTCTTTAACATTTCCTAATGATCCTATGTAATTATACCAAATTTCACTAGTTTATCTAAAAATCATTCAAATAATTCCTCAATTAGAAAATTTAAATCCTTACTCATAATGTTCCTTGTTTCCAAAATATTATGCACCATGGCCTTGAAATGTAGCTTGGAAGTTTCACTGCATATGTCTGGTAGAAATATATGTGGGTGAGTTCTTACTCATTATCCACACTTAATAAAGGTTTCATGCTCAACTATTCAAAAAATGAGACCCAACCAAAGAGAGTGAATCTATATTTTTGCTTCTTCTGCAATCATCCCAATTAATATACATTCACAAACATATATTTGACTAACACGACATAGGTTGATAATGATCTATAAAATCAACTATTACATAATCTAAGCTAATGAATATTACCACATCAACTGGTAATGTAGATCCATCTAGTTCATCTGCAACATATAGAATTGAACTTGCACACTAGGTGTTGATGGAGTGGTCTCCATCATAATATCAATTTTTTGTGCAATTTTTGTGTTATGTGTATGGACATCTACCTCACAATGTAAATAACTATAATTTCTTAGCCTAGTGATTATTTCTATTAACAATACTCATTAATTGCAAGAAAACCTAAAACATTCTTAGAATATTTTTCATAATAATCAGAAACATTTCATGTTAGTAAAATCATCCAAACCTCACATTCACAAAAGATATTTAGAAAAAAGGAACCATGTGTAACCATTGATAGTATGCATCTTATATTGTAATCCCATCGATGAGATTTAATGAATTTTCCAATCATAATTTTGACAAAATCCATATATTTTTTGCATGGAATCGAATTGCAGATGGCTATACTAGAGTTACAAAAATATTCCCTTATATTTTAGTATAAACCAAACCAAGGATATTGTGAGTTACCTCAAAAATTATGATGGTATTTGAAGCATTTTGTTGCTGATAATTGAAGGTGGAACTTAAAACCTTACACTTCCATGTAAAAAGGAGACTTCCTAATTCTTGTGCAAATATAGACTACTACAAAAAAAATCCATCCAAGCTTTAATGGGATATTCATATGTTCATGTACCCATGGCATGGATAACGAAGGATTTAGAAGCACATCCAAATAATGAGAAATAGATGTCCCAATAATTTTGGTATTTGCTTTCATACATGAGAATTGGAAACATGTATTCCCTGTCTTGGAGAAATATCCGTGAACCCAACTCAAACTACAAATAATGGTCAAAGGAGGCTCCAAAATCAATTTTAAAATTTGTTTCTCTCTATCTTGGTCAAGGAAACTCATGCAGCATATAATATTGGCATACAACTTATAATTAAAAAAACATTGAGAGAAATCCAAATATCGACATGGTCACTTACTATATACACTTGCACCAATAATCCATTGTTCCAATTTTTTCTCATTACTTTCATTTACTGCCATAGTCACAAAGAACTGTCCTATTTCACATTTAAAAAAATAACACCATTCTAAGGCTACTCATTACTGATAATTTGACCAGGATATCCTTCTATGGAGTGCTCCTGCATAGGCATTGAAAATTTATAGGGACTTTCTATGGTTGGCATTTCATGTGTTCATAATTTGACGCAGGAAGAAAGTTTCAATGACATTGAGTTCAATAGAGATATATACGTGATATTGGCTTCACAAGTTGATTACTGAGATAGAGATGAGATGTTAGAGCCTATTATGGCCTATATTGACAATCATAGTTGTATCAAAAATTTTGAGAATCTGAATACTCCATCACGACTCTAAGCACAATGAGATTTGGTATCATTTCCTTGAGGAAAAATTTTATAAACCAAAACAATAGGCAACATCGAGAAAGAATGGAAGCAAAATGGTGTTAATTTGTTTAAAAAAAACATCAAACAAGAGAACTTCTTGAGAAAAATAAAATGAGTCAAACATAGTAACATCACATTGACAGAGTAGGCAACATGATACGATGGAAGTTAGCATAATATCAAGTTACTATGCTCATAAAAAACATAAAGGAGAAACATAATTTGCTTATTTTGCAATTTTGGATAGATGCAACTATCTACATATATTTTTTGACCTTTAAAACAATGAATTTATGCAAATTTTTCATTTTTGTATTTTCCTATCATAACGACAAGTTATTTGAATTTATAATGTTTTAACACAAACAAAAATTTCCAAACTTCCACCCTATCAAACTGAAGTTTCAACTTTATAGAAAAAATACATAACATAAAATGTTAACGAGTCACAGGAATTGTAGACAAGCTCTGGTAAGGTCAACTACTCGTAACTTTCCTTCCACAATATTTGAAGGCCAATTAGAGATACTTATTAAATTTTTGAATTTAATATCTAGGCATGTTAGGACCTCTACTCTTATTACCAACATAGATCCATCTTAAGTTCATATCTTTCAAGTTCAATGTAGATCAAACCTTGAGGTGTAATACTTTTTATCACTTAAAATGGATCTAGATTAAGATGAAGAGAAGGGTAACATATCTCATATTTACAATATTTTTGTGTAATATATATCTCTCCTTTTCTTTTTCCATATCACAACTTCTAGATAGAGTGTGCATTTGAATATCAAACCTTTTTGCAACTATATTGTTCTTCACTTCAGTTTATTCGTTTTCTGAACATATTTTTTGTTTAAGATTATGAATTTTAAAGGTTCTTGTGCTTTCTATCTTTATTCTATATGTGTGTATTGCATATGATTCAATTTCCATTGCATTTTAGTGTTTTTATTATCCATTTCTTCAATATTCCAAATCTACTATATAATTTATTCATTTTCTAAATATTTCAATATCATATTTAAAATATTTTTGTGTAATATATATCTCTCCTTTTCTTTTTCCATATCACAAATTCTAGATTAAGTGTGCATTTTAATATCAAACCTTTTTGCAACTATATTGTTCTTCACTTCCATTTATTCATTTTCTAAATAAAAAAAAAAAAATTAAGAACGTGAATTTTAAAGGTTCTTGTGCGTTGTCTCTTTATTTTATATCTTTGTGTTGCATATGATTCAATTTCCATTGCATTTTAGTGTTTTATTATCCATTTCTTTAATATTCCAAATCTACTATATAATTTCTTGCACATTTGGCTAGGATCCAAACCATTTTCCTGAATATTCCCAAATAGAAGTTAATTTTTTTATTAAAACTTAAAGCTAATAACATGTTGTTTCTCTCTTACAAGAAATTAACCACACCAAAAACTTGGCAAACCAAAAGCTTTTTCGGGAGTGCGAAGACCTTCCACTCTCTTTCTTCCTCTAAATTCAAGGTCTAAAACAATTGAGAGAAGTTTCATTGTGTTGCATCAATCTGAAGGAATGCCAAGGCCATGTGATAGCATCCTCAACCTCCAATACAAACATCACCATTGGTATCAGTGGTTTTTCCTTGTAGGCCATCTTTGGCTTGTGTTTCTTATATAGGTGATCTATTACAAACTATCACTAAAGTGACATTCCTTGTTATGAGATTTTATTCCAAAATACTATTAATCTACCCCTACCATATCCATGGATGTGGGGTTTGTGTGTTGTGTGTAAAACCCCACATGGATAAAGTTTGTGATAAAAAGATAGTTTATGAGCCTTATGCACCAAAAACTTGCCAATCCAAAAGCTAGCTTTAAGGAACAAGTTCATGGGTTTAATGTGAAAGCATCTTTGCTCACTTTGGGACTGATATCATTGGTAGTATCAAATTCATGCCTTGTGAATCCGCTTAGGATCATGGTTTTTATCTATGTTATGACTAAAGTGGCATAGTCTATCAGGCGGAATTTTGTTCTGGTGTTAGATTTATACTTACTCCAGTCCAATTTATTAGTGTTCTACATAGCTCGATTAAGGCTAACATTATTCCTACTAAATTTTATTTATTGACTTCACATAGTTATGTTACATCTCCATTTTCCAGTCACTCATGGTACCCTTCTATTACTTAACTTGTTGCATGATCATTTTCCTTGTTTGATGTTCATCATTTCACAACATAATGTAATTTGTTTCCTTCTCTTGATGACTTGTTGCCTCAATCTCTCATTAGAATCAACCAAATTATAAATTACCCAAGCAATCATTCTAACTCATGACCATTATACCTAGATCAAGTAAAAAAAATAGAACCATCAACTTTAGAATCAAATAACTAAGATGAGTGAAACAAAGAAAAACCACCTTCGTTTGTGCTCACATGTGCCATCAAAACTTCAGTACATGTCCATGAGTTTTTGAAAATAATTTAAAAGGTTGATAAACTTAATCTTCATTGAAATTCAATGAGAAATGAAGAATTAAGAAGATAGAAATAACCAACACAAAATTAGGAAGATGGCTCATAATTTTCGATAACTTAAATTTCAATGGCATCCACAACACCAACCTCGTCAATATGTATTAATTTTCCGTGAAGCTTATAGCCAATATTCAAGACCACAACCACACTTCCATGATACTTACTAGCATCTTTAATTTGAAACATTGTCATGTGCATAAGAGGATCAAACTATTCATTCAATGAATCAAACCTTTCAACTTTATGTTTAAGCATATTAAACAAAGAATTTCTATATTGTTTGGAAACCCCACTGCCCAATAAAAAAATAACACATATCTAGTAGAGATGCCACCCACACCACATAGTAATCATCCTCCGGCCTAAGAGTCGAACCACAAATTTTTTATTATTAAAAGAAGTGTTTAAGGATTTCTATTTTAAAAAGCAAAATTTAAAAGAAGTGTTTAAGGATTTCTATTTTAAAAAGCAAAATTTGTTATATGGGCTAGTACTCTTACAAAGTTCATCAAGTTCCATCAAAATTTTACTTTATGAGGCCCAACATACATGTAATTTCACCTTATGGCATGTTTTCCCACTAGTTATAAACAAATGTATACTATATATGCTTACCAAAATGCTTAAAATCAATCTATATTGACATTGCATTACAAAACATATTAACAAATGAGCCTCCAAAAATTGATGTCATGCATTCTACCAATTCAGCCTGGGTGTCCTGGAGCTTGGTCCATCCTTCCATGTTTCGCAACAGGGTCATCTTTAATCTTGTTTCTCTTTGGTGAGAATTGGAGCCCAGTCGTGAACAATTCCTTCATATCTGAACTAACTTATAGTGCAGAATAATTATTTCCATCCCAACCTCACGCTAAATATTGTCTAGTTGAGCCTGGAACATGTCCAGTTTAGCCATTACCACGAACTACAATGAGCGATGAGCCTTCTCATATGCTTCTTGGCTCACTTGATGCCCCAAGTGCATACTCTTTGTGGTTGCCAACACTCGATCTAGAATTTTGTTTAGGTACATATGTTTGGAGTCACTAGAGGTGGAACCAACTACAACCATGTCATCCGCCAGATGTTCAGAACAAACACAACAATTTTTAGAGAACAATGAGGCAATACTTGTCATTTGAGAGGGCCTAAGAGAGATATTAATACTAGTTATAGAAGCGTTGAATTGGTAAGTCTCGACATCAGCCACGAGACTTCTTAAATCCTGCCCTATCTCCATTGAATGCATACTGGGAATTTCTAGAAAGAGATCACTCGAAAATTCTGATGGAAAGGCCACTCGCTACGACAAGGAGATGGAATTATCTCTGGTCCATCGAGAATTAAATGAATTTTCCTCAACATTCCTTTGTTTCACTACCCATTACTAAATTTATCATGTGTCGTGTAAAGTGGGAAGGGGAGCATTACCCAAGTGTTAAATTTGAAACGACAACAATCCACCATATTCGAGATTTGACATCTAATCATGAAGGACATATTGCTATCCATCCTGAACTACAATATCGTTTCAATTAATTTCCTTTGTCTCAAATATATCATACGACATTCATATTTTCATCTTGTTAATTGATCATACCTTTGCATAGATGATCCTATTGATCTATTTGGGATTCAATTTTTTAATTTTTTCGTCAGATTCTGACGCATGTTCCGATGGAAAAATATATCACCAGTATGGTGAATTTGTTGGAAAAATCTAGCCATAGGCTTCGGTCTTGCGATGGAGTTCCGTTGGCACATGGTGTCACTAGAATGGAAAATTATCAGAAAAATCTAGTCGTAGGCATCAGTCTTGCGACGACGGTTTTGATGGAACAACACGTCACCACTACGACAACTTCATTGAAGAAATCTCGGCGTAGGTGTATGTGTTGCGACGAAGATTTTGATGGAAAATTTCTCAGAAAAATCTAGTTGTAGGCATTGTCTTGCGACAACGGTTCTAACTGCACTGGACATCATCCATACAGAAAATTTGTCATAAAAATCTCGGTATAGATGTCGATCTTGTGGCAAGGGTTCCAACGATAGATAACAGTTTTTGTGATGATTTATTTCATTGGGAAACATGTCGTTAGACAAATGCATTTTTTGTTTAATTTACTACGGGTTTGTGGAGGGATTTTTATGAACATTGTTGCCTTGGATGACTAATTTTCCGACGACGGTTAACGTCGAAATTACAACGAAAAACTTGTAATGTCACAATTTCGACTACATGACATACGACAGATACTGGAACCCTTTTTTTTTCATGAGAGCGATGACAGGGGGTCGAAAGAGCGACCAAAGGTCATAGAAAATTGAGTGAATTTATAATAGTGTCGGTGGACCAATTGGATTAAATATCTTATCTCCACCCCTTTTTTATTTATTTTGTTGAATGAATCCCCAACTCGCACCTTTCCAACATCTCACGATCTTCGGCAAGGTAACCCCCTATCACTATTCTTGTTCATTCTTATATGGAATAGGGAAGTATATCAAGGCAACTATTAATCAAGGCGTTCTCCAAGGTATACACATTTTGGGCTAGGATTTGCTAATAACTCATCAATAATTTTTTTGATGACAATATTCTCTTTGGGGAACCCTCTCTTCAAGAAACGAGAACTATTAATTTCAATGTATTGGAATTTTAGGCAGCACTAAGGTGGGGTACACAAGATTTTTTTTTTTTTTTTTTTTTAAGATTTGCCTATAAGTTTTAAACAAAAAAATCATGACAGTGGAATAGAGAAATATCTTCATAAAACCACCAAGTTCAAAACTCTCATAATACAACCCAAAGGGGAAAGGTGAACTTAAACTATTATACCCCTACTCATACTAGTGTATAAGGGCCCCATGACGAAGCACATAACCACCTCATACTTTCCCCGACCCCAACACTTTTGTCTAGCACACACTTTTGAAACTCCTAGGGAGACATACGCCGGGATGGGAAATTCTATGGTTGTTAAAATAAATCTCTCCATCTCTTTAAATTTATAGTGTCATTAAAATAGTGCCTTGTTCTCTTGCTTTAATAACCAAAGTCCATAAAATCACACTCGTGGCCATGAGACTTAATCCCAGACCCTCAAACTTTTAACTAAGCCCACCTTTTAAATATCTAGGGAGACAAAAGCTGGGATGGAAATATTTCTCATTACTTGTTTCAAATACCCATTAAATGTTGACCCCATAACTCTGGACTCCGTCATTTTAGAACGCAAGCACTCAGTAAACCTCTTGAGTGATTCTTTCCAGGGAATATGTCTCTAGATGAAAATCCCTTAACAAAGTTTTAATTTTGTTCCTCGACTTTCGTAAAATGGTGTCCTTGACAATTTGACCTCCTCTAATTTGTTGACCTTCCGAGATGTTAATTTTTCTCTATTAGTTATCGCATCACGTTTTCTCATTAATTTTTAAGCCCATGCCCTAGAGATTTTGAACTGAATCCACTTGGAAAACTTTCAATGTGTTTTCTTTCGGGAATTTTTTAATTAGGTGACAGACTTCTACATTTGTCGCTATGATATTTGTTATTTAATGAACTCTCGTAGGCTGTCATAAAGCTAATTATTCAACTCCTTTCTTTGTTATGTTCTCGGCTACTATTGCAGGCTCCAACACATAATTAACACATACCTGTGCTATGCCTCAACCCTTCACGATTCTTGAAAATTTATGCTTCCATTGCATCTCTGATTCTAAATGAGATTGTTAATTAGAAGACACAATATTCATATCAGTCTCCCTCATGAGCTTTATCCGTTGTATTCTACAATATGTGTTTATTTATTACACACTTACTCTAAGTACAATGCTTCCTAAGCTTCCATCATGGCCAATCTGTATTGCATTCGGATAATTAAAATTTACATAAATCAATTCATACAATAAAAAGGAATTCACAATAAATACATAAAGGCTCGACACATAGATCTTGTTAGCACTCTGTAATTTCTCTAGATTGAGCAGAGAAACTCAGAGGTAACCAAAAACCACTTGGAAGGTGGAATCTATCCCTTCTAACTTCAGAGAGGGTTCTCTCTGTCCAAAAATTTTAGTCACTTAGAACTTATTCTTGGTATGGGGCTCAAAGGGATATTGGTTTCAAAGGTTTGCTAGCATGAAAGAAGACAAATCCATTAAGCATGGAGTCATGTCAAGTTGATTGTTTTTTTCCAATGATATGATGAAGAGATTAGGGTTCTTCTTCAGGGGCAAGGTAGGAAGTCCTGTTGGTGTAATCAAATTAATTCGCTATAGGAGGGTGAGTAGAAGAATGATGGAAATAACATAAAGAGCACCAAGTTGTGGGACGAATTCTAAATTCTATTTGAGAAGAAAAAATATACCGTTTGGAAATCTATATCAGATCATTTTAAAAATGAATTCTAAGATCAAACATGATCTAACCAAACATGAAGACACACATTCATGGCATGGAAATTACAAGAGACAAACTTACAACATAAGAAAGCACATCACCATTGGAACCTGACACAAGAATCCTTGTAAAATAACACCTCTATCTTTTTCATTCACTGGAAATATTCAAAAAATAAATAAATAAATAAATAAAATAAAATAAATTAATTAATTAATTAAATTAAATTAAATTAAATTAAAAATTAAAAAATAAATAAATTAAAAATTAAAAAAATTAAAAATAAAAAAATAAAATAAAAAATGCAATGCACACAAAGTATCTTATTCTCAAACATGACCAACCCTTTGTTTCATTAAAATTACAAATAGACTAAAAAAAATCAATTCCCATCTCAAGGAACTTAATTCCTTAATAGTATTTTTGTTTCTACCTAATGCGGTAAATATTTAACTATTTTTCTAAAAATTAGGAAGTATTTGACCAAATATTTTTCAAGCATATTTACATTAAATACTAAGTATAAATCGAGCTTATAAGTCCTTATATTCCTCATAAAATTTACCATGAGCATAAAAACAAATTACATGAAGTTTTGACATGAAATTCTCAGTCAAAAGGATGATTGTGTCGAAGTGCAATGCCAACGTTGTGCAACCTCCTAGTTCAGCATAAATGCAGCCGAGAAGTGCAACGAATCCATGGTTGATGTAGATCTAGTCACTCCCTAAGCTTCTTGATGACTATTGCATGTGTGAAATGGCTTAGACATCATCAAATTCCTCGTTGAAAACATTTTTTCATCACGCAAATCTTCCAACTCTCAAAATTCCACCTACAGCAAAAGTGAGCCTATAAAAAAACGCAATGCAACCTGTTATTAATGGTTTTGATCGACGATGAGATCTTTGAGCAAGACATATCCTGATGATGATGTTCCCATGATGTTTACAATGTTCCAAACCCTATTCAATCCCATATTCACCAAAAAATGACAAAACTTCCACCTTTACATCAGAACCCTAACCCTAATGCTTGGTCAAAATACAAAAATGTTGTTTTTGTTGCTCTTTTAAAAAAGTTTCATGGTTTCTTGAATCTAGTTAATTGTACTCTTAAGAAATCTTCAAATAATGCATGACCCCTTTATGCAATGTTATGCAACCAACTCACAAATAGAAGAAAAGATAGATCAACGACTTAGAAATCGGTCTCTTCAAGGGGGGAACCTCCTTTACATTTAAAAAATAAACAATCCTTGGATGTTTCAAACGATAAAAACCTACTTTGTATATATAGGAGTCCAAGGGGTCCCAATATAATCAGAGCCTACATAACAATAATAATGTAAGGACACAATAATAACAATAGTGAGCTTCTATGGGGCACAATGATAACATTATGGGGACAACATGGGCGTAACAATAACAATAAGGGGGCTACACTAAGAATAACAAGAAGGGGATACAATAGTATTATGGGGACCTAACATGCCCCTCTTCTTCAAAAAAGTGTTGTCCTCAATGCTTGAGTAGTTTTGGATTCTTCTTTATAAAATTCTCATCCTCCCATGTGGAATCTTCAACGGGTAAGTTCTTCCACTTGATGAGATACTCTGAAATGAATTGATTTCGTAGCTATCGAGTTCTTGTTTTTGTGACTACTTCAGGTTCTAGTATGATTTTTCCTTCCACGTCAAGTTCTGGAAATATTGTTTGAACTAGGATTTTGTCACCTATAACCTTCTTTAAGAATGAAACATGGAAAACTGGGCGCACTCAAGAAGATGTCGAAAGCTCCAATTTGTATGCCATTGTACCAATATTTTGCAACACCTTGTAAGGACCATATTAATTTAGCGATAATTTATTATCCTTCTTAGCTTTCTTGAGATACATTTGTTTGTATGGTTGTAGTCATAAAAATACCCAGTCTCCTACATCAAAACTTCTTTCACTGTGATTTTTATCTGCTTATTGTTTCACTCGATTTTGCACCAAAGTTAGGTTATCCTTTAGGAGTTGAAGAACTTGTTGTTGATGCTCGATGTGATCTTCCGTTATTTGAACCTTAGAATTTTCTCTTATATATGATGTGATGGACGGTGGATAATATCCACAGAGTTTCATAAATGTGGTAATTTTTGCTACAGTGTGGAAGGAAGTGTTATACCACCATTCATCCAAAGGGAACCACTTGACCCATTGTGTTTGTTTATCAAATACAACGCAACGAATATATCCTTCCAAAAAAAAATTCACTATCTTAGTTTTCCCATCAGATTGAGGATGATAAAATGAGCTATGAGTTAGTGGAGTACCTAGACAAGAAAATAATTCAGTCCAAAACTTTCCAGTGAAAATTGGTCTTTATCACTTACAATAATATTTGGGTTTCCATGTAGCTTTTGAATTGTTTCCATAAATGCAGTAGCAACTATACTGGCTTTAAATGGATGAGATAATGCATAAAAGTGTGCATAATTGTTAAGATTGTCAACTACAACCATGATGACACTCTTTCTTCAGACTTGGGTAAACCTGTGATAAAATCCATTGAAACCTCCTCCCAACGTTGACTTGGAATGGATAAATTTTGTAGCAGATCTAGGGTCTTAATTGTCTCAACTTTATTTTGTTGGCAGACCAAAAATTCCGCCACAAACTTTTGAATACCAAGTTTAAGGCCATCCCAAAAAAATTCTTTCTTAACCCCGTGGTAAGTTTTTAAAAATCCCGAGTGTCCACCTAAGGGAGAGGTGTGCAATTCCAAAAGAATATTTTGTTTTAGTTTGGAATTCTTACAAATATATATGCGATCTTTGTACCATAATGAATAAATTTTCCAGCTAAATGTATCAAATGTATTGGGATCTTGCTGCAACTTTTGAATAGGTGTCCACACTTCTCCATCATTCTTCCACTCCTCCCTTGCTTCGGTTATCCAATCTGGTTGGATAATAGGAATAGCACAAAGAAATGCTTCCATCTCCTCATCCTTTCTTGAGAGGGCATACACAACAACATTTAGCTTCCCATTTTTGTAGATGATTTAAAATTCATAACCCAAAATATGTGTGACCCATTTTTTCTGCTCTTCTGAAGATATTCTTTGTTCCAAAAAGTATTTAATACTATCATGATCTATTTTTACCTTAAAATGTCTTGCCATTAGGTAAGGGTGCCATTTTTTTAGTGCATGTAGTATTTCCAACATTTCCTTCTCATAAATAGATTTCTGTAAATAATTTCCTTTGATTGGACGGCTTTCAAAATCAATGTGTCTTCCTTCTTGCATTAAAACATCACCAATTCCATTTCATGAGGCATCATATTCCACAATAAAGGTTTTTGTGAAGTCTGGCGTAACTAAGACCGATGCTTGGCACATTGCCTCTTTAAGATGTTCAAAGGAAACTACATCTTTCTTTAATAATATTGTTAGAGGTGCTGCTATTCTCCCATAATTCTTAACAAACTTGCAATAATAACCCGTTAACCCAAGAAATCCTCGCAAATGCTTTAGAGTTGTGGGGCTTTTCCATTCCTTAATGGCTTTAATTTTGTTGAGGTCTACCTTAACACCCTCATGAGATACAATATGATCCAAATATTCCACCTCCTATACTCCAAAGAAACATTTGGAGGTTTTTGCATATAATTGTTTCTCCTCCAATAGTTTGAGCACCTTGTCAACATGTTGAACATGATCCTTCCAAGACTTGTTGTAGACTAGTATATCATCAAAAAATACTAACACAAAATTTCTAAGGAAGGGTTTGAAAATGGAATTCATCAACCCTTGAAATGTAGAAGTTGCATTGGTAAGGCTAAAAGGCATGAACAAAAATTCATAATAACCCTCATGAGTTCTAAATTTTGTTTTCAGAATATCTTCAGTATTCATTCTAATTTGATGATAACCTGAACGAATATCCAACTTGGTGAAGTAAATTGGTACATGTAATTCATCCAATGATTCATCTATGTCATGAATGGGAAATTTATCTTTAATAGTGAGCTTGTTGAGCTCCCTATAATCTGGAAACATGCGCAATGATCCATCCTTCTTGTGCACCAATACTGCTAGAGCAGAGAAAGAACTTTGACTAGGTTGAATTATACAAACTTCTCGCATTTCTGAAATCATACGTTCAATTTCGCTCTTTTGGGCATAGGGATATCTGTAAGGCTCGATGTTTGGAGAAACACTTCCTAGTATCGGATGAATAGCATGATCATGATCACGAATAGGTGGGAGGCCTTTGGAAGTATCAAACACCTTGGAATGATTTTCCAAGACTTTTTGGAGATATGGAGAAATAGAGGATTTTGATGTTTGAACCTGTAGTGAGCATAATTGTGCAATTACGCCTCGTTGATATTTATTCAAAATCTTTGTCATGACATTAGAGCTGATTATCCTTCAAAGTTTCCATGTAATACCCCGTAATTCAACTTCTTTTCCTTCCCAAAAAAAATTCAAGAAAAGTTCTTGAAAATTAAAAGCTATAGTCCCCAAAGATTGTAACCACTAAACTCCTAGTATAAAATCAGCACCACCCATTGCAATAGAAAGCATTGGACTATTCAATACATATTCCCCCATGGTTAGCTTGATATTATGCCACTTTACAGAGAAATTTTATCTCCTCTATTTGCAACCATAACTTGACATTCTAGTGTTGGATATAGGAAGCAATTCAATTCCTTGGCTATCTTTAAAATATTTGTACTACCCAAATCAATCAACACTATTACCTTTTTTTCTTAATATATATGTCTATCTTGAGAGTTTCAGGAGTGGTAAATCCTACCAATGCATTACAAGATATGGTTGGATTCATTTCTTCCTTCTCTGGGGTTGGTTCTTGGTGTATATCCTCTTCTTTTGATGTTTCTTGTTCCTTTTCTTCCTCCTCTTCAAAATATATGTAAAATAATTTCTTCTCTATGCACTTATGACCTTTAGTGTATTTGCTATCATAACTATAACAAAGCCCTTTTGCTCTTTTTTCCTCCAATTCTTGTGGTGTCAACCTTGTAGGTTGTGGATGGCTAGGAGTAGCAACATTTCCATCTTTATAGTTGTGATTGGTAGGCTTACTTGTTGCCATAATTTTGCCTTCAACTTTTCTTGCCACCCTAAATGCCTTTTCCAATGAATCAGGTTCCAAAAGGCGAACTGATGCAGGGGCATTAGGCACAATCAAATACCTTGTACATAAGTAGACTTAGGGGGTCTCATGTTTTTACTCCCTCATGTAATTATTAATTATTTTGAATAAACTTTGTAAGAAATTGTAACTGTTCTCGAGTCATTGAGAACATGAGAGAATTGATTATGTTAGGAATATGAATAGACAGCCAGAGGTATGAGTCAATTTAGGGTCCGTTCAGCTATTGAGTCTAAATTCAGGAATTTGGAATGTTAAGAGTTGTTGAGCTGTTTGGAGACCTGAATCGTTTCAGGTCATCCTTGTGGTATTAATGTAATCTTGAAGAGTTTAGATAGGGAGAGTTAGAGAGTAGAGAACTTCTTCAGCAACAGAGTAGGAGGATAATGGCCACTGAACTGAATATCTGGTTCGTCATGAATTTGTAAGCGATTTCTTTTGAGATTGATCGCCTGTATGTATATATATCTATTTTGAAGAATTTTTTATAAGTTCCATGTGTGATTTTATGTCTTCTTGGTCGAATCGTATGAGGAAATTATCTCAGTGTAGTTGTGCATTTATTGGTGAAATTCCGCGTGAATTGCCTAAATTTCTTGTAGGAGCAGGACTCTATAAATCTATTTAAGAGTCTGCCTCTGTATTCAGAAAAGAGAGTGTATGATAATGTGTAGTTATGTACTCTGTAAATTGGGGTTAATGTGTAGCTAGGGAAACTAGTGTTAATGCTGTCGACAGTGCATCTCGAACTGGTCGACAGTGGAGTTATATGGTCGTGAGTATATGCCATGGACAGAGATATGGCTTTAAGCCACGCATAGAGGTTTTATGCCGTGCATAAGGAACTAACTAGCGTTCGATAACCGAGTACGGTGAAAGGGCTATGCGTTGTCTGCGTACTAGCGAGGGTCATGGTGGTTCGGCGAATTCTTGAATGTTTAATTCGAAAGCTGAGCGGAACCTTGAAGGTGGAACCTGAGCGTAAAGGAGAAGAGCGGAACTTTGAAGGCGGAACCTTGCGGGAGTAAACAGTAAAGACGGGTTCTGGTATTGATCGCACCACCTTTGTGATGAAAGCGGTATTTAGAGAATTGGGAACGATTCCATAGGATGGGCGGCACGTGTCCCTGAGCAGCGTGGAAAAACCGCTTTCATTACACGCCATCGCGCGTTATCATTCGTGCATATTTGCCGGGTGATATCCGTCGGATCATCTGAAGCCGAGCGACTTGCTCTCCGCCGTCGGATGTGGAAGGTCGATAGCGCGGGGACCCAGTTTTAAATTATATTGAGTGGGACCTTTAAACTAAGGTTTGCGAGGTTAATAGAGGATGCTAAATATGCGAAGGGAGCGTGCTACAATCATACACGATGAGAAATTGAAGGTATGGCATGACATTTAACCATATTTATAGGTGTATTCCCGAGACTTATACCAGGGGGTTAATTATAAGATGAGGGACGATTCGAATATGCATGAAATGGGGAAATGCCTCCATATGTGGATGGAGTGTCAAAATTTATTTGGATAAAAGTTAGTTGAGCGCATAACATAAGGGCTTGGAATTAATATCTCAAATCTCAGAGATTTGAGATATTAACACTCTCATATTAAGTGTTGAATTTTCCATCCTATAATAAAGGGAGGTTGTGAGATTGCCCGGATTGGGAAGATGATTGGGCATGAAAATTTGAATGCATTTGTACACACAGCTTTGTTAAAAAGTTGAGCAAAATGGGACTGTGGGTTGTGACCGTTATCACGAACCTCATGTTGTATGTTTTCCTTTAAAGTCCCTACGAAGAAATCAATCATATGTTCCTATGAAATATTATTTACCCTTATATTCAATTTTTGGAAGTCCTCAATGTGCTTCATAATTGAACCCTTTTGTTTGAGATTTATCAATTGGCTAAAGAAGGTGTTGCTATATGTATCCTCATAATGTGTTATCATTTCCTCCGTAAAAATTGACCAAGTGACAAGTGGTTTGTGAGAACAAATCCATCGATACCATACAAACTGGTTTTTTTCTAAATATAAAGTTTCAATGCGTACCTTTTGTGTGTGTTGCGCATTATGGAGGTCAAATTATTGCTCCATTTGTAGTATCCATGTTATTGAATCTTTGCCATCAAACTTCCTCATATCGATCTTTGAAATATGGTGGGTCTTAAATCCAACATTAGAGTCTATGAAATCACGATTAACATTTATTTTTTTCTCATCATGAGTTTCATCTACTACCCTTTATCCATTAGGAATAATTTCTTGTAGCAACTTTGTCAAACCTTCCATGTTTGCTTTTAGACCATTCTTCATGTCTTCTATGTTTCCTTTACTTTTTAATTCTAAGCCATCGATCTTAGCTTCCATGCCATCCATGCCATTCTTCAAACCATCCATATTATCTTCCATGTCTTTCTTCAAACCATCCATCTTAGCTTCCATTTAATTTTTGGTTACTTTTTGTGATAGTGAAATTTATTGCACTTGGTCTCGTAATTTTGATATATCATGTTGTAGCTCTTCCTCTTCATGCATCATAGTAGAGCTTTCTGAGGGCTTAATGGGTGTGGAATTATTTTTGGGAGGCATAATAGAACCCAATACTGATGTCAATGCTTCAATATTCCCTTTGGAATCACTTAAAACTAATTTTTTTAAACAAAAGTTATACAATTTATATAAAAAACACACATTTTTCTTGCTTTTAAGGAGCTTGATATTGAAACTGATGTATCTTTGTGATTTTGGATCGCCAAGATTCGAAATTTGGTCCTATATTATCCCTTTGAGTCTTCTTTCCAATGCCACATGCCAGACCTAATTTGGATTCTTCAAGTCAAACTTATGCCCTGTCTCCCACAATAGCCTAATTATGGACTAGTTCAGTAGAACAAACTTGTACACTGTGCCACATGTCACTATTTCAAACTTCGACCCTAAAATAGATACAAAAGAAATTAAATTCTATGTGATTTTGACCACTTTTTACAAAATTCCAATCCTATGCTAGAAATCAAAGTTGTGAATATTTTCCCTCGATCACATGTTTGAGATGAAATTCTGGAGCCTGCAAAAACCCTAACTTCCACAGATCATATATCCAAAAATGTTGCGAACCAAGGTCTAAATTTTTTACACGAAGTTCATATAGATTTCGACTCCACGCGATAAACATTTCAGCTTATGAATCCTCGTACAAGAAACGTTATAGCGAAAGTTCCAAGATGACCTGTTTGAAGAAGCGAAACCCTAAAATCCCAAGCTCTGATACCAAATGTTATGGAACCAACTCACAAATAGAAGAAAGTATAGATCAAAGACTTAGAAACCGGCCTCTTCAAGGGGGAACCTCCTTTACAATACATAAATGAACAATTCCTCGATGATTCAAATGATAAAAAACTACTTTCTATATATAAGAGTTTAATGGGTCCCAATATAATCATAGCCTACATAACAATAATAATGTAAGGGCACAACAATAACAATAGTGAGCTTCTATGGGGCACAATGATCACACTATGGGGACTACATGGGTACAATAATAACACTAAGGGGGCTACACTAACAACAACAATAAGGGGATAAACTAGTATTATAGGGACCTAATAGACAACTTCATTCAACAATCTTCTTGGACCAAAAAAAATAAAAAGGTCAAAATTTCTTTGATTTACTTGTTCTAGCATTCAAAATTTGGCTGCTTCAACCAACAAATACAACTTACCTATGTCCTTCTCTTGTATCTCCTTCAATTGCTTCTTGCCAACCCTCAACTCTCTCCTCATGGTAAGATTTTGCCTACATATGTTTTCCAATTGCCTATGCAATGGGAGAGACCTCTTCAACATATATTTGTAATTTTCCATTGTTGTCTCATATATGTTCAAAATATCATTCATATTTTTCCTAGCCATTTCATCTTTCTCCTTAAGTTCAACTATCTCACTGTGGTATTTCTTCAATTACATCATCAACGTGTTAAAAGTATGTTGCTCCTCATCTATCTTTGTTTTCTTCTCCTCTTGCACTTATTTTGCTTCTTGTGTCTACAATTTTCTTTTTGAAGACCTAGTGACTTGTTGAAGGCTCGAAATGTATGCCTCAACATTAGGGAAAACCACCCGGTCGAGACCTTAGAGCAGTTCTTTTTTCGTTTGGATTGGTGGCTCTGACTGGGATTATGAGACCAGTTTCCTGTTTAAAAAAAACTATAAAGAGGATGTAATGAAAATATAATGGTTTTAATGTGACTACGACTTGAAAAACAATAAATATTTAAAATTATTATATATCCTGGTAAATCTTATCTATCAATATGTGATCTAAAATTATTTCATAAACAATATGAAAATATAGATTTTCAAATGATTATGAAGTTAAACAACACATGATAACTAAATTTAATTAAATAGTTAATTAAATTTGATTACAAAACTTATCACATATATAATATTTTGTTGCTTATGCGTACAATATATAATTCCAATCGCACATATCAAGAGTGAAAATGTATGATTGTTGTAACACATATATGATAAACGAAAATACCATTTAACTCTTAAATAAAGAAATAACACATAGATAGTAGTACATGATATATTGTTACGCTACCCATGAGAAAAACAACAGTGTTTCAACTTTCTATTAAGAGACATTTAAGTTACAATCGTGCAAACAAAAGCCCTCTTTCCAAAATTCAGAATCTCGTCTCATTGAAACATGGAAGGGATTTATAGTTCATTACAAAAGTGTAAATATAGCAAATAATAAAATAACCTCAAGTGGTTTGAACAAATAACACTAAAATAAACCCAAAGAGATATATTTAGAATTTGTTGTAACAAATTCTCTAAGTCTGTGACGAAGACTGTCCTCTCATTCGTTATTGCAGCTCATAGATGTTTGTCATGGTATTTAATTCAGGGGGAGTCATCGGTTGGATATGCATCTGGCTTATGAACATTGCTTCCTTTAACGCTGGCAACATGTGATTGGTGGTGTTGGGTAAGCATCTGAGTATTAACCACTAACTGTGTGATTTGACTAGATAGTGCCAATGAATTTCCAAATTAATTTTAGCAAGTTTCTCTATAATCTCTGCTCTTTTCTTGGATTCCTCCTACCATGCTTTAGAAAGCAGTTTAATATATTAGAGTGTTCCCTCGGGATAACTGGAGATAAGGTTTTCCCGGAATAAACTATCAGTAATTAACTCAAACAGATTATTCACTACAAGGAAAAGACCCTCTAACGGATGTTTTTTAGGAACCCCATACATCTGTTTCTAGCGAAGGTTACTAGAGGAGCTTGGTGGGTGGAGGGTTTTTCGGATGTTTTCCGCTTGGTGCGCTTATCATTAAACATCGCACCGATGCTCTTGAAACTCGAAAGCACCGGTGCGCGCAAAAAATTGGCATACTGGACACCATGCACTCTGTACACACCCGCCCGGTGCATTGTATTATTGTAGAGCATCAGTGCTTCACAACTCTTCCGCGCCCGTGCATTATAAAACACCGTGCCAAAACCGAAACCGCCCGGTGCGGTATTAAGAAACCGCACCGGTGCATCATAAAACAACGTGCCAAAACACAATTCGACCAGTGCATTCGTAAGAAACAGAACCGGTGTGCCTATAAACCACGCGCACCGAAAAAGGGTAAAATAAAGAAAAAAATTATGGCAAAAAACCCAAATTTTTCATTTTTTCAGTGCTCCTGAGCTCTCAATCATTGGTGCACTCTACCATAGAAAGCCACGGTGTGCACAAAACATTGGCACACTGGACACCATGCGTGACGTACACACCCACCCGGGGCGTCCTATTACGGTAATGCATTGGTGCTTCACAACTCTTCCGTGTCGGTGCATTATAAAACACCGCGCCAAAACATAAACGTGCCAGTGCATTCTTATCCAATCGCATCGGTGCGCCTATAAAATGCACGCACTGGAATAGTGTTAAATAAAAAAAAATTACAGCCAAAAAACCGGTGCTTTACGACTATTCCTCACCAGTGCTATGTGAATATTCCGCCCCGGTGCATCATCAAAACTTCGCGCCAAAACTAAAACATCCTGGTGCGGTGTTAGGGAACTTCCCCGGTGCATCATAAACAACGCGCCAAATCTGATACCGCCTGGTGCGGTTGTAAGTAAGCGTACTAGTGCACCTATAAAACCCTGCACACCGGAAAAGGGTTAAAAAAAAAATAATAATAAAAAAATAAAAATAAAAATAAAATAAAAATACGATCAAAAAACTGCATTTTTCACTTTCCTCAGTGCTCCAAAGCTCTCAAGCACCGATGCCATTTCCCCTTCTCTGAGCCGCCCTGACATCGGTGCTCCCATTACACCCATTGCATGCACTGCTGTTGTGCATTGGCCACAAATCTCTAGCTTGCAATTTGAAAAATGGTGGGAAATTTTTCTTTTGCAAATTCTACAGCCAATATGCCTCCTCGATGGTGAAATGTAGAGGTATTTTTCTAGTTTTTCCATAATTAAGCTTTTTAGCAGATTATAATTTGAAATAACCTTAAAAATAACCATTAAAAAAGAAAAAAAAATATTGTTGCGCGGTGCGCCCGAGCCGTTTGGCTTGCACCAGATAGCGGTGCTGCTTGTAAAATTTACAGGCCACACCACCACCGATGCTAACGGTATCTGCACCGTTTCCGGGGCAGTACCGAAAGGCACCCCGCATTATTTTAAATTAAAAAAATAAAATGCGATGTGCTCATTTAGCCAGGCGCACCGTTGACCATGGGAATAGCAGTTCAGTGCATTGATGGAATTATCCGCCCCGGATTCTGTCAGTGTACTACATTCGGCATTCCGAAAGGGTCAATGGTGCATTTGGGTAAAATACCGCACTGTCAACTATGTAATTGTTAGGAAGTCGGTGCGCTGACACGAGTATACAATCCGGGGCATATATTTCAGTGAGCGCACCGCTATTCTGACATCAGATATAGTCAATGGTGCTTGAAAAAAATTCAGCTACACCGAGGCCGGCGCGTTGTATTTCATTTGGGGCACCGCCACCGGTGCGCTACAAACACAAGCTGCACCGGAATTGGTGTGTGACTATTTTTGTGGCGCACCGACTGGTCTGTTTTTTTTTTTCAAATATATATATATATATATATATATGTATGTATGTATGTATGTATGTATGTATGTATGTATGTATGTATGTGTGTGTGTATTCCTAAATATATGTATGTTTTAATAATAAAAAAATTATTTAATATGTCAATGATTCAGAGAGAAGAGGAGGAACAACAGCAACAACAGGCGAAATAGTATGACATGATTTTCCAGTGGGAGGCATGAGAGAGGGAGAGAGATGCATACCCTATCTCTATTACAGCAGATACCCAGGGGATCCTAAGGCAGGTAGGCCTCCTTAAGTTCTATGAGGAGGCTACTTTCCTAAAGGCCTATAGTGTGTTTTTGAGATATCTTATCCGCAGGTGGAATGCCCACCGACAGGTTTTCCAGGTTGGTCCTGACCAGTGGTACACACCCACTGAGGAGGATATTTATTTTATTACAGGATGATCGAGGAGAGGGGTGTATTTTCCCTCATTCCCAGAGGTTCCAGCAGGTTCTGTAGCAGGGATTTAGTTAGTTTACTCCCAGAGATACATTAGAGCACATGTACTGTCTCCTTCAGAGTTTCAGGTACCTGGAGGTCAGTTACGTATAGGTGCATTTGGTAGACAGGATGTGCAGTTCCTCTCACTTATCATTTCGACCATTACGCACAACACTAATGACGGGCAACGCATTAGTTTCTTGCTTGTATGTTATGTTGATTCTTTAGTATAGGAGCCATGACTTGTCAGGTGGTCTGCCATTTTTTTGCAGCAGTTTTGTATGGCCTTAAATAGATGTCATGCTCATGCACAAGGGAGGTTCAACTTCCCTTTTGCTTCAAAGCTGTTTTGTTTATTTTTTGAGAGGTTTCCATAGATGAGGCCTAGTTTTGTTAGACAGCCTCGTAGGCTGATGTTGGAGGCCCGAATGCACATGTGGGGGCAGATGATGCCCAAGAGGGGAGATACTATGTTTCCAACCAGAATATCGCAGGATGCGCTGGACTTACTAGCCGGTGTTGATGATCATATGCATCCCTTCATTATGATCCCATGTCCTTATGCTGGATTATATTGGTGAGGGTGTGCCAACATCCTCTTCACAGATGATGAGCCGCCAGATGATAGAGGTAATATTACTGTTTTATTTATATTTATTCTATTATGTTCTTTAACTTGTTTTTATTAAATTGTGTAATGAAATTGTCTAATTATTGTTTGTGTACTTGTATATATTTTCCAGACATTGGCTTTTTTGATGGCGAGGAGATGCCAGAACCACCACATGATGCAGGTGTGGATACTGATGACGATCAGGACATGGCCGATGCCAAGGATCATGATTAGGATGAAGCCGGTGTAGAGAGACATCCTCCTATTGGTGCACCGGTACCGCCTTTTTCTAGGCGTGGTCGACTTGAGACTAGATATAGGATGGAGTTGGGTAACCAACTCAGTGCATTGATTGTTGAGGTGGGCATCAGGCCCACCCATTATATAGACATACAGGCCGATGATAGGCTATTACGAATGTGGAGAGGCATGTCGTGTGACATGTATAGCCTGATGCGGCATGTCATAGGAGCCACAACAGCTGTTACGCGCCTGAGGAGGATTGTTGCACGTTATAGGCGTAGTCGAGCCGTGACACATGATGGACAGTCCGCGAGTAGTGTCTCATCATCTCATGATCGTTCACCTCGCACCACGCCTGATGAGCATGAGGCTCCACTAACATCATCTAGCAGTCATCATGGAGATGAGGCTGGACCATCGGCCATGTCCAGTCAGCAGCCTGCAGCATCCATAAATACTAGTCATGATCATGAGCAGGCTGGACCATCAACCGTCGAGGTTGCACTATTGACTGAGCAGGCCTCCACTACTACTACTTATATTGATGTTGTACTACCACGAGTTGATGCATTCATCAGTACTAGTCATGATCATGAGCAGGCTCGACCATTGACCGTCGAGGCTGCACCAATTACTGAGTAGGCATCCACTTGTACTTCTATTGATGTTGTAGTACTACCACAAGTTGATCCATGAAATTTATATTACAATTGTATACTTTTAACATTATTCAGTTATATATATATATATATATATATATATATATATATATATATATATATATATATATGGTCCATGTATTTTATGTTCATGTTGCAGTTGTACTTAATTTACGTGTTGGTGATCATTATGATGTGCATATTGTTAGGTCATGTTAGATATGTTCATTTAATGTTTAGTTTGCAGATAGATGTGTATATGTGATAGCATGAGTTATTTGACATGAGATGTATATTTGATGTTTGTGTTGTGATGATGTTAATATATAATGTTAATTTGATGTTTGAATGTGTTTTTTAGTTGAATATGATGTTTGTACGATAGTTATCATCATTGTGATGATGTTTATTAATTAATTTAATATTAAATGACCATGATATTTATTAAATATTATCTTGTGATTGTAATTTTAATTTTAATTTTAATTGTATGTAAAATTGTAAAATTGTATTTGTATTTGTAATTGTAATTTTAATTGTAATTGTAATATTTAATTTATTGTGAAATGATTGTAATTGTAATTGTATATATGAAAATTTGTAAAATTGTAATTGTAATTCTAATTGTATGTAAAATTCTAAAATTGTATTTGTATTTGTAATTTTAACTATAATTGTATGTAAAATATTTGTAAAATTGTAATTGTAGTTGTATGCAAAATTGTAAATGTAATTGTATGTAAAATTAAAATTCTAATTCTAATTCTAATTGTATGTAAAATATTTGTAAAATTGTAATTGTATTAATGTGAAATGATTTTATTAAAATATTTAAATTTGCAAATTTGCAAATAATTGTAAAATAACAAATCTAGAATAATATGAATTTTTGTAACATAATAAAGTTTAGAAAATAATGGAAATAAATTCATGTACTTTAGAACTATCATTATTTTAATATGATCTTACATACAAAAAGAAGAACATTATACAGTCCAGTGTGCTTATCATCATAACATGTACCGGTGCATCGTATTACTCAGATGCACCAGTGCTTCACAACTCTTCCACACCAGACATGAATAAACGCAAGTAAAAAATGTAACTCTATTTTATTTAAGTGAAAAAAAAATGGAAATTTGAAAAATGGGCGGAAAAATATTTTCGAAAATCTAATTTCATAAAATAATTCTTTAAATACTAAACACTTTTCACTATTTTGCTAAAATTTTCAGCGAGATATTTGCAGGAGACAGAACTGGAGCAAGAGAGCACGATGACACTATGGAGTAGCCAAATACATTCTAACAAAAGTATTGAGACAATCAGAAACCAAATCTCTGGTGATTCAAACCCTGTATCATAGAATTTGAAACAATATCAGGATCAAATTTGATTATTTTTTTTGACTTTTTCTACATTTTTTTTACTTTTTCTAAAGTTTTGTCCATTTTTACCCTAAACCCTTCATTTCTTTATTTTTCCCATTTCTTCTCCCTGTTTCTATGATTTCAGAATTAGGGGTTTTCATTTTAGATTGACATCCAACCCATGAGATTAATTGCATAGTCGAATCCCAATCCATTCGACCATTGCGTGAATTTTTGGAAAAATGGATTTTTCTTTATCATCGCACCCCGTACAAATTCTAGCGCACCCTGCGTAATCGTATTATAAAGCACATCGCGTTAAGTACTATGTACAAAAAATGAAAATTTACCTTTTCTAAATCAGTGCGCCATATCTAAAATAGGGCACTGGTGCTCCATTTTACGAGGATAGCACCGTACAGTCTATTACATTGTTTTTGCGGTGCGTTTATAATACCCTACGCATCGTACGGTCTATTATACTTTTTTGCGGTGGGTTTTTAATACCTCCACACACAGGCCGCGGTGCATACCTCATGAAAGGCACACCTGTGTCTTGAAAATTATTTTGTGCCTAAAAAGTTGAGAATTTATTTATAAATATATTAATAAATGATATGGTACAAGTTTCAGATTGATAAAGAAATGACTGACAAAAGATCAAGTAACAAAAATACTGATAACACGTCAAGAAAAGTAAAAAATGTAAGTTCTAGTAAATTCTTTATAAAAAATATTATTTTTGAACTATATGTAAGTTTAACTAATATGTATTGTTTATTGTGTATCATGCAGAGCCACAAAATGACAAACCTCGATATGATTATTTCTGATCTAGGACCAGAAGAGCGTAAAATCTTAATGGAAAAATTGCAAAAGGATGAATCAGGTGAATGAAAAAATACTATCGATCCAATATGAGTTTCTTTTTTTAATTATCATTAATAATATACTTATAATTATTAGATAACATGTGTCAAACAGTCTATTAGTTCACATATATTTAATTTCCTACAAGGACTAACAACACCAACAACTCGTAAAATGAATGTTGTTCTAAGAAAAGAAAAAAATAGAACATGCAAATGAAAATGAATTGCTCCTTAGCTCATCTAGAGTGGTGTTGGAAGTTAATCTAAAGGGGGAAAAACTTTTACAAAAGTTTGAGGGATCTAGTGGAATGAATGTATAGACGTTTCTTTCCACTTATATTACAAAAATCAATCCAATGATCCCAAGAACCAAATTTTATCTAAACTACAAGATGAATTTCCAGAGAATTAGTCAATGAGACGTGTCAGACTTTTAATAGCAAAAACGTACAACAACAAAAAAGAAGGAATGAAAAATTAATATTCCTTTAAATGCTTTTCTATAATTATATGTATATATTACTAGAAAGAAATCATTTATACATATCAATTTTGTTATATTTACTTTTCATATATCAATATGAAAATTAAATAGTTTATTGTCATGCTACATTTTTTGGAAGATTATGAAAATCTCAAAGGATGAACGAGAGGATATCAAAAATATGCCAAGAGGAATGTCCAAAAAGGTGTACAAGGATATGGTCAAAGAAATGGACATAATTGCATTGCACGAGGAGCCATCTCAACAACAACGTGCTTCAAAATGTAATATGTAATCATTGAATTTTTCGATCATTAGGTACAATAAATAAACAATTTAGCATTAAATATTAATTTTCAAGAATTTTCTTGTAGAAAATAAAAGAAAATGGAACTCATTCAGCACATAAAACAGGACGGAAAGGAAGAAAAGGGTTGATCTCTAAGTTTGTGAGTAATTGTATTTTTTAAGTTGTTTTACAAAAATCATCATTGAATGTCTTCAAACAGGTGCTAACATACAAAGAAGAACCATCAGACGAATTTATTGAAATTGGGTTAAATATGGGTTGTGCGTATATGTTGGCATATCAGAATTTAATTGTGGAATTTGTAAGCATCTATCGATCTTGATTTACTTAGCTCCGTCTATAATTAATAGAAAAAAAACATCTTTTATATTAAATATATGATTTGTTATGGGGTATAAAAATTGCAAGAAACAAAGTATGGAACTACGCCAAAAGATGAAATTTTGAAAGATGGCATGGTACATGGTTTTGAAAGAATGTGTATAGTTTATGAGTCAATTGTTGCTATGGTACGTCATTCTTCTTTTCGATTTACATTGATGTATAATATTTAATATTTCAATTTTCATTATTCTTACCAATGTATATACACTCATTTCAGATTATTTTTATGTTTGTAGATGGAAGGTGAAGAAGAAGAAGAAAACAATCAACGTCGTGAACAAAACATTCCTGAAAATAACTCAAGTCATGGAAGTAGCTCTAAAGTGCGATGTATAGCCTGCTTAAGAATGATGATCACTATGTTTGGATATTAAAGCAAGGCATTTTATTTTTTGAAATATATATGTCTGTGAAATCAAACATTTTGTTTAATGTAATGGACATAGTGTCCCAGTTGAAAGACAAAGGGATACCAATAACTGTCATTTTTTGTATGATATAGACTGTTATATATATATATATATATATATATATATATATATATATATATATATATATATATATTAATTTATTCTATTGCATTCTCCATTGTCACTATTGTGTTCTCCATTGTCATTCTCAAATGCACTAATAAAAATTTAATTCATATGAATATTGTTATAAGATATATATATGTCGACTTTTGATGAATAATGAATTTTAAAAAACCACAATAATTATGATATGATATAACAAATTAATCCAAACATCACATTCAAATGCATTAATAAAAATGTAATTAATATCAATATTGTTATAAGATGTGTCGACTTTTTATGAATAATGAATTTAAAACAATCACAATAATTGGATTGTCACAGGTCGATGTTTCTAAAAAATACAACATGAAAACCAGTGCATGTCAGTAACTGTACACCGGTGCGTTTATGTGTTTATACGCACCGGTTTTGTTGTACGATCTATGGGTACCGCAAAAATACCGATACCAGTTATAAATATCAGTGTGTTTGTGTGATACTGTGCACCGGGGTGTTTAAGTATCTATAAGCACCGATGCATTTTTACGATGTATGGGCACCGCACGAATATTGATATCAATTATAAATCTCGGTGCCTTTCTGTGATACAGCGCACAGGTGCGTTTATATAAGTATATGTACCGGTGCGTTGATATTACCTATGGGCATCGCACAAATCCCAAGACCAATTAGAACAGTCTCGTGTGTTGTATGACCAACACTACGCCTAGTGCAGTTTTACACCTAAACGTCCCGATGCGTTGGACTGAGACCGCCTCGGGGCACCGTTTGAATGTACGCACCGGTGCGTTAAAGCCAGAGTAGCGCACCGATGAAAAAAACATCCGTAATAACCTTTAACCGCCGATTTTTTTTAGTTGTATTGAATTGTCGTTAAAAGCTCCGCCAAAACCTCCGTAACCATAAAAGAATGTTGTATCAAATGTTTTTTTTTACAATTTTGGCCAATTTTATAACACTAAAAACCTCCTTTATAACCTCCACTAGAGGGTATTTTCCTTGTAGTGATTTGAAATGTCTCTTGCTTGGAATATTAATGCTTCCTCTTTCTTGAGACGCACTTCCCACTCTTTGAAGACAATGTATTTGTGTTATTCTTCAATTCTACGAAGATTGTCTAATCCTCCTTCTGCATTGTCTTGCCAAGTCATAAATTTGGAAATTGTTTCTTCAACATCATCAAAATAAGTCTTAATATCTGCCAATTGGTCAACCAGATAATTGGTTGTGTGACATAAATCATGAATAATGGTCAATCCTTGATAGAATAAAATATGTTGTTGAGAAAGACGAGTATTTAGCTATTTTTCTTCCTTTTTAAGCTCTCACAATTCAAGATTGACATTTAGTTTCCTAATTCTTCCCTGTAATTATTGTATTAGTGTGTCTCTACCCTTAAAATCAGTGTCATGTTGAACCTTAAATTCATAAAAATTCTTCTGGATTTCATTAACTTGTCTTTTCCATTGATCGACAATATTTTGTTTTTTAGTCTCAAGATTTTGTTTCAAATGCACAATTCTATCTTTTTCTTTCAACAATTTTTGAACTTCAACAATTTTATTTATGGTTGTAGAGGCATAGGATTTTGTGAACTGAGTGAGCCTTTCTAATTCATTAGTAGTAGTATTCAAGGACACTTTCCACACTACATCAAAAGAAGTATTTCTAGGAACTAAAGCCCGAGATTGATCAAATTTTATTTTCTTTCTTTATCTTTTAACAATAGTTGTGAGCTCAAGACTATAAAATAAATCAATGGGAAGAATTTCTTCTACCCTTAATACAACCTCGTAAGTTGCAAAGGTCGGTATGACTTCAATATAATAATTTTCTTAAGGCTTTTCAGAAGCCTTTGGATTCTTTTCCAAATCCTTAGAAGTGTCAAGAACCTTCTTTTGTACAAGAGTTTCCAAATCTTGAGACTTTGTACCTTGGATAACCTGATTAAATTGTTCCCATATCTGATCAAGCTTGGTATTAGTCAGAAGGTCTTCAGCCTGAGAAGTATAAGAGGCAATTATTTCTTTTGGTTGAGAATCTGAAGTAGACTATGTAGGATTAACTACTACATTATCGCCAGGAATTATTTCTCCCATAGAAATACTAAATGAATCTAGAGGCACATTCTGCAATCTAGAAGCTATGTATTGTGTGAACTGGACCATTTGTTGAGGAGACATACTTTTATCTGTTTGCTTTATAACCATCGAATAAGTAAGCATATTTTCAAACAAATCATCAAATATGTCTAACTCATGGACGAACTGCCTAATGCTTGATGTTGTTGTGATCTTCTTGACAGTTTGATGAAGATCACACTTTCTGTTAGGCATGGTAGAAAAATTAAGTTCTTGAATAGCCTTGATTTCTAGAAGAGCATGCTTGTAATTATCAAGGGAAAATATACCACATTGGAGAGGAAAAGCAGGCTACATATTCTTATTAAATTCTTTCAAGACTTTATAAATCCTATTTCCTATAGTCTAATAGGAAATTTATCTAGATAGAAGCTTATCAGGAACAAATAACAGTAAAACATGAGGATTGGATAAGCTTCCAAAGGCTCGGATATAGGTAAACAATTCCTCACCAAACCAATTCCCTATTCGAAGTAAATTGGTTTCAGCTTATGGGGATAACCAAGGGTAATATTTACCAAATATAGTGAAATGAATGGGCAAAATGACTCTATGACAGATTTTGTAGAGATGGGGTAGGTATTTTTATCCCAAAGGAGGTCATGGTAAATATGAATTGGATTTGGGTCTTCTATAGTCCACTTCCAACCAATAGAGGGAAAATCCATATAAAAACATAGGGAATACATTATGTATGCGCTCATATATAAGGGGGAAATAACATTCCCAGAGACACTATGCTTGCTTCTAAAAGACAAAATATTTGTGGCTAGTTTATCTGAGAGTATATTTCCCCAGTCCATGATAAAACCCTCCGAGGCTGTGTCAATAAGTGGAGTCCATTGATCCTCAATTTTTTTAGTATTGGGTAAAGCAAAAAGTCTACAAATCAAAGTAGCTACTAGAAAAAATGGAGTGGCAAGGGAATCAACAGAGTACTTACCCGATTCCTCCCACTTATGTTTTTTTGAGTCTCTCCTCCATTTTTTGATTGGTTCTAATGGATGGTCATGCTCCTTGATGAAGGCCTCGACAAATTTCTTATCATATTTTCCCTGTGGTTTGGGCAACTTATACATTCTGTTCAAATCTTCCCCTAAAAATGACCCATCTAATCATATCTTTGTAAGGAAGAATTTTTGACCTAAATGCAATTTGGTGTAGGAAAGAACTAGCTAAATCATTGTAAGTGGTGTTTGAAACTGACTCAAAATCATTATTTTTATAGTCCTCTTCGTAACAACAGTTTTTTCCTCTTCTAAGTACTTAGACATGGATTCCCATGAGGAACGCCCAGCGTCTTTAGAACAAACTGTATCAAAGAATAGTCCTGGAATTTCATTCTTTTCCTCAATAATTTCAATTGTGGGAGCAGGAGGTGGTTATTGTTCTCCAATTTTTTTCTTACCCTTACTAGATTTAGACATTTATTCACTGGTATGTTGATCAGGATTAGCTTGTAACAGAGCGCAGGAGTGAACAATAGACTTAACTTAGAAAATAAAGCAAGAATAATGTTCTTAATAATTGATTTTCACTCACTTTAATGCAGCTTTTGATAAACTCAAGGCAAAATGATTGATAGGAATTATGTTCTCGAAAAAATAAATTAACCACTTTCTATCAATAAATGTGGAGGCGTGATTTCACATGGGCGCGTAACATATGAAAATATCGAAAGGGAACATCGGGAGAATTCAATAGCGTGTTTTTTAAAACTTACGATAAAACGAAGTTCCGATAAAATAAAAACCTTTGATTGTAACAGTCATGAGAGAAAAGGCGGGAATTGATATAATAGGTTTTATATTAGCGATAGAATTATTTGGGGTTACAAAATATGAGATCTTGATATAAATTTATGATGGTAGCATATGAATATCGGAGATAGAATTATCGGAGGTGGATGCCATGAAGTATTAGCGATAAAGGCATCGAGGAAGAAATTTATCAGAGCTTATAGATATCAGAAGTATCGTTAGGGGCACACTTAATATTTTACGATATTTGAAGTTATGATATGACAGGTGGCAGTTGTAGGGCCCACGGTCTCTTAGAATATTATTTTAAAAAGTAAAGCCTTTTCTCGAAGCAATCATATGGAGAATTTTATCTAGAACGATTTTATTGTAACTTTATTAAAAGAAAAGTTACGATATATTGTGAGTCCGATATGTTGAAAATGCAGCAAGATGATGGAGCTTAGTGAAATGAAGTCGCCTTCACTAAGTGGGCCCGCAAGAAAATTCTGGCGCAAAGTCTATTTTTAGACATATGGAGCATGGTCCAGGGGTTGCAGTATGTTATTCTTGGAGTATTGGTCATGTTGGTAAAAATAGATGGACCTCTATTTTTTGACCTATAGGTCGATAGGTCAAAGTCTATTTTTAGACTGCCTATCCTAAAAATAGGGAAGTCAAATATTATTTACCCTTAATAATATTTGGACTCTAAACAACAGTTTACTCTCTTGGAGCACTTCAGTTCGAGCTACAGAAGTGGCTCATGCATCTGACATAGGAATTACGCTATTCCCAAGGGTTTGATGGCATCATGCATGGTTGACTTCAGTTGGACTTCAGTGGCAGAAGTTTGGAGGAGTTAATGAGACAAATAGTGGAGTTGTGTTCTGTTTATTTTAGTTGAACTAGTTGAGATTAGTTTAACTAGCTAATCAATTAGTTATGAGTGGAGTTAATTAAATATTATTTAATTCATTAATTAGTAACTCATTATTCAACTCAAGAACACATCAGTTCACTACAGTGCATGAACAGTTCAGTGGAGACCAGTGAAAGAGGTAGATGAAAGGGTGGAGTTAGCTATCAGTGGCGACATCAGTTGTGCATGAGATTTGCACCACACTTGGAGGAATTGCCCATGATGATTGCGCTATCAAGCCAAGGAGATTCAAACCTTGGATCTCTATATAGACAGGCCTGGATTGCGCAATAGAGGCAAGGCAATTGGAGGTGAGTTTTGAACCAGTAACCTGTTCAAAACTGAGCTAGATTGTGTGTAACTTTATGAGAAAGTACTGAGTACTTGTGAGGAGTATTGTACTGAGTTTGTTACATGATTTCTCCATTATAATATACACAATAGCTACGGGGTTTTAATATATAAGCTTTCCCCATACATACTGTGTTAATGTGTATGATGATTTGATGTGTTATCGCTTGATTTTATTTCCGCATGTTTGATGATCTGAGTGGAAGAGATTATGTGTTGCATATGAATTCAAATTGTATGTGATCAGGATAGTCTCGGTGGATAATTAATCATTATTCAGCAAATTTCTACACTATATAGAAAAGCTTCTGATAATATATTAATTTCATAATAAAATGCATATCGGGTTTTCTCTTTATCGCAACCCTATCAGGGTTAATCCTTCCAATAGTTGAGTTCAAAAAGGAAAACTTCAAAGACTTTGAGATTTAATAACTACCTTTTTAAATATATCTCATTTTATTTGTAAAAAATAAAGGGTCCCCATTATTTATTATATAGCTAAAATAAAAATAAATGGGGGTTTGTTGAGTACTACAACAATTGGCGATATACAGGGTGAAAGAGTTCTCTCTATAAAAGCGAATGAAATTTTAACAACTAAGGAAAAATATTTTAGAAATATTTTTAAATATTTGAAATCTATATTGATTAAAATAACTCTAAATAAAATAACTCACAATTTTGCAAATATTCAAAACTTGTTATTGATGAAAATCTTTATTATCTTTGTCAATCACTTAATCAGTTTTAAAGATAGAAATAAAGAACTATAGAAGTCTAGCATTTAAGATAGACTTATTTGTCATTGGTAGAGCCATTGTTGCCAATAGGCATTCATAGCCTCGACAGGGTTACCATTTAACCAAATAATACCATTCCCACATCCACGTATAGTGATATCTTAGAGGCATTAACTTTTCATCATTTTAACATTTTTTTTTACTTGTTTTAAATCCATTGTCCTGGTTTAGTAGCCATATAGTGATAATTTCATTCACATATTATAATGAAATTGAAAAAACAGACTTGTGATGAGACCCCGAGTGTCTTACAATTATAAAGATATAATACATTATCCTGCCTTAGTGACCAGTAGTGATAATGTCAACATCATTAGTTTCCTATGATCATGGTAAGTTGGTTCATGATGAGACCCTTTATCTTTCAAATTTTTAAATATTTTTGAATTACACTCTAAAAATGAAATATTAGTGGATGGGGAGGTAATATTACTCCTTAAGAGTTCTGGATGACAATCAAAGTCAAAAGATGCTAAAATTTCAAAATAGCCTTTACTTTTGAAAAGATACTTTTCATGACTGATCAAAGGATAATGAGATCAAGTGATGAAATATTTACAAAATAATGGATAAAAATGTTTTCAAAGATTATAATAAAGACAATACTAAATGTCAATGTTATAATTTGCTTCTAATAACTTCTTCTTTAATTAATCAAATTTCATGTTAACGATGAGAGATTCCAATATTAAGTCAATTAGAGTATTACCCAAAACTAATAAGCTAAAAAAACACCAATATGTACATATGATTATTTACAAATTTACAAAAGGACAGGATTTTTCAAAAAAAAATTAAGAACTAGCCCATTAACAGGAAGAGAATCCTTCTTTCCTTGTAAATCTTGAAGGATAAAGGTTGATGGGCCTAGTTCTCAGTGATCTGAAATGGGTTGAACCACGATCTTTGGAACTTTATGTTTATACCTTTTTCTTTGTGGGCTTTATCCTATTTCAAAACTAAATCACCAATTACAAAATTGTTATTGTTTATTGAACTTGCATCAAACCAAGATTTGACCAATTTTTGATGTTGAATATGAGTTTGTTTGGCTTTATCTCTCTCTTCCTCTAACTTTAGAATTTGAGATATTCTTAGCTGTAAATCAGAGCAAGGTTGTTCTTTTATGGACTGGACTAGGGAAAATGAGGGGAAAGCTAAATTCGGAGGTAAAATTGCTTCTTTCCCATACACCAATTGGTAAGGGAAGCTCCTAATGAATCATTATGAGTGATTCTTTTAGCCCATAAAGAAAATATTAGAGCTTTATTCCAATACTTTTGTTTGTCGTCAATGGCTCTTTTGATTATTATTAAGAGATTCTTGTTGATAGATTATGCCAATCCATTTCCTTGTGGATAATAATTAGCGGAATATTTGAGTTTAAAACCTCTCTTGAGAGCAAATTCAGTAATAGTACTTCCAAAAAAATAAGATGCATTATCAAAAATAATAACACTAGATAAGCCAAATCTGGTAATTATATACTGATAAATGAAATCCATAACATTTTCAGAGTTGACTATTTTCAAAGGAATTGCTTCCACCCACCTAGTAAAATAATTTGTAGCAGTTAAGATGTACCTGTGTTGTTTGGAAGATTTAGGGGAAATCTCACCTATAACATCCAATCCCCATTGTTCAAATGGTTGTTCAATATTGACTAGTTGTAAGGGTGATGCTGGTATTTTCTCTCTTCTGGAATTTGTTTGGCATACTTTTCACTTTTGTACATAAGCGTGAGTATATTTGAACAAAGTAGGCCATTAATATCCAGCATGAAGTATTTTGTGAGCAGTAGTATCCCCACTATAATGTCCTCTAGCTGGCCCATCATGCATTTTCTGCAAGACCTTTTCGACTTCAAATTTCTCAAGGCATCTAAGTAAAATTGAGTCATCATTTCTTCTGAATAAGACATTATCAACAAGTTGATATTGATTAGCTTTAAGCCTTAAAGCTCTTATACTTTTGTAATTGGGTTCTATTGGAGCATGAAAATTTTTTAAATAATAAATTAATTCAACATATTGAGATTCAATGTCAATAGGGCATACCTCTGAAATTTGGACATTGTTACCTGAATTTTCTTTGGTTGAACTATCAAGAGCTATAATTATTAACTTGAAAAAACCTTGACCTTTGACTATTTTAGTTGGATTTATTTCCAAATCATATTCTTGCAAAGTAGTAACCCAATTAGCCCTATTTTCTCCTAATTGTTTCTGAATGAGTAATTTCCTAACAACTAGGAAAGGAACAATTACTTTCGTATGTGATTTCAAGGGAATATGTCTAAAATTTTTTATTGACTTAAAAACTGCAAAACGTTGTTTCTCCACATTAGAATAATTTAACTCAACCCCTTGTAAATTAGAACTAAATAAGGAAATGGGGGCTTCAATTTTCTCTTCATTTATTTTAGTCAAAACTATTGCATAAGAATTTTCATAAGCAAAGGTATATAACACAAATTGTTTAGAAAAATCAGGAATTGACAATGATGGAGCATCCACAATGGCTTGCTTTATTGACTCAAAAGAAGTTTTCTTGATTTGCCCCCATTTATAGATTGATTTCTTCTTTATCATATGGCTTGCAAAAGAAAAATAAGGAACAATTATTTTGACAAAATGTATTTGACCAAGAAAATATTGCATGGATTTTTATTGTGAGGTAAGAGGATTTCTGATATTGCTTTGATTCTTTCAGGATCAATACAAATTCCTTCCTTGGAAACAATAAAGCCTAAAATATTATCTTCACTAAGAGCAAAGAATGATTTCTTAGGATTCAAGGAGATTCTCAACTTTCTACATCTTTCGAATATTTGTTTTAAATCATGAAAATGACTAGTCCTCTTTCTTGAATAAATTGTAATGTCATCTAAGTATACTACAAAATATTTATTTATCAAACCTTTGAAAGCAATGTCCATTGCTCTTTGAAATGTAGCTCCTAAGTTGATAAATAAAAAAGGCATCTCCTGAAAGAATATGTTCCCCATTTGGTCCTGAATGTAGTTTTCAGTCTATCCTCGGGGTGCACAAGGATTTGGTTATGGCCTGAAAAACAATCTGAAAATGACATTAGCTTTGAAACTACAACAAATTGTAAAATTTGTTCCATTGGAGGAAAAGGGAAGTTATCCTTTTCACATGCTTTATTTAAATTCCTAAAATATATGCAAATTATAATATCTCCATTCTTTTTATTGACTGCCACAAGATTAGAAACCCACTTGGAATGTCTCACCGATAAAATAATTTTGGCTTTGAGTATATTATTTAACTCAGTCTTAATCTGAGCTTCTAGGTTGAAGTGAATCTTTCTAAGTTTTTGTTGAATAGGTTTAACATATGGAACCATAGGTATGGTGTGTTAAATGATATATTTATCATATCTTGTAAGATCATCATAACTCCAAGCAAATACATATTTGTATCTTTTCAACAGATGGATGAAAGCAGATCTTTCATCTAGTGTAAGACCAAGGCCTAAATTGGTGTTTTGAGGTTTATGATCAGATCCTAGGTTAACCAATTAAAATATTAAAGTAGAGCTTTGAAGTTTGTAGTTGGTTGTCTTTTTTAATCTATCCTTCAAATCGTATAAGTCTTCTAGTTTTACTACAGGTTTAGGAAAAATTTTCTCTTCAGAGGATTTGTTTTGATGCATGTCATGCTCATCTTCATCAATGATTTTATCATAATAGGACCCTTTAGAGGTTACAAAATTTAGGATTTCATTTCCATCATTAAATAAGCTCTAGTTGGTTATGTTATATGGATTGGAGGGGAAAAAAATTAATTCAATTGAAAATCTATCAAGCCTAAAAGTGGGATGAGCCTTGAAGAAACATTGGCTAAGAGATCAGCACTAGCATTCTATAATCTTGGGATTGGAGCTATATTAAATTATATGAAATGTGAATTTAGATCTTGGATCAAAGATTGATAGTGCTTGAGGTGATTAGAGACATAATGGATAGTGTTTCTGACTTGTTTTATGACAATCTACGAATCACCAAAAAAAATTAAGGTACTTGACATCGAGACTAATGGCCTTTTGCAAACCTTTTACCAATGCTTCATATTCAATAATATTATTGGTGCAATCGAATTCCAATCTACAAGCAAGCATAGTTTTTTCTCCATTGGGATTTACTAGAATTCAACCAGCTCCTACACCATCACTAGATTTTGATCCAAAATTAATTATCACACTTATTTACATGGTTTTCTACAATATTGATACATATAGATTAATTTGTTTGAGAAAAAAATTCAATCTAAGAAGAAATAGAATCAACTAGAAAGGGAGATCTATGTGCTGGAAAGTTACCAAAGAAATATTCAAGAGAATAATTTCCAAGGATATTATTTGTGAAAATTACTGGTTCATTTTCTTCATCAAAATTAGTCACAAAATACTTAATATTTGTTTTTACCTATTAACACGAATTTCATTAGGTTTTCCGTTAAAGGGAAGCAAAAGATGTGACCAATCAGTTGCAAATAAACCATGTAGTTTTTCTTACCATTCCCTTCTTAAAATAAGACCATAAAATTCAGGGATGTTTGCAACCAAAATATCAATAATTTGAAAAAATTTCGAATTCAAAGATAATCTAATCATAATAGAATTAATCTCTCCTAAAATGTTGACTTTTGACTTGTCTAATTCAATAATCTGAACAACATATTTTTCAAGTGAAATATTCAATTTAACACAAACTAAATAAGGCATGATAATTGATGATGCACCAAAATCTACTATTAATTTTTTTTTATTTTTTTTTATTTTTTTTTTTGTTGTGGAAAAAAATCTTTATTTTATAAATAAAATAATGGACCGACCCCTTAATAGGGTTAATACATTGCTCCTTGATTTGTTTGTTACTCTCTTACATAGTTTTTTTTAACAAAGATTTTGACCAAAACAATAATAGTTTTTTCACTTCTGAGATTCTCCCAAAAAAACTTCATTCTTCTTGTATTATCTTTTTTCCTGTAAACCTACAGCCATGTAGAAGAAAGGCGTATCAAAATATCACTGTGATTGTGGATTGACATCATGCTGCTGGACTCTCGCATGAGCCCGTGATGTCATCCATCAAAATTTACCTTGCTATAATGTCTGTCGCTGACATAATCCTTCCAGCTACAATGGTTTTGAATTAAGATTTACACTTTGTCCAAAACGTTGATACGAAAGCTGAAGACTAGAGGAGCCCTATATATATTTAAAACATAAGGATTTCTTCCATGTTGGAAGAGGAATTCACAACTTTCAGTGTTCTTGGAGGAAGAGTAAGAGCTGATTTTGAAAGACCGTCAGCTTCCATATTTAGCTCCCGGTACACATGATTGAATGAGAGTAGCTGATAGCCTTGAGATAAAAGTCGAATGTTGCGGAGAAGGGCTTGAATATGGGGAGAGTGAATTTGAGATCTATGAAGGGCTCAATCAATAACCATTTTGGAGTCTCCGAAACATTGTAATGAAGATATGTCTTTGGATTTTTCCACATATAGAACAGCCCAAAGGGTAGCAAGCTCAGACTTGTTGATTTAACCGTGGCCTGATGCAAATAGAATGTGAAATTTTGAGCCTGGTGAGACATGGAGAATAGCCCCTGCTCCTGTCAGAGGAGGAGAGCCTTGACAGGCACCATCGAAGAAGGCCCATGCCAAATTCTAGTTGATTTCTGGAGGCACAATGGATCGAAATTTTGGGGATTTTGGAATGCATTTGTGCTCATAAGTACACTGAACAATAAGTGTCATTGTCAGATCTTCAAGAATAAATTTCTCACTGAAGATAGCCATATTGGGAACCCACCAAATGCCATAAACAAATAAGGAAGGAAAAGTTGAAAAGGAGATTACCCCAGGCTCCTTCCACCATTTTTTTAGTCTTGCTTCAAAAGAGTCCACCAGGGACATATGAGGAGCAGTGATATAGGATGAGGAAAGGTTCCATACAATATCTACATAAGAGCAAGAGAAGAAAATGTGAGAATTTGATTATGTATCTCTTCCACATAGGTAGCACCAACTCGGGCCTTCCCAGCCCTGCCTTTGTAAATTATCCCAGGATAGCAAAGGGTTTTTAAGAGTGAGCCATCAGACTAATTTGGATTTTTTAGGGCTTGGGGATTTCCAGAGGGGTTTAAACCAAAACAGATTTTATGTGTTGTACGTAGCTTCCATCATTGCTTTGTAACCAAGCTTTGCTGTGTAAGAGCCTCTTGTGACATTTTTTGACCAAACCAGCGTATCCTTAACCTCCATGTCCAAATGAATGAAATTTGATACGAGGATAGAAATGAAGGATGACCATTCGTTTGCCAGGGATTGTGGCAGACCCAAAAAATTTGTGTTCTTCCATCCAGGGGTACCCCATGCTTGAGGCAAAGCAGTAGCAGTGTCTGCTATGGAATAGATGTGTTTTTCTGAAAGGATAGTGCGAAGGTTTTTGGAAATTTTATAATTTTCACCTGCTCCAACCCAAGGATCTAAACCAATGCGGATCAAATTTCCATTTTAGATCATCCAAGAAGTCCACTGACCAATGAAAGGAAATGCTGAAACCATTGCCTTCCATCCAGTTGAAGCATTTTTGTGAGTTTTGTTGGGATTTCTAAACCACGAAATAATAGATTGGCCAGGAAAATATTTTGCGTACATGACTCTATTCCAAAGAGAATTGACAATTTATGAGAGCCTCCATAGAGATATAGCAGCGAGGGAGAGACAAAAGGAGAGAAGGTGCTTGATGCCCCACCCCCTTACTCTTTAGTCTTTGCCAGGGATGTCCATTTAACCAGTAGGATGCCTTCTACTTTTTTGCTAGCAAACCAGAGGAATGAGAAACATTTCTTCCTTATTTTTTGAATGATCCATTTTGGTATTGAAGCAATAGTGGCCTAGTATACAGGGATGCTTTGGAGCACAGATTTTAGAAGAACCAAATGGCCTCCACGAGAAAGAAAACGATTTTTCCAATGAGAGATATGATTCTCAACCTTCTGATAAAGCCATAACCAATCCTTAAAGCAATAAGAGTTTGGCTTTAGGAAGAATCCCAAGTATTTAAACCCCGCCTCCCAAGAACAAGAAGGGTAAGGGAGAGAGAGCTTAATATGGGATAGGAGAAGGTCAGGTAAATTATTATGAAAGAGATTGAGAATTTCCTTCAAAGCACTTGCATTCTCAGAGGATGTGGTGCAAAAAAGAAGGAAATCATCAATGAAAAGAATGTGGGAAAGCAACTCTAGCCTGGCAATATGAATTCATTTTAGCCTTCCTGAGGAAATGGTGTTTTTACATAAACGACTCAGGGCCTTAGCAATCAGTAGAAACAGAAATGGTGATAGAGGACATCTCTGCCTGAGGCCTCTGGAGGAGTGAAACAAAGCAGAGGGAGAGCCATTAATCAAAATTGCAAAAGAGGCAGATTGTATACATCCCATTATCCAATCAACAACTTCTACAACCATGCCAATATGAATAAGAAAAAGCCGTAGCAAAGACCAATTTACTCTATCATATGCTTTTGAAAAATCCAGCTTCAGAGCGAAGGAAGGTTTTTTGTTTAGGTGGACAGAATGTAGAGCTTCTTGAGCCAAAGAAACTACATCATTGATTTGTATTTTGTCAAGGAATCCAAATTTTTCTTCCAAAATGATGCTACTTAAGACAGGTTTTAGCCTCTGAGAAATAATTTTCGCAATTAACTTGTAGATCAAATTACAGCAAGAGATATGTTGAAACTGATCGAAATATTTTGGCTCTGATTTTTTAGGAATTAACGTAATGAAAGTAGAGTTGATAGAGCCCAACACTTTACCAGATATTTGAGATTCCTAAATTACTAGTAATAAATTGTTCTTTAGTAACTCATAAAAACCAAGAAAGAATTCGACTGTTAGGCCATCCGAGCCAGGACTTTTTCCTTTTGGAAACTTTTAAGGATGAGTTCTAGTTTTGATTCGTTCACTTCTTTTGTGAGAGCAGCATTCATGTCATCAATGATCATCTGAGGAAAATGTTGTAGCACTTGTAGGATCTCAAGGATGGGGCAACCCACAAGAGCCGAGAACACTTTCAAAAAATGTTGAACCCCTGCCTTGGCTTTCTCTTCGAAAGAATGAACCAATTAACCATTTCCAGCTTTTAAATTATCAATGGTATTTTGGTTTCTTCTATGGGCTGCAAAATGGTGAAAAAAAATTGTGTTATTGTCCGCTTCTTTAATCCAAGTTGCTCTACTCTTAAGGCGCCATAATTGTTCTTCCTTTTTTAAGAGCTCGAGACGCTTCAACCCTAGATTTTTTAGTATCTCAATCTCAGAAGCATTCAGAATACCCGTGGTATTTTGTTTAAAAATCTCACTAATAGCGGCCACGATGGATTTAGGGAGATTCTGTTGTTTGGCTTGAAAATCTCCTGCCCACATATTGGTGACCTTTTTGATCTTTTGAATGTTGTTCGCCCACATCTGCATGAAGGATCGAGACGGAGAATGGGTCAAATGGGCCCAAGAGGATATCACCAAGACTTTATAATCCTCCTCTAGAAGCTAGACTGGATTGAATTTTAAAGGGGAAGGGGGCTTTGATTCGGGATATTTCATAGATAACACAATAGGCCTATGGTCAGAGATGCCACCCGACTCCACAATCGCTTGAACCCGAATATGAGAGGTTAAAAGAGCTTCAGAAATTAAGAAACTATCTAATATTTTGGCAATGGCTTCCTGATTTTTCTTAAAATTGTGCCATGTGGGCTCCAATTTAGCTGGCCGAACATCGACTAAACCGAGCTTGTCACAGCAAGAATTCAAATAAGGGGTGAGAGGTTCGGGCCTAGCAAGGAACCCCCATATTTCATCCAGAGCAAGAGTAAAATTTAAATCGCCTCCTAGTATTTTGTAAATAGGGGACTGCAATTTATTAAAAAAATTCCCCTAGAAAGTACGTTTCTCATGACATGGCTCGTATACATTATAGAGGGAGAGGGGCCCCCCCGAGAGAGGATCAGCTATGGCAGTCTTAATGAAAGAAGAAGAGATATCAGAGGAAATTACATGGATGGAAGGGCTAATAGCCGTGATTAGTGCCCCTGCCGACCCAGAGGCATCCATTGAGAAAAAATACCAATTACAAAGCCATTTAGAAATAATTTCTTGAGCACGGAGACCGGACAAATTTGTCTCCTGGAGAAAAATAACATCACGAGTGACAGAATGACACAACCTTTTGAGGGCAAGCTAGGAAGGGGCGCCCCCAAGACCCCTAGTGCTAAAAGAGAGGATATTCATTTTAAGCCCTTATTAAGGGCATTTCCTACTCTAAGGCCCCGATGGATCGTTTTCTGTTTTCCTGAGTTTACGTCCAAAGCGACTTGATTCTGAGCTTTTGACAACGCAAATTTTCTCCCGCGAGTGATCTTGGGAGCAGTGTCCATGGATATACCACCTTTAATTGAATGATCAGGACTAATACGAGAGGAGGTGCAGGAGCGAAGTTTTGTAGTGTAGGGGCTCGGGGATAAGCGTGAGCTCTAAGGGATGATGGAGTCCCGCGGGGAAGACTGAGGAGAGGGAGGACGAGATGTGGCAGCATCGAGATGAGAGGACTCGGGAGGGTGAGGGGGAGACAATGCATGGCCAGGATCCGAAACTCCGTTATTCAATATATCATTAACAGGAGATTGCATAGTGGAAATTAAAGGAGATGAAGAACCTCCAGAGGGCATACCTTTGACAGAAGGGGAGGCTTCCTTCTCATCCATCCTTTGCTCTACCATGTTTTCATTAAGAGTAGGGGAATCTTCCTGGATCGGTACAACCATAGTGTTATCAGGAGGAGCAGAAATTTGATCGAAAACATGTGGATTGGCCGGATTATTGGATTCTTTTTTCTTCCATACTTTTTTAAATTGAGGGCGCAATCGGTCAGGCTTTGGACAATCCTGTGCTAAATGCCTAACTTGCTAACACAGATAACACCTAAAAGGGAACTTCCAATAGTCCAATTTTTGTGTCCAAGTGCTGCCATTCATTTCCAAAATGATACCTTCAAAAATTCCATCACGCACGTCTAACTCGACTTGGATTTTGGCACATCATCTGTCGAATTTTGATTCCCAGTCCTCTTCAAGCGCAACGAAGGACCCTAGCTTATTTCCGATAGCTTCGAGGATGTGATGCTTCCAAAATAATTGAGGCAAACCAAGTAGAATAACTTGTGTTGTGGAGAACGATTAACATTGAAACTTATATCCCAATTATGCAAAATTAAATCGGTCGGTCCCCAATTCCACACACGTTCAGTTAGTTTGATTCTGTCAGAATTGGAGATGACTTTGAATAGTATCCAACCACAGGAGAGCTTATGAAAAACAGGCACATATCCCAGCACAGGCCTCCAATTCTCTTCCACCCATAATTGAATTTATTCCTTGGTGGCCATTCTTCCGCAAAAGCATCCAACCAGTGCTTTCTCCAAGTAGGATGGAATATCTGATAGCGGTATGTCAACCCCAACCACCAACTTCGCTGTGTCATCCTTTTTACGAATACCCCTTCATTTATGCACAGGCTGAAACGGAGGGGCTTGAGGGTCATTGTTTGTAGAGGTTGCTAGATTAGCAGGGGGGTTGGGTAAGGACAGTTCATCATTCTCGCGATAGGTGGACGGGCCAACATCAGTGAAATGTGTTTCCTTTATAGGAGAATTCATGACTTGAGAGACCCGCTTCATGAATCATACTGTCCAGGCAAGACCTGTCCAGTCTCTGGACTGTAAGCGAAATCCAATTCGTCATCGTTCATGGTGGGCCACAAAAGTACGACTGATAGGATCAAAGGAGACGGTGATCAAATGATTAGGAGATGTGTGGGAAGAAGGAAGGATCCGTGGGATGCGAGAAAAAATTACCCAAACCTAGATGCAGAAGCAGACTACCCCCCCACCGAAGTGCCTGAAGCAGATTACATGTGAGGTCTGGAAGGGACCTCACCGCAGAAGAGCGAACCTCAATAGCGAGGCCGAAGAAAATCGCCACAGAAATTCCAAAATCTACTAAAAAATTATGAACATTCTTGTTAAATATTTCAAAAGTCAAAATAAAATGAAGAGTGTGATAATTTGATCTATCTCCAATTAAAATGGCATCGGAAGGGTCAATTTTATTTGCAAGAGCATTCAGAGGCTTTCCTTTTCCTTTCGAGGCTTTTGCAGTAACATCAATAGAAGGTAATGAAGATGAAACAACTACATTTAAATCATTCAATAACAATTTTTTTCGTTGTTTTAATTTACTGACCTCATATAAGGAAATATTAGCTTTAGTTTTCTTCATGTCTTATACAATATTATATTCAATGCTATTTGAAACTATTAAATTCTTAGATGATGAAGGAGCCTTGGAAGTAGTTGGAGAAGAGTCACGAGGTTGAGAAGTAGTCTTTTTAAAAATACCTTTTTATTTAGTAGAAAGAGTAGGGGAATTTTTATTTTATGTAAAAGTGTCAGCAGGTCCCTTGCTTCTAGTACTTACTAGTAGTGCTTCCTCTTCCTCTTCACTTTCTAAAGTGGTCAGAATAAGTCCCATAAACAATGTGCTTCAACTATTTCATCTTCTTGATCTTCATCAACAGATAAGGTAGTTTCTTCTTCTTCATTATCTTCATCGGATTCTGCATTTGATATATCATTAGGAGGTTTTGATTGTGATAATTGACTCCTTTTGAAAGGTCGAAAGGACTTTCTTGAAGACTCAACGACCTATTTCTTAATCTCAACAATTTCATGAGACATTGTCTTTACAACTTTCTGTAGCCCCTCCAAATCATAAGGATCTTTGGGAACCTTTTTCTTTGATTCATCCTTGAAAGTCACGTTTTTGGTTTGACTTATTTCATCAGTAGCATCTTTCTTATCAAGGGCCAGGAATCTCTTTTCTACAGACAAAGCTTCTTTCATGTTATCAAGCAATATTGTTTTATTAGCTCTATATGAAAACATAACAATATTTGAAGGAAGAGAACTAATGTACCATTCAATTTGAACATCAACACCAAGTCTGGAAGTTTTTGGGATTTTATTTAACAATTTTTTAAATCTTGAGTTAAAGTCCTTTATTTTCTCATTTGGGTTGGTCTTACGTTTTGAAAAATCATTAATTATGGTTGCGATTGTTTGATCATCTCCAAATTTCATCAAAACTTCTCCTCAAACATATCCCAACTAGTAATTGATCCAACAGGTAATGAGATATACGAAGACCCTACAGATCCTTCAAACGTGTAAGGAAAAATTCTGCAAACACAATCTTCTTCTAAAACTCCATTAAGATTAATGGCTAACATAAAATTGTGGAGGTGCTCTTCTCTAGGTAACCCATCATTTGGATTCAGTGTAGGTAACCATATCTCTGGATACTTGGGAAGGGGATGTAATGGTATTGCCATTTGAATTGCCCCTTGGTTATTCCATGGTCGAATAGCCATTCTTTGAGGAGTGGGTCTAGTAGGAGTTGTTCTTGAACCACAAGTTCTAGAGGAATTTACTGTTGAAGATGATGGCCCTGTAGTACGGGTTGATTTGAGGGAGAAGTTTGAGTGGAAGTGGGAGAAAGAGGATGATATGAAGAAGGTAGAGTTTGAGAATAAATGGGGTTGAGAGAAGGAGAAGTTGAAGTAATCTCACTAGCTGAAGATTCTTCTTTTGAAGTGCCTTTTCTTCTTCGATGAGTGGGTAATGGAAATTCAAATAGTTTGATTCCAATTTTCTGACTCTAAGATCTATTCAAAACTCCATAAGATTTAAAGGATGAGGAAACACTTCCTTCAGAAAAATCATCTTGGGTATCCTTTCCTTCAGATATGGAAATTCCTTTCAATCTCTGAATTAAATTGTGTAGCTTAGGTGTCTTTGAAACTAGATTTGTCTTAATGGAATTCTATCCTTTTTGTTTTGGAACTGAGCTAGGAGATTGAGTGGTTGAGTGAACAATTTCAAATCTAGATTCTGGATATTTGGAGTGTGATCTTGACGTTGGTGGGGATTTTGGGGGAGAGCGACTATTTAGATGTCCTTCATATTTCATAGAAGACTTTGTTGACATTCATAGTTTGATGGCCCTCCTTATACCACCAAAAATTTTGAAGGCTCAAAATGTCTGCCTCAACATCAGCGAAAACCACCCGGTTGGGACCTTAGAGCAGATCCTTTTCCATTTGTATTGGTGGCTCTGACTGGGATTACAAGACCAGTTTCCCATTTAAACAAAACTATAAAGAGGATGGGATGTAAATATAATGGTTTCAATGTGGCTAAGACTTTAAAAACAATAAATATTTAAAATTAATATCTATCCTGTGAAAGCTTATCTATCAATATGTGATCTAAAAATATTTCATCAACAATATGATAATATAGATTATCAAATTATTATGAAGTTAAAACGGGAGATTATAGCTAAGTTTAATTAAATAGTTAATTAATTTTTCTTATAAAACTTATCACATATATAAGATATCGTTGTTTATGCATACAATATATAATTCCAATCACACATATCAATAGTGAAGATGTATGATTGTTGTAACACATATATGATAAACGAAATCAAAAAATTCATTTAACTCTTAAATAAATAAATAACACATATATGTACATGATATGTTGTTACTATGCTTATGAGAAAAACAACAATGTTTCAGCTTTCTATTAAGAGAAACTTAAGTTACAATCGTGCAAACAAAAGCCTTATTTCCAAAATTCAGGACTCCTCATTGAAACATGGAAGGGATTTATAATTCATTACAAAAGTGTAAATATAGAAAATAATAAAAGAACCTCAAGAGGTTTGAACAAATAACACTAAAATAAACTCAAAGAGATATATTTAGAATTTATTGTAACAAATTCTCTAAGCTTATGAAGAATACTACCCTCCCATCCCTTGCTGCAACTCGTAGATGTTTGTCATGGTCTTTAATTCGAGTGGAGTCTTCGGTTGGATCCACATCTGACTTATGAACACTACTTCCTTTAATGCTGGAAACATGTGATTGGTGGTGTTAGATAAGCATCTAATTATTAACTAATGATTGTGTGGTTTGACTAGATAGTGCCAATGAATTTCCAAATTAATTTCAGCAAGTTTCTCTATAATCTCTGCTCTTTTCTTGGATGCCTCCTGCCATGTTTTAGAAAGCGGTTTAATTATGGGAGTGTTCCCCCAGGACAGCTGGAGATAAGTTTTGCCTAGAATATATCAGTAATTGACTCAATTAGATTATTTGAAATGTTTCTTGCTTGGAATATTGATGCTTTCGCTTTCTTGAGACACACTCCCCACTCTCTAAAGACAATGTCTTTGTGTGATTCGTCAATTCTAGGAAGATTGGTTAATATTCCTTTTCACTGTATTTCCAAGTCAAAAATTTGGAAAGTTTCTCTTCAACATCATCAAAATAATTCTTGATATCTGCTAATTGGTCAACCAGAGAATTGGTTGTGTGACATAAATCATGAATAATGTACAATTTGTTATTAAGCAAGAATAGTATTTAACTCTTTTTCTTCCTTTTTAAACTCTGACAATTTTGGATTGACACGTAGTTGCTCAATTATTCCATGTAATTCTTGTATCAGTGTGTCTCTAACCTTAAAATCAATGTCATGTTGAACCTTAAGGTCATAAAAATTCTTCTGGAGTTCATTAACCTATCTTTTCCATTGACCGACAATATTTTCTTTTTCAGTATCAAGATTTTGTTCTAAATGCACAATTATATATTCTTTTTCTTTCAACAATTGTTGAACTTAAATAGCTTTATCTATGGTTGTAGAGGCATTGGTTCCTGTGAATTGAGTGAGCTTTTCTAATTCATAAGTAGGAGTAATCGAAGATCCTTTCCATACTACATCAAAAGAAGTATTTCCATGAACTAAAGCCTGGGATTGATCAACTTTTATATTCTTTCTTTGTCTTTTAACAACAAATTTGTGCTAAGGACTATAAAATATATCAAGGGGAGGAATTTATTCTACCCTTAATACAACCTTGGAAGTTGGGAAGGCCGTTATGATTTCAATATCATCAATTTCTAAAGTCTTGTTAGAATCCTTTGGAGACTTTTCTAAAACTTTAGAAGTGTCGAGAACCTTCTTTTGTACAAGAGTTTCCAAATATTAATACTTTGTACCTTGGATAACCTGATTAAATTGTTCCCATATCTGATCAAGCTTGATATTAGTCAGAAGGTCTTCGACCTAAGAAGAATAATAGGAAATTGTTTCTTTTGACTAAGAAGCCGAAGTAAATTGTGTAGGATCAACTACTACATTATCGTCAGGAATTATTTCTTCCAAAGAAACACTCAACGAATCTAGAGGCACATTCTACAATCTAGAAGCTTTGTACTATGTGAACTGGACCATTTGCTGAGGAGACATGATTTTATCTGCTTGCTCTATAACCATTGAATCATTAGGCATATTTTCAAAAAAATCATCAAATATGTCTGACTCATGGATGGATTGTCTAATGCTTGATGTTGTTGTGATCTTCTTGATAGTTTGATAAGGATCATACTGTCTGTTAGGCATGGTAGGAAAATTAAGTTCTTGAATAGCCTTGATTTCTAGAAGAGCATGCTTGTAATTATCAAGGGAAAATATACCACACTAGAGAGGAAAAGCAAGCCACGTCTTCTTATTATATTCTTTCAATAATTTCTAAATCCCATTGCCTACAGTCTGACAGGAAATTTCTCTAGCTAGAATCTTATCAGGAACAAATAACAGTAAAACATGAGGATTAGCTAGGATTCCAAAGACTCGGATATAGGTAGAAAATTCTTCACCAAACCAATTCCCTATTTGGAGTAAACCAATTTCAAGTTGTAGGAGAAACTGAGGGGAATATTTACCAAAGATAGTGAAATGAATGGTCATAATGACTCTATGACAGATTTTGTAGAGATGAAGTAGGAATTTTGTCTCCCAAAGGAGGTCATGGTAAATATGAATTGGAGTTGGGTCTTCTATAGTCCATTTCCAACCCATAGAGGGGAAATCCATAGAAAAACATTGGGAATCCATTATGTATGTGCTCATATAGAAGGGGGGGATTACGTTCCTTGAGACACTATGTTTTCTTCTAAAAGACAAAATATTTGTGGTTATATTATCTGAGATTATATTTCCCCATTCCATGATAAAACCATATGAGGTTGCGTCAATAAGTGGAGTCCATTGATCCTAAAATTTCTGAGTATTGGGAAAACCAAAAATCCTACAAATCATAGTAGTTGCTTGAAAAAATGGAGCGACAAGGGAATCAACGGAGTACTTACATGATTCCTCCCGCTTATGTTTGTTTGAGTCTCTCCTCCATTGTGTAATTCGTTCTGATGAATGGTCATTTTCCTTGATGAATACCTCAACAAATTTCTTATCATATTTGGATTGTGGTTCAGGAAACTTATATATTTTGTTCAAATCTTCCCCTGAAAATGACCCAATAACTATTGTTCTCAGGAAAGAATAATGGAGAAAGAAATAGAAATTTATAACTGAATGACAAACTGAAATAAACACACAAAAAGGTAAACACACGAAATTATGTGGTAAAACCTTGACAAGGTGTCAAGGAAACCTCCACGGGGAAAGGGCTTGGAAACTCTATTAATCAAGAATGATTCTCCTCGTACCACAAGCCTCTCAGGCCATCCCAATTTAATATGGGTAACTTCGTTATTCTAACTTCATTTTGTTATACAACCAACTAACTGAAAATAAGTAAATTTGCCCAAAACTATATTAATTACATTTGTTGTCATATTTCAACAAACTCAACTTTGACAACAACTTTCCTAATCCCTTGCCCATGCCCATTCATCATCTCTTCTGCAAGCCAAGAGAAGTGAGACATCATCTCAGCTTCTCTACTGTAACTGGATTCGTGAATATATCTGCATGATTTTCCTGTGTACAAACCTTCTTGAGAACTACTTTTTCGCCTTCAATTACATGTCTCACAAAGTGATACCTTACATCGATATGCTTGGTCTTGTTGTGATAGGCTGGATTTGTAGCCAAATGAATAGCACTCTAACTATCACATAATACATTCACTTTTTCTTGCGTCCTTCCAATCTCATCAAGCAGACCTTTTAACCATATTGTGTCTTTACAGGCATCTGAATCAATTATATACTCTAATTCAGTAGTGGACAAAGTAATTGTCTCTTGAAGCTTTGACATCCAGCTGATTGCTCCACCTGCAAGAGTAAAAACATAACCTGTAGTAGACCTCCTTTTGTCCAAATCACCTACATAATCAACATCCACATATCCAAATATTGAACCTTCACGACCATCAAAGTTTATGCAATGGTCACTAGTGCCTCTCAAATACCGAAGCACCCATTTCAATGCTCGCCAATGTTCTTCCCCTATATTTTCCATGAACTTGCAGACAACTCCAACTACATGTGAAATTTCAGGTCTTGTAGATACATCACATACATTAAGTTTACTACCGCATTTTCATATGGTACACGAGACATATACTTCTTTTCTTCATTAGTTCTAGGAATTAAATCTGAAGAAAGCTTAAAATGGGAAGCTAATGGAACATTAACAGGTTTCGCATTGTTCATACCAAACTTTTCAAGTACTCTCTCCACATATTTTTGTTGTGATAACCAAATCTTACCATTCTTCCTCTCTCTGTGTATCTCCATGCCCAAGATATGTTTTTCCACTCCAAGATCCTTCATATCAAATGTCATAGATAGTTGAGCCTTTAGCCTGTTGATTTCTTCCATGCTTTTTCTTGCAATAAGCATATCATCAACATACAACACCAAGATAATGAATATGCCATTGAAAATTTTGAAGTATACACAATGATCATACTCACTTCTGATAAAATTATGGCTCACCATGAAGGAATCAAACTTCTTGTACCATTGTCTGGGCGACTGCCTCAGGCCATACAATGATTTCCTGAGCTTGCAAACTAATCTTCTACTGTGACCTTGTACAAAACCTTCGGGTTGATCCATATATATCTCTTCATCCAAATCACCATGAAGAAATGTTGTTTCAACATCTAACTGTTCTAACTCAATGTCAAGTAACGTAGTTAGTGCTAACACACTACGAATAGAAATAACTTTAACAACTGGTGAAATTTTTTCATGAAAATCAATACCTTCAACTTGAGAATACCTTTTTGCAACCAGCCTCGGCTTATATCTATCAATACTTACATCAACTTTTTTCGTCAACTTGAAGACCCATTTTCACCCAACAACACTTCTCCCTTCAGGAATTTCTATAAGTTCCTAGGTATTGTTCTTGGCTAAGGAATAATTTTCTTCTTCCATAGCCTTTTTCCATATCTCACTATCTGCATCATCTACTGCTTCCTGATAACAAGAAGGCTCCCCATCTTCAGTAACCAATGCAAAATATGAAGCATAATATTCATACCTTTTATGTGTTTTTCTTTCCCTTGTATACCTTCATAGAGTGACTGGCTGTTGAATTGGTTCTGAAATTTCTCCAGTTTCCTTTGCTTGTTCACCTTTTTCATTAGAAGTCTCTCCTTCCTTTCAACTTTCTGGATAAGGTTTAGTCTCCAATTTAATTTGTTGATTTGGCGATACCTGCTCCTATTCAACTTTTCCAACATCTAATTTTAGAAGAGAATATTCATCAAATTTTACATCTCTACTAATGACTATCTTCCGTGAAGAAGGACCCCACAACCTATATCATTTCACTGCATAATCACACCCAACAAAGACACAACATTTTGATTTTAGATCTAACTTTGAACGTTGATTTCTAGGAATAAGAACATAGGCATCACAACCAAAAATCTTCAAATACGAATAATCACGAGACTGACCCGACCAAACTTCTTTAGGAATTTTACAGTTTATGGCAACCGAAGGTGATATGTTAAATAAATAACAAACAGTACATACTGCTTATGCCCACAACTCCTTTGGAAACTTAGCATTGTTGATCATGCTTCTGGCTCTTTCCATAAGAGTCTGATTCATACGTTCAGCAATGCCATTTTTCTGAGGAGTATAAACAACAGTTTTATGTCTAACAACCCCTTCATCCTTATAGAATTGTTCAAATTCTAAAGAAGCAAATTCACCGCCATTGTCAATTCTTAAACATTTAATTGATTTTCCTGTTTTCTTTTCCACCATAGTTTTAAATTTTTTAAAAACATTAAATACACCAGCTTTCTTTTTCAACATATAGAGCCAAACTTTCCGAGAGAAATCATCAATAAATGTTAAGAAATATAATGCACCTCCATAAGACACAATAGGAGATGGTCCCCACAAATCAGAATGAATGTAGTCTAGATTTTTTTTACTATTATGATTACAAGTCTTGAACCTTTGTTTACATTGTTTTCCATACACGCAATGTTTACAAAATTCCAACTTCAAGGATTTCAAATCAGGAAGCAACTTATGGTTCATCAGTACCTGAAGACCTTTCTCGCTCATGTGACCCAACCGTTGATGCCATAGACGAGAACCTTCTTCTGCTTTTTCTGATACGATCGTTGCTTCACTAACTTGAGTGCTTCCTTTGATGCTATACATATTTCTGACCTTTTCAACCTTCACAACAACCAAGTCTCCTTTTGAGACTTTCAACACTCCATTATGACCTGTAAATTTATACCCACTTGAATCCAAAACTCCCAAGGAAATCAAGTTCTTATTTAGTTCAGGTACATGCCTAACATCAAATAATGTTTTAACTGTATCATCATACATTTTATTTTTTACATCTCCCATCCCAACAGTCTGACAAGATTCATTTTTCCCATAAACACAGAACTACCATTTACAGTTTCATATGAAGTAAACCAACTTTTGTGTGGACTCATGTGATGAGAAGCACTAGAGTCTAATAGCCAATTTTCAGCATCTTGAGAGACATTATAAACAGGTAGAGCTTCAGCAGTTAAAACTTCATCATTCATACCTGAATCAACCTGATTTTCTTCCTCATTATGGTTTTCTGATTCCTTATGTTTCCAACAGTCTTTCTTGAGGTGTCCAATTTTGTTGTAGTACCATCACTTGGCTTTACACTTCTTGTCGCCCTTTGACTTTAATCTGGAAGAACCCCTTGCTTTCTCCCCTATTTCCTTTGACTGACCTCTAGCTACCATGGCTTCTGGTGCAGATGTTTTAATACTAGATTTCCTTTGAAATTCTTCAGGTAACAGAGCACCTACAACTGATTCAAATTTCAAAGAATCAGCAGTGCTCAAACTGATTGAAGTTATGAAGTGGTCCCATGACTCGGGCAGAGAACACAACAAGGTTATAGCCTTGTATTCTTCCTGAATTTTAACTTCCATATCTGACAACTGGAAAATAAATGTATTAAAAACATGTAAATGTTCTCCAAATTTTGTACCCTCCTTCATCCGAAGACTATACAATTGTCTTTTCAAATAAATTCTATTGGTCAATGATTTTGTCATATACAAAGTTTCCAGTTTTTCCCACAAACCTGCAGTTGTACTCCCTTCAACGATATTAAAGAGAACTTCATCTGCCAAGTGTAACCTAATGGTATTGAGGGCTCGGACATAGAAGTCCTCCCAGTCCAAATCTGTCACGCTTGTAGGTTTTTTCTTCACCCCGTCTAATGCTTTGTGCAACCCTTGTTGCACCAGCAAGTCCCTAATTTTCAGTTTCCACAATGCGAAATTGTTCTTCCCTATGAACTTCTCCACCTCGAACTTCGCAATCGTCATTTTGTCCATTTCTTACTCCTAAGGTTTCCTAGTTTTTTATTTTCCCTTCTTCTGCTAGGATTTCTTGTTTCCCTTTTTCCCTCCTTCAACTAGGGTTTAAAAAAATATATATATATATTTTTCTCTCTTTTCCACTAAATCAATTCTTTAGAAATCTGAGCCCTTTTTAATAAACAATTTCTTCCACAGCAACAGGAAAAATAAATTCCTTCTATCAATCTATTCCCTCTATCAAACTGTCTAAGAAAATATATTTTTGAGCACTTAATTTCTTCTTCTTCTTCTTCTTCTTCTTTCTTTGAACGCAACAGAGTCCTTTAATTTTGTTGTTTTTTTTTTAACTCAAATGTAGACAAAAAATACCTTTGTCTACTCTGTGAGTGCAGACAATCAATTTTATTTATATGTATTCAACTGGAAATTATTAATCAGTGGCTCTAGATAGCGGCTCTCTCATTTCTCCATGACAGCTGTGTTTTTTTCTTCAGGAACAGACCAGCAGACATGCTCTTCCTTCCTCCCACGGCAACTGCATTTTTCTCTTTAGGAGTAGCAGCAGACAACATGCTTTTAAATGGATAGCAATTTTTGCGTGCTACATCCAGGCTCAAATGGACAGACTTCTTCCTTTTTCCACTTGAGGGCTCCGCCCTTCGACGGTGGTGAAAGAACGAAAAACCTTTCTTCAATGGAAAATAGCGGGCTTTATGGACAGCAACGGATTTCCTCTCTCCACTCAACGGTTCTTCCCCTCGACGGCTCTTTCTGCAATGACCCCTTTTTTCTCCAGCGGTGGACGGGCTCTTCTCTCTCCAGCATGAAGGGGAGATTTGATTTCTTCTATGCACGACCTCTATTCACAGGAAACGGCCCCTTATTTTTCTCCAGTGGTGACGGCGGGCTCTTCTCTGATCCTCTCTAACAGCAGCGGCCAGATCCTTAATCCACCAGGATCTGATGCCAATTTTTGTTCTTGGGAAACAATAATGGAGAAATAAATAGAAATTTATAACTGAATGAAAAAATCAAATAAACACACACAAAGGTGAACACACGAATTTACGTGGTAAAACCTTGACAAGGTGTCAAGGAAACCTCCATGGGTCAAGGGATTGGAAACTCTACTAATCAAGAATGATTCTCCTCATACCACAAGCCTCTTGGGTCATCCCAATTTAATATGGGAAACTTCGTTATTCTAACTTCATTTCGTTATACAACCAACTAATCGGTAATAAGTAAATTTTCCCAAAATTATATTAATTACATTTGTTATCATATTTTAGCAATAACTAGTTGATTTTTTCTTACAAACTTCCTATCAGCAATGCTTAGATTCTCAGCGACCCATCGAATCATATCTGTGTAAGGAATAATTTTCGTCTTAGCTACAATTCAGTGTAGGAAATAATTTTCTAAATCACTGTAAGTGGCATTTGAAACTGACTCAGAATCATCAGTTGTTGCAGTACTCTCTGTAACAACAGGTTTTTCCTCTTCTAAGTACTTATACATCGCTTCCCATGAGGAATTCCCAATGTCTCTAGAACAAATTGTATCAGAGAATAGTCCTAGAATTTCATTATTTTCCTCTACAATTTCAACTGTGGGAGCAACAGGTGGTTGTTCCGTTCCAGTTTTCTTCTTACCCTTACTAGCTTTAGACATTTCTTCACTCGTATGTTGATTGGTATTAGCCTGTAACAGAGTGCAATAGTGAGCAATATACTTAACTTAGAAAATAAAGCAAGAATTATGTTCTTGATAACTACTTTTAAGTCACTTTAATGCAGCTTTTGATAAACTCAAGGCAAAATATCGGGAGAACTCAATAGCGTGTTTTTTAAAACTTACGATAAAACGAAGTTTCGATAAAGGAAAAACCTTTGATTGTAACAGCCATGAGAGAAAAGGCTAGAATTGATATCGGGGGTTTTATATCAGCGATAGAATTATCAGGGGTTACAAAAGAAGAGCTCCCGATATAAATTTCTAATGGTAGAAGATGAATATCGGAGGTCAATGGCATGCAACATTAGCGATAAAGGTATCAGGGAAGAACTTTATCGGAGCTTATAGATATCGGAGGTCTCGTTAGGGGAGAACTTAAGATGTTATGATATTTGAAGTTCCGATATGACAGGTGGCAGTTGTAGGTCCCGCAGTCTCTTATAATATTCTTTTAAAAAATAAAGCCTTTTCTCAAAGAAATCATTGGGAATGATTTTATCGTATCTTTATTAAAATAAATTTACGATATGTTATGAGTATGATATAGAAAATATTTTGATAATATATTAATTTCATAATAAAACGCCTATCAGGGTTTCAGTTTAACGCAACATTATGAGGGTTAATATTTTTGATAGTTGAGTTCGATAAGGAAAAATTCAAAGACTTTGAGATGTAATAACAACCTTTTTAAAGATATCTCATTTTATTTGTACAAAAGAAAGGGTCCCCATTCTTTATTATATATCTAAAATAAAAATAAATGGGGGGTTGTTGAGTACTACAACATGACTCTAGCTGCTAGAGCTTCTACTTATTGAATGTCCTCTATCACTATATCCTCCTTGCCTTTAGATTTGGTGATAGATCGTGTAGCCCTTGTCACTAGTTCTTCTTCACTAAGTTTAGTTGTCCTTTCTACAACAACCTTCTTCAATTCCCTGTTGTCCTGCTGCAATTGTGCAATAACTATGTGTGCCTTCTTTAGTTGATCTTGTAGTTGTGCAATCTCTTTATCTTTATCAGCGTGAACATCATCCTCTGGTATGGTTTCTAAAGCTTCAAATTTATGCTCCAATGGAAACTTCTTTGTAGCAGATCTAGTGAGAGGCTTCTTGGGGACATTCACTACTTCAGGAGAGAAATGAAACTTCTTACCTTTCTTTTTTTTAATGAATGAATTGAAATTGAGGGCCTTTTCATAGAACTTGCATTTGGTGATCATATGTATCTTGCTATTGATGATGGTGTGTCCTTCTTGTTGCAAGAGCTAGTTGGTAGGTCAAATGTCAACTTTGATGAGTCTAGAAAAGCTTCTCATGTTTGATTCCTCTTATTCAATTCCTCCAACACCAAAAATTTAGTCAAATAGAAGTGGAAAACACTAGTTTCCACTTGGGATTGTTTTCCTTGCACCTTGTCTACCATATTGCTAAGACATTTGAATAAATAGAAGGGTATATTTAAAGGACTCTTCATTGTCAAGTGCATCAAAATTTTGAAATGGTACTAATAGATCCTCCCAAACATACCCTCATAGGTAAAGTATCTTTGAATTGCTTGAAAAATCTTGTTGTAGGGCTCAAGTAAATACTCCTTAGGGAGAATGGCTCCATACCCTTTATCTTTGTACTCAAGATTCAGGAAATATTTATAATTGGCAATGTCAATAAGCATGCCCTTGAACCACTACTCTCCCTGAAGGGGAATATCTATTGTAGCTGATATGGTGACATTTGAAACTAGAAAGGTGAGCTCCCCAATATTAACCTCCAGCCTAGTGAAATTCATAGCTAACTCCTTAGTGACTTGTACATTGTATCCATAGATTTTTTCACAGAATCTAATGCACCAACTTGCTCAAAGGAAACTCTAATTGTTGGGTCTGAATTGATAAATGTGAGGTCTTGGGGTTCAAACCTAACAGTGAATCCTCCCTTATGTTTCTTTCTATCTGGGGTTGACATGATTTTCAGAACAAAGATATGCTCTAGGGTTTCTTGAATGGAATCTCAGTGTAGAATTATTTCGCACAACAAATAAGATAACAATGATGAAATAGAGCTCCAAATTAGGGTTTTGCGACAATTTAGGATGAAAAAATCTATAAAGCAAGCTCAATCAACACAACTCATCTCCCAACCCAAAACAACAGCTAGTGTTTTCTTGGTCATAGTGGCAGAATTAGAAACACAGGTGCAGCACCAGAAGCGTAGCACATGGGGGAAATTTTTGTCTTGACCTCTAAGGAAAAGGAAGACCAGGTATGAAGTTTCAAATTAATTGAATGATATTCTAGACTTCAATATCAATGTGGTAGAAAAAAATTTGGGCATTTGAAAAGGTTTGCATCATAAAAACGCAGCGTTGAAAAAAAACGCAGCGAATTCCCAGAAACGGAGTGAGCCCAAAATTTGAGTTTTGATGGGTTTGTGAAATGTTTTTCTCAAAAAATGGAAACAAAATTGTCAACATGCAAGACTAATGACCCAAGGGAATATGGAATTTGCACCTGGAATGAGTAACTCACCACTAGTTTGGAAAGCGTAGTGACTGTGTATGAGCGCAGCACCTGTCTGCAAGCGCAACGCTTCCCCTGCCTCCTTTCCGTAACAAACTCCAATCACTATAAAACAAGCCTTCGATGAAGAAATGAAAGGATCTTAGGTTTTTTTTTAAGTTTAACCAATAATTTGAACTCCCAAGGTGGTTGAATGTGAATTTTAAGGGCGATGGTTACAATTATTAAGCTCAATCATAAAAACTCAGCACTTGTCAAAAGCGTAGCGATGTCCTCCTAACCTTTGTACCAACGTGATTTCATGGTTGATTGTGATTTGACACTCTAACTGACCAAACTGACCCTACAAATTTGTGCCAATGATGATAATACATGACAACATGACCTCACCCAAGATTTTAAATTAGATATGATCCTAGACTTATTTAACTCGGCCTCTCAAGATATCAATGAATATTTTCATGATCCTTCACATTATTTGACATAATTACATTCAATAATGAAAATTGTATTCTATAATAAGACCAATAGCTTGATCTCTAGAAGATCAAAGCCTAACCTTTTACACATTTGCAAAATAATTTGAAAGACAACTTATTTTCTGACTATTATGACTATAGGATATTAACAGAACCAAACACTCAAACAAAATGGTTCCTCTATTAATGAATATACACATATACTTTATAGAAGGCCTTCTCCTAGCCTAATTTTCATATAATCAGCCCTTCATGATCCCATGGCCCTACTTGGCCTTGCTCCTCTCCTCCTCAACTACTTTCACACTTACATACATATTTGCTTTGCATTTTAGCCTACATATTTACAAAATGGATTTTGAAACCATAATCTAATTCAAATCCACTAACTACTCAACAAACCCCTATCTCTAAATATTATACATCCACATTCCTCTCTAGATATCTAAATGATCCCAAAGTCTCTTAAAATCAATCAAAATTCTCGACATCTCTTCTTAGAAGTAGATCTGATTACAATATTCCTCACTCTCAAACACTCATGTACAATTCTTCTATAATTATAAGAAAACATAGGAAATACATTTAATTTAGATAATTAAACTCAAATAGGGAACCAACTCCCTTGGTAAATGAAAGTCCCCTAAGTCTAGTCAAATGTATTTGACTTGGAGATAATATTTTCTTGCGTCATACTCCCAAGGTGGAAAAAATTCATGGTCTCCTATCCATGTGCTTTCATAGGTTGATGAAATCCTCTTAGGTCCAAAAATTATTTAGTTTGTAGTTGATCATCCTTTTTTTCCTGTTGCTCTCTTGTTTATGTTATTATTTTCTTTTATCTTCCAGGTTTCCAAACTTTATGTTGCATTTCTCCTCCTTCCTTGCTGATATAAATTTTTTGAGCCATATAATGTCTGTTGTTGACCACCCTTCTCTCTCCATATGTGTCCTCCTAGATACTATAATCATCAGCTTCCTCATTTCTTCAATTTCTATGTCGAACTTGTCCTCTAGCTGGTATATAATTTGCAAATTAGTGTTGCTTCCTTGTTGAGCTTTGTTGTTGTTTCTCCTCACTAGTGCACTAGTGTTTGGAGTTTTTTCTATCATTTCTTACATCCTTTCATTACCTCCAAATACATCTTCTTGGTCTACACATCCTTGTTAAAACTTGTTGTTTTTTTGTTCATTTCTTTTATATCTTCAGGATATTTGTTCATGGATTCTTTCAAATTGTTGCAATCCACTATGATAGAACTCACCATACTTACATTTTCTTCACAATCTAGCTTCTAATTGTTCAACCAGTCCTCTAAAAATCGCAAATCTGCTACAAATCATTAACACCTCCCAAGCCTTTTTCAACAATCTTCAACTTCAATTCATTTATCATGGAATTGTTCTTCCTTACTCCATAGTACATAACATTATATTCTTGAATAAATTTTGCACAATCATCATCTTTCATGGTAGCTTCCAATATTTATCCATCATCGAAAACATGCTCAAGAAAAAATTCTTCGATCTCAGCCATTCATTCTCGCAACTTCATTTCTTCACCAACTTGCATAAGTACATTATTCAAATATTGTTCATCACCTGCAACCATACACAAATCATTACTTTTAAAACCATAAGAATCCTTAACCTCAATTTATGCTTTTTTCAACACATCCTCATGCTAATTTGAACTTTCCCTATAGTTCAAAATACCTTCAATAAATATTTCCTCAACATCCCTAGTTTCATCTTCATCAAGAAATGATACCTTTTTAGGCTTACATATGCAACCTTTCATATCATACTCAACTATTTCGAGTTCTTCCTTTAATATGGCATACATCCTTTGCCTCAACTTCACCTGCAATGAATTCCATCTCATATTCTTCTTCACATCTAGCCATGTCCCTAGTCTTGTAGAAACCTTCTTATATTACTGATACTTTCTCTTAACTTAGACACTTCCTTCTCAAATTATTCATCATTCATTCTCTTCATAGTAGCTACTTTGGCATTCTATTTCCTCTAATTTTGGCTTCTCTTTGAACCCTTGATATCACTATAAATAGCCATCTTTATCTCTTCCTCCTATGAACTCTCCTTGTCCACTTGTGAGCTACAACAAGCCTTTTTCACCTCTGTTACAAGTCTATAACTTGTCACCAGTACCAAGTCATCATCTTGGTATCCTCTCTTCTCCCGGTTCTCTACAGTAGAACATATTCTCAAGCACCTCCACTCCTCAGCTTTCGAATTTGTTGGTTTATGCATCTTCATACTCTCACTTCTTCACTCTTTTGAGAACTTTTTTATCCTCTCTTCAACAATTTCATTGTGTTGTTGGGTTCTGTAACAATTTCCTCTTTTGAAAGCTTTGCTTTCTCCCTATTCTTTTGTCACAAATTCCTTATTGTAATGATTGTTGTCAATCTTCCTATCGACTCCAACCTAATAACACAATTTTCATAACCATAATCAACATAAAAGCATAAATGTTTGTCAACATATTTCCACCACCTTGTCTTTTGACACTCCTTTGTACAACATCTCTGTGTTTTCTCTGTGCACTCCTCTATACATATTCTCCCATTTTTAGAGCATTTCAACCTACTCCAATCTCTTCCCAAAGTAAGAGACTTCTCTACAACCTTTGTCTACAAATTCATTCAAGAATCAAATTCATAAGAAGATTCAAATTCCTATTCAAATTATATTCTCCAAAAATAAATATCCTCCAATCCAAATAATTTTTTTTTAACTTACTCTACACCTTAAAGAACATTAGTGTTATTTCTCTTACTTCTTTCAGAGTTTATTCTTACAATGCTATGTTCTCTACTTCAATACAAAATGCAAATTAAAACAATTTACCTCATACAAACATGATTTCCTGCAAACTTTGTTTCTCCCAAAGAGATTTATATCCTATGATATTCCTATTGAAGAGCTTTCTAGCTCTCATACAAGTTTAATGTCAGCTAAATTCACTATGATATGGTATGGTAGGAAATCATTTCCTTCGCCCAACTATGGGAAATAGCTCCCCATGACATATATATATATATATATATATAGAGAGAGAGAGAGAGAGAGAGAGATACTAAAGTCGCAGGCAAGGTACACAACATAACATAAGATTGGCCCATGGGTTTTACAACCAACCAAATCATGACTATAGGATGGGGAAATACCTTCATAGAACCACTGAGTTCAAAACTCTTGTAATACAACAAAATGGGAAAGGATAACTTACAATATTATACCCCTACTCATCCTAGTGGATAAGGGCCACAAAACCAAGTGCATAACCACTCTTACTTTCCCCGAACCCTGGCAATTTTATCTGGTGCACGCTTTTGAAACAAACTAGGAGACAAAATATGGGATGGTAAATTCTATGGTTCTTAACATAAAGTTCTTAGTCTTCTTTAATTTATAGTGCCATTAAAATAGTGCCTTGCGCTCCAACTTCAATAACCAAATCCCATAAAACCGCACTCATGACCATGAGACTCAATCACAAATCCCATAACTTTTAACCAAGCCTACCTTTGAAATCTCCAAGGAGACAGAAACTAGGACGAGAATATTTCCCATTACTTATTGTTTCAACTCCCCATTAAATTTTGACCCTAGAAACTTGGACCCTAGTGTTTTAAAATGTATGCACTCAGTAAACCTCACGGGTGATTCCTTCTAGGGAATTTGTCTCTAGAATGAAATCCCTTGACAGAGTTTTAATTTTGTTTCCTGACTTTCGTTAACTAGTGTCCCTAGAACTTTGACCTCCTCTACTTCATTGACCTTCTAGGATGTGAATTCTTCTCCATTAGTTGTCGCATCTCGTTTTCTCATTAACTATTGAGCCCAGACCCTGGAGCTTTTGAACTGCATATGCTTGGAAAATTTTTGTGGTCTTTTCTTCTGGGGATTCTATAATTAAGTGACACACTTCTACATTTTTCACTTAGATCTCATTTATTTAATGAAATCCCATAGGCTGGAATAAAACTAAGTCTTCAACTCCTTTCTATGTTGTATGCTTGGCTATTGTTGTAGGATCCAACACATAATTAACACATACTCGTGCTCTACCTCATCCCTCATGATTCTTGAAACTCTATGCCTTTGTTGCACCTCTGAAACTACACAATATTGTTACTTATAAGACACAATCTTCATATCACTCTCCCTCTTAATATTTATCCAAAGTATCCCGCGATCTCTATGTATTTATTACACACTTACTCTAAGTGTAATCCATCCTGAGCTTCCATCGTGGCCAATTTGTATTTCATTTGGTTATATATAATTAGCAAATACCAATTCATACAATAAACAAGATCTTGCAATCAATGCACAAAGGCTCGACACACATATCCAAACACTCAAACAAAGTGGTTCCTTTATTAATGAATATATAGACATAATTTATAGAAGGTTTCTCCTAGCCTAATTTTCATATAATCATCCCTTATTGACATCATGGCCCTACTTGGCATCACTTCTATCCTCCTCATCTATTTTCACACTTATGTATATATTTGCTTTGCTTTTAAGCCTACATATTTGCAAAAGGGATTCTAGAACCATAATCTAGTTCAGATCCACTAATTATTCAACAAGCCCCTATCTCTATATCATCTAGAGCCACATACCTCTCAAGAGTTCTAACTGATCCCAAAATCTCTCTAACTCCCTCAACATCTCTTCTTATAATTAGATTTTATTATAGTATTCCTCACTCTCAATCACTCATGTACACTTTTTCTAGAATTATAAGAAAACATAGAAAATGCATTTAATTTAGGTAATTGAACTCAATTAGGGAACCAACTCCCTTAGTAAATGAAAGACCCCTAAGTCTAATCAAATGTATTTGACTTGGAGGTAATATGATCCTACATCAGGAAAATTCCAATATTTTCTTATTCAATACCAGATGGCTTATGCAAATGCATTTGGCTCAAAGTATGGGTTTCCAGGTTGACATCCTTCCAACAAGATACTTGGTTATGTCGCTTGTTGTGAACTCATTAAGAATATATTGTTGAAAAGGCATAATATTGCATAAGGTTTCTAAATGATTGGATAATTGGACATTTATCTCACCAAACCTAGTTGGTCGTGTCACTTTGTTGAAATTGCTCCTCTAGTGTTTACCGATATACAAACTCTCAATTTTACCTACCCTAAAATTGGTTTGTAAAGATATTTTTTCCAAGTTTAAGATTTTTATTATGGAAAGAAACTAAGCATGTTAAGAAGTGGGCATTGGTGGCTTATGATAAGGTGTGCCTTCCAAAATTAGGAGGAGGAATGCAATTGTGGGACCCTAAAATCCTAAATAAATCCTTGGGTGAAAAGTTGTGGTGGCAGTGGTTACAAGGGGGATCAAAAATTTGGAAATAAATTTGGAATAGAAAACATAATCCATCCAGTTCCCAGGTCGAGAAACTAAGAGCCTAGGTCTCTAGGCTCATATATTTGGAATTTAACGTAAGAGAACAAGTATTTGATTCAAAATCATATGTTTTGGGAGATTCAGAATGGGAAGACAACATAATTTTTGGAGGAAGCCTGGAAAAAACATCCACATTTAGGGAATAGAGAGGAGCTTAGAGACCTTAGAGTCTATATCACTATTCAGGGGGGAATCAAAGTGGCAGACTTCTAGAAGGAAGGTCACTCGCAATCTTCCTGACGAGAATGGAAAACTCTAGAGAATTGGCCTGAAGATAAGGCACTGCATTTATGGCCTATAATTGACCATTACAATTAGGACGAGAAGATCCAAATTTCTCGTGATCCAGATAAATTGTGATGGAGATACAGATAGAAGGGGATGTTTACTCTTACGGTATCTTATCGGGTTATGGTCGACCACTTAGATATTCAATGGGAACCACTTTGGAGGAGGATTTATACTGGAAAACTATGGCCAAAGGTGGCTCATTTTTTATGGCTCAATAGAAGAAGAAAGATCTTGAAATTTGATCATTTGTAGAATAAAGGTTTCATTGGACCATAATTTACCCCCTATGCGGACAGTAGGAGGAAACAATGTAGCATATTTTGAACACCTTTCCATTCGTAGAGGATTTATGGAACTAAGTGCTTCATTTATTCATATATATGGATTTCTCCCCAAATAGCTTGAAGGAGACACTGGAGATGTGGCACCTAACTCCCTTTAAGAGCCTGGTAGTAAATAGGGCATGGGAGTTAGTTGTAGGTTTTGTACTCTGGAATGTTTGGAAGCCGTGGAACAAGAATATCTTCAAGATACAAAGGAACTCAAGGGACTTCATATGGAATACCATAAAAAATATATATATGTGAAGGAGTTATCCTCTCATAATCATGGGACACTGAGGACTAGAAGATCAACCAACAAGAGGCAAGAATATTAAAGAACTTGGACATCTCACAGGACGTTGTGGCTATGGGTAAGGTATATCACTGGCCAAACTATAGATCATCTCCATATTTATTTACTCTTCCTCACCATAGATTTATCAAGTTAAACTTTGATGAGGCCTTTAAAGGCAACTCGAGAGTGGTTGGCTATAAAGGAATCTTTTGAGACTGGTTGGGTAACATTTTATGGATTTATGCTAATAATTGTGGATACACCAGTAACTATGTAGCATAATTTATATCCCTGGAGAGAGGATTGAGGATTTCAAGGGAGGAAGGTTTCTCAAAAATTAAGTTGGACAGTGATTCCCAACTTGTACTTGATACAACTCAGAAACGTATATATGGTGCCCTAGTGATTAAAGTTCTCAAAATTTGTTGCTTATAACTACTGGTATCTCAATTCCAACAACTATTAGCATCATTCCCATATGTTATTACATCTCACTCTCACATATTAAGAAACAAGGCATCATATCTGTTGGAAAATTAGGGAAGTTAAGAACAAGATCTAGGTTTATCTTCTCCCTAGCCTCCACAAACCTTGTTCAGTTTGTTTGATCAAATATATAGTATCCTGGAGAGTGATGGATTTTCCCCAATGGGGGTGAATGAATGGTGGGATGAGTTCATTGGTGAGGCTTCCTGCCACCCCACCGACTCCCTTAGCTATTAAGGAAGGGTGGTGTGGAACACCTCTGCCATGTAAAATCACATGCAGATTAAGTCAAATCCAATGCAAAGTAAGGTTAATTCACTTGGTTGAATAATGGAGGAGGTACAAAGCAAAGTGGATTCGTATCCTGCATGGAAAAAGGGACTTTGGCTTTGTTTTCTTGAAAATGGAAACATATTTTATTGTTTGCATGTCTGGTTCATTTCAAATGTGTGAGGGGTGAAGTCAGGGGTCACTACTCGTTCAGGTAGTTGGGGTATGGCTTTCTGAAGGCCATGCTCAGGAGCTTGGAGAGCTCGAGGTGATGTTAAGACCTATCAGTTAGTACATTATGGATCCTATAATAAGGTTTCCTCAACTTTCACATTAGCATTTAGGCACAATAATTATAGTGTTGGTGGTGTTCTCTTGCATAATTAAGTGTCATATGAGTTTGATTTTGGGTTCATAGGCCCAGAATAAGGTATGGCTAAGTGTTAACCCAACTTGGTTCCATTCCTTAGTTAATATTGATTTCAGTCTTTATAATTGGGATTCCTGGGCACTTTTCTGAAATCCAATGAGCTCTATTGTCCCGAGTCTTCTCTTGGAAGTTAGGGTCTCTCTACTCTATTTGCAGTCTTGGGGGTGTGGCTAGAGAGGGAAACATCAACCAATACCTCTCTAAATTTCCCTCCCTACTTTAGTTATTTTCTAGAAGGTTTCGTGTCATTCTTCGTGGGGATTGACGATATTCATACATTTGTAATTACAATTTTGATTTTAGCAGATCTTAAACCTCGTTAACTTAATTTGAAATTTTGGCATTCTAGTGGATTTTCTAGATATTTATTTGTTTTGGGTTTACTTTTGGATCTCGAAGCCTATCTTCTGTGGTTGTGGTATTGGGTTCGTAGCCTAGGTTCGATGTGATTGGTCACCTTCTTATTAGGTCACCCTCTATAACCATGTTGATTTATGGAGATTTTTATGATATTTATTGAATGGTGTTGTCATTGATGACAACATCGGTTCTTGAACGCTTTTAATATTTATCTAAAATACATATATTGGAAACTCCACATGACAAACATCTTAAAATAAATAATGGGAATCCCTTAATGCCCTGCATTGGTCGAGGAAATTGGATGTAGAGGACAGTAAATGAGACCATCGCCATTGGATAGTTCTCGTCATGTTCATTCCAACATATGTGTAGATTAAAATATGTAACATGAGTGCACATACTACACATATGATGTGGTTCAAGTTCCTGGTAACCAATGTCCAACCCCGCACGTGCAATGGGACAGGATGATTAAGCCACACCTGTGTCGGCATTGAGAACGCCTATCAGTAGTGGGCATATCCAAAACCAAGATGAATGAGAAATATAGTTCCCTTCAAGTCATTTTGACATTCAGTTGATGAAAGAAGATGAAAATATCAGAGAATGAGAATCACATAAGAATTGCGGCATGTTATTTTGCCCCTCAAGTCTCAAAAACTTACAAAAATAAGGGGCTAGACAGCAAGGATCTGTATGCAGCTTTAAAGCAAGATATTGTTGTGTATTATCAATGGGGAGAAGTGCTTTTAGTGGGTGATTTTAATGCTAGAACAACAAATCAGAAAGCTAGTATTCTTTGTTGCAAAAAGGATCATAATCCTATTTGGCTCACTGAAAAGGAGAATCCCCAGTGGGTGATATGTTCAGAAGATGAAAAAATTAACAATCATTTTGGAGAGGAATTTGTTACATTATGTGGGGCTTTCAACTTAATTATTTGCCATGGTTTGGACAGATGGAAAAGGTCTAGGAACTTCACTTGCAACACATACAATGGGGAAGTGTCATTGATTATGTGATTTTTTCACAAAACTTGATAGAAAAGATAGATGAAGTTAAGATTGGAGAGCATAATTGGGACTTAAAATCAGACCATAACCCAATTTATATGAAGTTATCATGGGTAGAATAAAGTCAACATAAGAGAAAAACCCAATGCTCTCGGCAATCACTACCAAGGGGAAAAAATATTCTAACACGAGAAGATTGTACTATCTTCAAGACAATGTTGGAAAGATTAATTTGGAAAGATAAAAATGGTTTCCAAAGCTTCAACAGTCATGATTTAATAAATACAATTCAAAGGGCACTTGAGAAGTGCAAAAGAGAAAAAAAATAGGAAATCAGAATCAAATTGTTTTCCTGTAAATGCTTGGTTTGATGGGGAATGAAAAAAGGAAAGGAGAACCTTGAAAAAGACAGGCAAGGAGAAGACGAATGTAAAGTTATGTAAGTAGATACTAAAAAGGAAAAAATATGAGTTCATGCAAACAAGGCAAGAAGTGTTAATATATCTAGGCAAGAATAACCCAAAACTTTTTTGGCTGGAACTTCAACCAAGGAAGAAGCAAATCAAAAATAATATTACAGCTAATCAATGGTTTGAATATGCAAAACAACTCTATGAGAAAGATTCAGAGGTTGAGCCTCCCCCAGGGTTCAACACAACTACAAAGCTTTTCACATTATAGGAGGTGGAGATTGGAATTAAAAAGATGAAAATAGGAAAGGCAAAAGACTTGGTTGAACTTCCAGCAGAGTATCTAAAATGGGGAAGGAACACTTTTGCACTGCATATCATGGAAATATTCAACAACATCATTCAACAAGGATTCCCAAGAGACTCAACAACTAGCCTAGAAATACCCCTTTTTAAAAGTGGAGACATTAATAATCAGTCCAATTATAGAACCATTATGATCAATCCTTTGTTTGCAAAGATTTTTGGTGGCATGGTAGAAAATAGAATCAGTAAGTGGGCAGAAGTAAAATAAAAGAGGGCAAAAGGACAACTGAGTTTTAGGCCAAAGCATTCTACAGTGGATCACGGCATCACATTGAGACACATTATTGAAAAGGTTTGGGGGGATAAAGAAGAATTATTTTGTTGTTTTGTTGACTTCAAAAAGGCATTTGACACAATCCCTAGAGATAAATTGTGGCATAGAATGGAAGAACCTGAAATTCCTTTGCATTATAGAGCTGTTGTCCATAAAATTTATGAAGTGGTGAAAGTCAAAATTAGAACCTCAGTGGGTATTTCAGAAAGCTTTAGAAGTGACATTGGAGTCAAGCAAGGTTTCCCTCTATCCCCTACTCTTTTTGGTTTATATATTGATAAACTGGAAGAGTGGCTAAATTTGCAAGGTGGGGATGGTGTTCGGTTGGGGGAGTTTGTGATAAAGATTCTTTTATATGTTGATGATATTGTTTTGATTTCTAAATCGGACCATGGATTGCAGATGCACCTATATGCCCTTGAGCATTTTTGTAGAGCAGTGGGGATGCAAGTTAATATTATCAAGACCAAGATAATGATTTTCTCTGATAAAAGGAAGCAGAGCCAACATATGTTCTTCTTTGAAAGAAACACACTTGAAGAAGTAAATGAGTACAAATACCTCGGGATTGATTTCAACAACAAACTTAATTGGGAGGACTGCAGAAAGAAGATAATATTAGGACGGTGGAAAGCATTATATGCTCTTCAAAACAGACATAGAGAGGCATATTTATGGGATTGGAAAATGATTAAAGTGCTTTTTGGACTCCTAGTTTGTCCAGTGATGCTATATGGGTGTGAATTGTGGGCTAGCAACACCCTTGTCTCAAAATGGAAGCAAATTGAGAAAATCCAAAACGTTTGATCATGAGCAAGTTCAATAAAAATTTAAGTACCTTATGAGATAACGTTGAGTGAAACAGGAGCAACTCCCATTGAAGCAATTGCTATGGTGCGGCTCATAATATATCTAAAAAGAATTGAGCAAATGGGAGTAGGTATATGGCCTAAAGTATCTTCAAGGAAGGCATGAGTGAAAGAAAGAAAACATGGATCAGACAAAACTAAACATGGATGCAAAAATGGAATATCTACCTCAATGCTTGTCCCACAAATAGCAAAGAGCTAAGGAATTTTGTTATGGATAAGTTTCATAAACAGGTATGGGGAAAAGAGATGGTTAGAATGAAGAAGTACTACATTGAAGAATTCAACCCTATGTATGGTCTCCAACAAGAAGAGTACATTGGAGCTAACATTTTGTGGAGAGCAAAGGTTCTTATTGCTCAATTAAGAACCAACTCGCATCATCTTCGGTGTGAAACAAGACGGTGTAAAAGGCCTAAAGAAGCTTGGGAAGAATGTGTGTGTACATTTTGCACGTATGGGGTAGTGGAATCAGAAGAAGAAAAAAAAAATCATTTTGGAATGTGATGCGTTATGGGAATATGTTAGCATCGGTTTCTTGGCATTGTCTTTTCAGTGATGAGATAGGTGGAAGATTGGGCCAGCTCCTCATCAATTTGAATAAGAAAAGCACTGAAATGCAAAACGCGAAAAACAGGGAACTCATAGTCCCATAGACTATTTTTAGTCTCATGGATGTTAAAATTTCATTCATTCATTCATTTTGTTTGCTGTCCATCGGTCACGCTAAACCAACCTTAATCTCAATCTCGATTCTCAGAGACGCGTCAATAATTCGCCTATCAGTCCAAACACTGAACCACGCAAATATCATTTTGTCTATCTTGCACTAGATAAGGGTTTGGTAAGTTATAGATCGAAACTTATAACGCAGTTACACCAACGCTCATCAAAATCCAAACCAGTGTATCAGGGTTCCTTGTATAAAGCTTCCTGAATATGGTTCTGGCACAAGTTCAGAATTATTAAAAATAATTGCTTCGAAAGTGAACCCTTGTTTGACTTGCATTATTTATATATCAAGGAATTTCAAAGCTGGTTGATTTATGCTTCAGATCTAACTACACATGACTCACATGTCTTATTCTTGTTGCCATTCGTGTTACCAGTTGTCTATTTTTCGGAAAAAGAAAAAAAAATTGATTTATTTTTTTGTTTTAATTTTTCTAAAATTCGGTAGGAATTTATTGAAATCACAAGTTTGATGGGTAAACTTTGCACAATCTCATAGGGTTTTTGAAGGTATTGAATCCATATATATAGTCAAAAAACCAGTTTAAATAACACAAATCAAGATTTCAACTCAAAATTTTCAGCCAAATTCTAACGGGAAACTCTAAAAATCCTCATTAACAACTCAACAACTCCTATTGTGTTAACACATGGCTGCTATGCATGCAAAAAGCTTATGATGGTTGTGAATCGATCCTTGCACTTGAAAATATTATATGGCTCGTTGAGGTGAGTGTGGTGTCTCAATTTCGAAATCAGTATAAGAAATGTTACATGGTTTCGTTGGTAACAGGTTAGTGTGGCCCTCACTTTGAAATCAATCGTCAAAGAAGGTATATATATATATATATATATATATATATATATATATATATATATATATATATAATGGTAAATGATTAAAATATTTTTAATGTTTAATTTGTAGTATTGTTGTTGAAAAGTGACAAATTTGTAGAAGCAAACTTTGAAATTTTTAATTTGTTAAACATTTAAATTTGTTGTATTTTTATGAATATTTTGAGGGTATTTTTACTCATTTTAGACTAGTTTGAATTATGGAAAAGTGTCACAATGAGGGCTCAAGCACGAGTCACAAAGTGTTTTGATAAAAGAGATGATAGAGTGCCATTAATGTCATGTATAGTTGATTCATTGTATGGTTGTAGTTTTTGGGGTTATTTTATGGTTGAGAGAGAGCAAGTTGAATGTTGCTAATTATTATGCTACTAGGGTTTGAGCAGAAAAAAGGTCTTATGTTGTTGAGTGTTGAAATGAAAATATATATGTTTTTTTGATTGAAAGTGTTGTTGATGTTATTGTTAGATCATGTTCATATTGCAATTAGAGTTTGCATTGTGCAATTGCTTAATGAGCAAGCATTGTTGAAGGACTACTGCTAAGGTTTCATAATGAAAATAAGTGTATTGATGTGATTAGTTTGGTTATGGATTGTTCAACAGAAGTAGAAGTAGTGAAGTGGTATATTGATATTCAGTCAGGTTTTGGTATTGATGTTGAGCAGAAGCATAATTGATTATGACAGTGGACTTGACAGACTTTATGTCATTAGGGTTTGATCTTTATTGATGTTGACGAACTTGTGCTAGTATTGCAGATTACAAAGTCAAAAGAGTGTTTTCATACTATTTAATTTGTTATTGAGCACATGTGGGTTTAGTTTGAAAATTATGAAATGTGTTCCATTGTGGTGAATTAAAGGTTGGAGCCTTCAGGGAAAGTGGCAGCTTGCTGAGTAGGGTGGTGCAAGGTAGGAGACTGGAGTCTCCTTCAGGTTGGAGCTTGAGAACACTTCAGAGCTACAAGGCAGAGCTAGGGCAGATCAAAGCCTATGTAGGGTGTTGCATCATCCTTGTTGAGAGATTAAAAGAGGAAAAAAATTATGTTGTCAATGATATTGCAGTTTTCATGAACTCGCAGCTCATATGCAATCATATCAATGGCATTTATGAAGTTCGAAAAGGTAATTTAAAACCCCTTTACAAGGAAGCAATGATGTGGAGATCTCAGTTTAAATCTTTCAGCATACAATGGATTGCAGACATTCATAAGATGTTCATTGATATATTGATGGAAGGAATGTCAAGTGTTGATGCATGTGTCAGAGATGGCACCTTTACTAAGGGCATCCTACTCTAAAACACGAAGGATACAATGTTCTTGTGAATAACTACTATTAATATGAGAAGAGCTTGATGCACCTTGTTTCCTTCTATATTTATAGTTTCTTAGGTAACCTTAGTTAGAGGTTTGAAATCATGCTTTGTACTTCAAAGGAATTTTGACATGCATCAAAAGTGTGAAAAGATTTAAGAAATAATAAGAAAATTGATTTGTTTGGATTACCCGGTGCAATGTACCCATATGACCCTACAACTGCGGACATGGTGTCATATCCCCTTTCACATTTTCCCAATATCTTTGCAAGGCCAAAATCAACCACGCTAGCTTCAAGTTTATCATCCGACAAGATATTTGACTTAATATCATGATGAACGATTGGTGGAATGCAGTCATGGTGAAGATAAGAAAGGATGTGATATCTTGAAATCCTTCTCCACAGATGTTGGGATTGCCTATAAATGCCTCTCTGAATTTACTCAAGCTATTGGGAACTGTTCCAGACAATTGATTATTTGATAGATTTAGGAAACTAAATTTAAGGTTGGCTAAAGATGCAGTGACTTTCCCCTTGAGTTGATTGCTGGATAGATGAAGGTATATGAGGTTTTGGAGATCACCCATTTGCATAGGAATTTCACCAGAAATATCATTTCCTTTTATGTTAACCTCTGTAAGTTGTTTCAGAGACCCAATACTCGACAAAATGTTTCGAGAAAGTAAATTTACTTGCAAACCCAATACCTCAATATTATGTAACCCATAAAGCTCATCTGGTATACTTCTTGAAAAATTATTATTGCTAGCATTGAAAATAGACAAAAACCCTTCTTTAGCAATCAATCTCAAATGGAAGCTTGCCTAAAAACCTATTACAGTCAATTTGTAGGTTAGATAAATTTATAGCATTGCCAATATCTTTAGAAATGCCTCCTTCAAAGCTGTTAGAACTGAGATCCAACACCAAAATACCAACTAAGGGAGCCACATATTGCCTTCCACATATTTTCTCTTTTTCTAAGTTCCATTGATGGAATTTATGTTGTGAATATAACTTTCTTTCGATGAGAACCATTCCATAATTTGTATAATTGTGCCTAAGTCCACTTATAAATTTGTTATCACAACTTTAAATTTATTTGGAATTTGGCTAGATCAATTTCAACTTGGAGGAATCATCAGTCTCAAATATTATGTACATTTTTTTAGGAGTTCAATTAGCTTGAACTTATTGACGACTACTAGCACAAATCAATTAGTTTAGTTGTCACGCCCATAAACAATTCAGGCTTTAGAATTAAATATTCAGACAAAAGAAAGTAGGTACATTTTTGGGGCACATATATATGGTAAAACACTAACAATTTCAACCTTTTGTTTTGTCAAATTGGCATTATAAGAAAATATTGGAAATCTCATTACTCAAATACAAATCTTCAAGTACTTAATTATTGGACTGCTGAAACACTTCATTTATATAGAAAATATGAAGTACATGTACATACTTGCACCTTATCAGAAGTTGGAACAATTTTAAGCTCTCTTAACCCTATCTAGGGAAACCAAGAAAACCCCAACAACAAACTCCTCCTAGCTAGGAATCACACGTAACCAAAGTTTGTCACTCCACCAATAATCCTCAACAACTTAGCATCATCAACTAGAATGACATTCAGTACATGAATGTTGTTGGTATGTCAAAGATTAAAGAAGAAGAAGTTGCAGTTCCTCTCACAACTTGTTTGAGAATCCAGTTTGTGTGTTGTCTCCAAGTTGTATGATATCAGTGATCCAATCATCTTCGGATTGAGGGGAGTCCATTGAAGAAACTGTTGTGTTTGTAACATAACAATGCAATTTCCATCAGCGCAAATAATAACATGTGAAGTAATACGTGCATCAAAATACAGAGTAGATCAATTAGGAGTCTCGAAAAATGCACCTTGACTCATTTGATAAAAAGAGACATGGTGGTTTTGTGTATGTTCTTCAACTGAAATCACATTATTTCGATATTGCAGCCTTTCAAACATTCACACACTACATTAATAATATCAACAATAACCAGTGCACAAATTTAAGAGCAAAAACATAGCAACAAACCTGAAAAATCACTAATTTGCGTGATTTCAGTGACCTAATCATGTTCTGATCAAGGGGGAGCCATTGAAGAAGTTGTCGTGTCTGTAACATAACAATGCAATTTTCATCAACGCAAATAATAACATGTGAAGTAATGCATGCATCAGAATACAGAGTAGACCAATTATGAGTCTCGTCAAATGCACCTTTACTCATCTGATAAAAAGAGGTATAGTGGGTCTATCTATGTTCTTCAATTGAAATCACATTATTGCGATATTGCAACCCTGCAAACATTCACACACTACATTAACAACATCAACAACAACTAGTGCACAAAGTTAAGAGCAAAGACATAACAACAAACCTGGAAAATCAATAATTTGCATGATGTCAGTGACTCAATCATGTTTTGATTGAGGGGGACCCATTGAAGAAGTTGCTGTGTTTGTAAGATAACAATGCAATTTCCATAATTGAAAATAATAAAATTTGAAGCAATACATGCATCAGAATACATAGTAGATCAATTAGGAGTCTTGTCAAATGCACTTTGACTCATCTGATGAAAATATTAATGGTGGGTCTATTTATGTTCTTCATCTGAAATCACATTATTGCGATATTGCATCCCTGCAAACATTCACACACTACATTAACAACGTAAACAACAACCAGTGCACAAAGTTAAGAGCAAAGACATAACAACAAACCTGACAATTATGACATGTTGATCTAAACATATTGATATCATATCCCTATAGAACTTACTTGAAACAGTAGAGGATACATTGTTGGAGTGAGGAAAATCATGCTTGTTGAGGTGTTGAAACTGAAATGGTTCATCTTCGGATGCAGGGACATCCAAATCAATATTCAAGCTGACATTATTTTTGCTTATTATATTTTTCTTTTTAGGACTAAGGAAACTCTTCTTTCTCTTCAAATATGACTCATAAGCACTCAACCCAAGGGTGAAGTCATAATCCATAATATGAAGATCATTAGCATCATCCACAAATTTTTTAGCCAAATTAATCAACTTTTTTGTCTTGTTCACAGTAGAAGGAGGGCTATTATGAAACATGTCTAGATAGCCAAACAACTACTCTCTCAACAAATTAAGTTCTTCAACATTGTCATCTTCCATATTAGTTGTGATAGTATCTTCATGAAGGTTTGGTGTCTCTATATTTATCTCATAATGGGTATTCAAAGTATTAGGTGTTGTATCAAGATCCAATAAAGGGTTTGAATCCATTAAGGATGAATGAAACCAATCTACCTTTATGGCATGCTTGCAAATGTTGCGCCGAATAAACCATGGGCAATCACAAGTGATAAAATTTGTGCGATGACATATGATAAGATATTCCTTATCGGGTTTACTTTGACTCCCCACCCAATAAGTGTGAAATATGTTTTCATGAGGTCTGCAATCACTGTTTGGAATTCTTCTAGCATTTTCCATTGATGATTCAAGCTACATCTCTTTCGTGTGGTTGTTCAAATATCCTTTTTTTTTTTGAATTTCCTTGAATCTACAACATGGATTAACAATTTTGAGGAGAATATAGAATAGCCAATCCATCCTACGAGAACATTTTTTTTCGTCTATCACATTGAAAAGTTGTCTTGAGATAACCGTGGTATGATTCCACAACATTAATTGTCTCCTGGTTTGCATGAGGAAAATCTCGGCAACCTTTAACCCACATCCCTACATGGAAAAAATCAGTTAGTAAATATATGTCGTCCTTATGAAACAAAAAACATACAACATAGAAGACATATTATGCAAACTTACAAATCTTGTCACTGACAACTCAAGTCTTGTGGAAATAGTCCAAAAACTTATCCTCAGTTGCAAATTTGGTGAAAAATCCATTGATTGCATCATCCATTTCATGAATAGAACAATATTTCATGATATGACCAAGTTCATTGAACATCTCTTTTGATTTTTCTGAGTTACTGACCAACCGATTAACATTATTGAGCTATGCCAAATACACAAGATCATTTCACATTTTGTGATTTTCTTGTCACATTTAATTCATTTTAAGTGAGAAATTTTTAGAACTAATGCAACTTGCAATGTCAAATAAAAATATTGATGTTACCTCAAAGCAATGATTTCAACCATAGCATCGTCAACCATGAAGACATTTACCTTCCAATTAGGATGAAGTTGAAAACACCTATGCATGAGGCTCTCCAACCATACTGCTATATCTTGTGATGTATTACGTGACATGATCACCCATGCATCTGGTACCCCACTTTTTTGCTCATCAAACACTGCAAGCGTGTACAACTGATACTGCCATATTAAATAAAATGAATTTAATTAAGTCATAAATCATACCGAATAATTATAACAAAAATGATTTTATTAATGCAATCATTAGAAAAAATATTCACTTTGTACTGAACGTTGAGTCCATGGCTATCAAGCTATTGTGGGATAACTTGATCATAGTTTCCAACATCCATTTTGTTTATATTACAGCTATAAAAGAGATCTATCCACCATCGGGCTTCTGGTAGAAGAAGAAATCATTTTGGTGTTTTTGATACCAGAGATTCACTCATTTCATCTTTGTTATGCAGTTGATAATTTTCTTTCGTGAGACGATTATATATGTTTACAACGTCTTTTCTGCATAAGAAAAAAATCTCTATCTCGAGTTGTAGCCTCTATGTCAAGATATTTCTTAATGTGCATTTTACAAACAGAGCCAATTGGTAGTTGAAGAAAAACAACTTTCTAAATAAGAAATCATATCCTTTGAAAGTCTTGGCTTCTTTTGAGGAACATCATCACTTAAAGTGTTGTGTTTGCCATGACAAGGCCATCATTTCTCATTTCCATGATCATGCATCTTGTATGTTATTACTACTATGTTGAGATCCCGAACCATAATATTTACAATAAAATTACATTGACATCCCCTCTTTTTGGCAATTGAATGCCTTAGTATGGTTTTCCATTCTTCTCTCTTGTCAATTGGACCATATAAGCAACGATAACTACAAAATAAATTTTGAAATTTCATCACATCTGATAAATGATAAAACACTATTAATATCAACATTTAAACAATGATGTTCTAAAATAGTTACAATTCATATAGTAAGGCAGCACTAGCCCTTGTGCTAGGGGGTTTGTTTTTTCAACGCACAAAGGAACATGGAGCATCTCGATTCGATTCCTCCCCTTTTATAAAATCATTAATGTTTTCTTTGAGAATTTTTGCAACACAGTCAATATTCATGTGTTTTTTGTAGACTTAAGACCAAACTAAATCTTTACTATAAAAAATGATTTTCTCTTTAGGGTATTGCACCTCAAGAGCCATGATTGTCTGTCATTTCTTTTTCATGCTATCTCAATGTCTGCAAAAAATGTGGAAACATATTAGGAAGTTAAAAATGAGGACACATTCAGCTATAATTAACCATTCATTAAATAACAGATATATCTCTATGTAACAACTTGGAATCACCTTTACCTAATGATCAAACGAGTAAGGTAAGGTATAAATCTAATCATATCCAGTGTGTACCTTTCCCTAATAAAGATAGGTGTCACTTAAGTACTGGCTTAGAAACCATGTTATTAGATCTATATAAGCAAAGAGATTAGGACATGTTAAATCTTCATTTATTATGGGAATCACTGTATACTCATATTAGTAATAACAATAATGTACTCTCTAGTTTAGTTTGCCTGTTAGTTACCAATCACTGCGATTACTTTACCTAAGCACATATCTACCATAATAGAGACACAAGGATTATAAAAGTTCTATACCTTATTAGCTCTATGTTTGAAGAGGTTCCAATACAGGCTAAAATCCCATTATGTAGGAGAGCATGCATGTGCACAATTACTGCTAAGTAAGGTTTGAGTTACCTATGTGGTTGAGACCGAGTCTTGAAAGAAGTTCAAAGCCAAATCTCTGTAATATTGTTTTGTATAATCTAAAATCTCTTAAAGAGGCCTGATATAGGCCTTGTTGCAGATCTTTTCTAGCAGACCTTGATCAATATATTGAAAACATATTGATGACACCTTGTTGATGTCTTGTCGAATTAATTCTCCAAGGAATGGTTTGGTGACAAGAAAGGACTGATGCTAGCAAATTGTGGAATAAAAGGTTCAATCACAAAGTGAAGATGCATGGCAAGAATGGCTCACTGAAATCTTGAAGTCAGAGAGTTTACTTTCTTTTTTATCTCAGTTTGAGGAAATGACCACATGCTTGGTCAAATCACGATCTTCTCCTTAATCTGATTATAACATATATGAACCCTTGAAAAAATTATCAAGGACTGATGCCACATATGATCTCAATCTCAAAATAAGTAGTCAAGATTGAGAGGTATAAACTAAACCAATGATTTGACCATATTTGATGCAAAGTCCAAAGGATAGAGGGGTATAGGTTATTGTCTCCACATATAAAATATTCGTATGCTTGAAGTGGTTCCAATACAGGCTAAAATCCCATTATGTAGGAGAGCATGCATGTGCACAATTACTGTCGAGTACAGTCCGAGTTACCTATGTGGTTGAGACCGAGTTCTGAAAGAAGTTCAAAGCCAAATCTCTATAATATTGTTGTGTAATCTAAACTCTCCTAAATCTCTGTAATATTGTTGTGTAATCTAAACTCTCTTGAAGAGGCCTAATCTAGGCATTGTTCCAGATCTTTTCTAGTAGACCTTGATCAAGATATTGAAAACATATTGATGACACCTTGTTGATGTCTTCTTGAATTAATTCTCCAAGGAATGGTTTGGTGACAAGAAAGGATTGATGCCAACAAACTGTGGAATAAAAGGTTCAATCACAAAGTGAAGATGCATGACAGGCATGGCTCACTGAAATCTCGAAGTCAAAGAGTTTAATTTCTTTTTTATCTGAGTTTGAGGAAATGACCACATGCTTGGTCAAATCATGATCTGCTCCTTAATTTGATTATAACTTATAAGAATCCTTAAAGGAATTATCAAGGACTCATGTCACATATGATCTCAATCTCAAAATAAGCAGTCAAGATTGGGAGGTATAAACTCAGTCACAAATTTGGCCATATTTGATGCAAAGTCCAAAGGATAGAGGAGTAGCGGAGGGGAGTGGGCGGAGGCAAACGCTGGAGGGGAGAGATGCTGATGGGGAGGAATGCTAGAGCCAACAGGGGGCCTATGCGAAGGTGGTCTGACGGGGGCCCGCGAACATCCCATCGCCGGATTCACGCGAGACGACCAAATCCCCATTTCGTTGACTCATAGACTCTTATAAAAATTACTTAATGGAAAAATAAAATATTCAATTCAAATTTCGTTCAATATTTGAATTGTTTTTAGATGACGGAAATGGATTAAGTACCATGGATCACACAAATTGACCAATATAACCAGATTTTCATAAATTTCTGCCAAATTTTTTCAAAATTAAATGGAAATATCTATTGTTATGTACTAAATTATGACTTTTTAACGTACGCGCAAATATACATTATTTACCTCTTTTAACTTTAAAATTATAATTTTTATCTTTATGAATGAATCTGTTCATAGCCGAAATATACTATATAATATTTTTTATAAAAAATTCCGAAAAATTATATTTCCCATTCCAGAATTAGTTATTTATTATAAAATTTACATGCACAACTTGCACCTCTAATGCAATTACAATCAATAGGAAAAAAACACAAGCAGCCTCGGGGCAATCTAAGTTCTAGGAATTTCGCATCTCAATGCTGCAGATGTTGCAGCACAGTCAGTGACGGGTTCGACTCCGGTGCGGTTCATACTTAAATCACCATCAGAGGAAGTATTCTCGTACGTAAAAACATTCAAACTATTCACGTAACCATTTAAACTGAGACTTCTCATGTAACAGGAATTCACAGGCAGCAAGCTGCCCGATCTCTGGTGAAAGGAACTTTTTTTTTTGAAACAGCATGAAGCTTATTTGATCCGATCCAATCAGCGATGGAGGCACATAATGCAGATAATAATGACGGACAGGATGAATTGGACTCTTTATTTGAAGGGATGGTTCTAATGACGCCCTCTCAAATTGATACCCTAGAAACACCCGCAAAACTCCAGCGGAATCCGGAGATTGAATCCTCCATCGGTATTAGTGCTGTAAGTGAACCTCTTGATGAAAATCTTTTCTCCGATCTCAATCTCTGCTCCATTAGCGAGGACTCAATTGATGAAAATTCGAAATTGTTAGCGTTGGATTCAAACAGGGAAAATAATATTGATAATGGTCTCAGAAAGGGTTCATTATTAACAAGGTCTGTTGAAGTTACTGGAAGCAGGCAGGGTTCTAGAAGGAAAAAAAAAAGCTTCAAGATTGGGTATGGTCGGGATGATTACAGCTTTGATGATGGATTGCAGACTGGTAGTAATAATCTCAATCAAGGTAATAATAATAATAACGATCATAGTAATAATATATTGGAAGCTTACTCATCAGCTCAAGTTCATGCCAATGTTGATGATCAAGGAGTTCAATTGCAAATTAATGAATCAAAAGAGGAACCCAACTTCGATATCTTAGATAACAGTGATCTTAGCATAGATGGGAAAAAAATAGGTTCTGATGAAATCCCTATGATTCAGAGACCCTCTTCAGAAGAAGTGGGGATCTCAATTGACACCCCAAATCTCGAGATCACAGCAGAGAAAAGAGAATCCGATGTAGTAGAGGCAGCCGAGAGATGCGAATCAAATCATGTTGAGAGTGTATTGCAAACCTCTGTCGAGATTGAGAATGCTGATTTTGATGTTACAAGGCAATCTGAGCATCAGCCGATTGGTGTGGAGCCAACAGGTATATCACCAACGGGACACTCCATCGAAAAGAATCTGGCCGATATTAAGGACCGATTATCGATGAAGTTAAAGGAGCTTCAAGTAAAGGCTGCCTCTATATCAATCTCCAGGAAAGCGGCAGCGCAGAAGAGAAGACAAGCTGCTGAGGAAGTAAATATTGCCTCTAACAAGTACAAGGAGATTGAGAAAGAACTAGAGGATGCTTGCGAAAGAGAGGATTTTGAAATGGCGGAAAGTCTTAGCGAGAGCTTGCTTTCTGTGGAGAAGTCAAAAGAAGCAGCTCTTAATACCTTCAGAAGCGCTGAAGCAGATTGTGATTCCATGGTCTTGAAAATGCAGGAAATATTAGAATTGCAGGTCGCGGTCGAAGAGGAAGGCATTTGTCTACTGCAGTCTTTACAGAAGGTGTGTTTCCTATCTCTATTTGCTTGTAGAAAATTATCTCTCCATCTTTTTTTGATCGTAAAAATGCTTCCCAATTAATATAACGATATGTTCATCTGGCATTTTACAAAAAAATGGGTGGGAAAAGTAGAAGGGTACCACCAGAAAGTCACAAAGAGGCACATGTAAATGTCCCGTTGAATCTAAAAAAAACCAAGTCAATGCGGTTCATTAAAGTGGACAAAACCTCCATTGTGATCAAGCAGTAATAACAGAACTCATTGGTGCTAGGTCAAGTAACAAAAGACCATAAAAACATTAATGTCTACCCTGGGAAGGTGCACCAGCAATAAGCATAAATATAATTAAATTAAGCACAGGCCGCCATAACTGCAGGATCCTTTTTGTTTTCCCTGAGCTTGATTCCGTCCACTGGAACTGCCCGAAAAAGTTATGCACGGTAAAGGTCCAAATTTTTCAGGGAACTTGCTATATATGGACCTATATGGGATATGCCCTTATGGAAAGTAATGTTTTTTCAGATATTTTGCCTTTCTTTTCAAATGGTTTTGGAATATCAAAGTGGCACCCGGGAGAGATTGAATAGAATAAAAATGCTTCTGGCTATATACAAGGAAGTGGGTTGCTCTAGCAGTTTTGCTAAATTCATTATAAAGCAAGACCCTAATTTTGAATTCTCTGTTGTTTTTACAAGCAGTTACAAAGGAAGGGTATATTTTATCGTCAAAATCCCCAGCCCTCATCTATGCAGACTTTAAAGGTTTCTTATCCTGTGGACTTACAACTTCATTGTGTTTTTAGAAATAAATTAAAATAATATGGATTTTGAGCATGAAAGTTCAATGGATGCTTCTTGCATCAAGTTCCTCACACTTGCTTGTTGGCTAGATATTTTGCCTTCAGCTAGACACTTAGTTCTTTGTCTTTTCTGCTTTCAGTACTGATTTAGTTGTTGCTTTTGCACTTCCACTTTGTATTTGACACTAATGCACTCTTTTACTCCCATCGACCTACTTTTGTGGTCATTTGTTGGACATTAATAAATTTTTTCTTTATCCTTATGTATCTTTAGAGTATACTACTGATATGCATGATGTGATGCAGATTGTTTCACCTTAAATTTTTACCTTTGATATGTTTTAAATTAGCAGAAGCTTTAAATACAGATGGCACGCTATAGTAAATTTTACTTCAATGATAATGCTTGGAAATCCAATGCTCAGTAGTCAATTCAAGTGGCATTCCTTTTCCAATATTTCTTTTCAGTAAGGCAAAATGTTACGATTAAAGTATCAGTCCTCTGGAATTTGAAATATTTTCATGTTAATGTGCTAAAACTCAGGTTAGATGATTGTCTGTTGACAAGGATAACCACAGGAAATAGGACAGGGGAAACTACAGCAAATAGAAAAACAGAAATCCCGGATGTTTCATTTTGATTCTCACTCTGTACATTCTGATCACTTTGCTATTATTATGAATTGCAAGGTTTCACAGATTATACACTGATAATACACTTCTGGCATGGGCACACAACGTGACCTAGATAGTGTCAGGTTATATACAAAGTTTGTGTTAGATATTACCTAGTTTAGCTTGGAAAGTCTTCTCCACAGCACAGGGTGCACACCATCTGTAGGTACAGCAGCAGGAGGAAGAGGGCATTTGATGCAGGTCTGTACAGCAGCAGTTATAGCAACAGTTTTCCTGGATTTTTGTCCACAGCAGAGAGCGAGGAGGTGTAGTTATGTATATTTCTAATTTTGCAGCAACAGTTTGCCTAGTTTTTTGTGCAAAGTAGAGTGTGAGAGATGTATAGTTATGTATATTTCTAATTTTGCCACCATCAGTTAAACTCAGCTCACTGCAGTCTGCAGTTCCAGATTTAAGGAGATCCAGTATCAGTTCAATAACTTCAATTTCTATTTCAGTTCAGTTCTAGTTCTGTTTAGTCCAGTTCAGTTTACATTACATGCATGATCTATTCTTAGAGAAAGGTGCAGATCCATAAGTAGTTAGGGCGCAGATCCCAAAGAGCAGTGTGCAGGCAACATGCGTACATGCCAATCATCCTCCAGTGGGACCACAAACTCTGGCACTGTTATTCATGCAGGAGGGTACGCTGGCTGTATTGATTAGAGTTAGTGTTTGACTTTCTCAGTTGGGGGCACTTCATGCATAAGTCCAGATACATCACATCTTCCCTTGTTTCTTATTCTATAAAAGAGATTTGGATCTTTTGCGTTGTGATTTTATTCTTTGCAATTGGTAGAATACAGGTGTTATTTGAAACTTAAGGAAATGGAAACTCAGCAGTTAGTGCCATATTCAGCTCCTCCACAAGATACTTTACAGGCCGAATGGCACAACCGTGAACTCGTAGTGGCCATACCATGTAAAGTTTTTGAGAGTTACAGATCTAAGTTGCTGGAAATGTGTACCGAAACTTGGTTGAAACCATAGTTTTAAAAACTGTCCGGTTTGAACTGGAAATTAGCCAAACCGGCTGGTTGGCAAACTTGCAGATTGAATCAGCCCTTTAAACCTGGTTCGAACTGGGAATTGGCCAAACTGGTCGGTCAAGATCAGCTAAGTAACAAACTGGCTGATTTGGTACCTAATTGGTCCTAAGCGGCCGATTTCGTCACAAACCGGCCAATTCGGGTGATGCGTATTTGGGCGCTTTGATGGGGCCCGCAGGTGGTTTTTTGCAAACCATGGGCAGGTTTCCCCCCAAATCTGCCCCCCCTAAACTTATAAAAGGAAGTTCAAGCTCCTATTTGCCTTAGACATTTGATTTCTATTGTTTGTGAGCATTTGAGAGCTTGGACAATGCTGCAACAACATTGAGTTTTCGAGCAACAATGACAAGTTTGGAGGTTCATTGTAATCTTGGAGCCGGTTTGGTACATAACCAGTCCTGACCGGCCGATTCCGTCACAAACCGACCAGTTAGAGCGCCGCAGAGTTGGGCATTTTGATGGGGCCCGTAGGTGGTTCTTGGGGGTGGTTTTTTGCAAACCGTGGGCAGGTTCCCCCCCTCAAACCTACCCCCTAAACTTATAAAAGGAAATTCAAGCTCCTATTTTCCTCACACATTTGATTTCTAGTGTTTGTGAGCGTTTGAGAGCTTGGACATTGCAGCAACAACAATGAGTTTTGGAGCAACAACAAGTTTGGAGGTTCATTGTCATCTTGTAGTTGGTTTGGAGCTGTCTAGTGGAGTTGGCATCTTTGGGAGGAGGATTTATTTATCAACTGATTTTCATTCCTAGGTAATGATTTTTCCCTTAAATTTCCATATTTCATTGCTGTCCTTGTTTTCAATTATTTTTTCCCCCTATTTCAATTTTCAAGTTAAAAAAACAACCTCTTTAGTAGACTAGTAGTTGATCATAGGTTTTGCATTTTTCTTTTTTATTTGCAGATCTATTTCCTTTCAAAGCGGAAATTTCACCATTCACCATGGCCCCAAAAGCTAAAGATGATGCATGGGTTCACTGTTTTGTTGTTGATGGCAAAATGTTGTGCAAATATTGCAAGCACCTAATGGGAGGAGGGGATATTTCTATGTTGAAACAACACTTGGCTGGTATAAGAGGCCAAATAACCCCCTATGATGCACCAGATAAAGTGATACGGCCTATTAGAAAATAATACCTTGAAAATTTTGAGAAGTTTCAGGAGGCAAAGGCTAGGGAAAAGGCTATAGAAGAAGAAATTGCAAGGAAGAAGGAATTGCAGACGCTATGGCTGGGAGAGAAGCAAGAGGGTATGATGATTTTGACCTTGAAGACTCCTCATCTATCCCTTCCACCAATCTCCATGACCCTTCCATTATGTTCCTCGGACCTCCCCCTCTTGGGTCTCACTCTCAAGCCAAAGGTAAAAGGAGGATTAACATTAAGAGCTATTTCACACCTTCCTCCAACTCTGCCTCTGCTAGTGCCAATACCTCCCGAGTCCCAACTAAGTCTAACTCAACTCACGTAGGATGTTCATTGGAAAAAGCAATGCAAAGATGTTGCTTTTGAGTACATTGCTAGATGGTGGTATGAGGCAGATATCCCCTCAAATGGTGCCTGCTCATCTTATTACCAAGCTATGTGTGATGTTGATTTCGCTGTAAGAAAGGGCTTCAAAGGCCCTCATATGTATGACTTAAGGGGAGATCTTTTGAAAAGAGAGGCTGTGTCCATTGGAGAATATTTGACTGAGTTTAAAGAATCATGGACCAAAACAGGTTGTTCCATCATGTCAAATGGATGGACTGATGGTAAATACTGCACTATCATAAATTTCCTAATCTCTTGCCCTCAAGAAAATATGTTTTTGAGATCAGTTGATGCATATGATAGGGTGAAAGATGCCAATCTATTATTTGAGCTTTTGGATGAAATGGTTACAACAATGGGGGAGTAGAATTTTGTGCAAGTCATCACAGATAATGCTTCAAATTATGTTCTTGCTGGAAAGATGTTGGAGTCCAAATATATGATCATATTTTGGACCCCATGTGTTGCACATTACATAGACCATATTTTGGACCCCATGTGTTGCACATTACATAGACCATATTTTGGACCCCATGTGGACAATTTGTTCATTGCCCCACATTATTCGCGAGATGATGCACTTGGACTAGCTTGACCTAGTCGAATTAGCATGATCAGGGCAACTGATCCAAGGCTTGAAGGAGGTTTGTCTCACCCTTGAGACATGGGAGGGCAGGCACCATCATCAAAGCCCTCATTTGGAGCAGTCTACAGGCCTAACTTTCATCAGGAGACCCATGAGACTAGCATTTGTGCCCCAAACTCACTATGGGGCACCACATGATGAATTGCCTGGAAATTTAGGGGCCATCCCCTAATTCATCTTTATTGGAGCCCTCTCTCTCATCATGACACTTAGAGGACTCAACGAGGAACGAACCTTCTCCATCATGACGTCATCATTTCGGCTCACTTATGGATGGATTTTTCATGACTTATGATAGCTACTTGGTTGGATTGTAACCAAGACTTGTAATTAACATGTTATTTATAATTTTGGGGGCTCATTAGGCTAAATCGAATTAGGAGAGATTGATATAAATAGAGACGGGTCTCATTTATGAGAACTGATCATCATCACTTAGATCTTTCTATTGTAAACTAATTCACACTTTTCTCTTGGTACGATATTGGAGATTCTTTAATGCATTTCGATATTTGGCCCTAGCATTTCGATCTTTTTTGGAGCTACATCTTGGTTTATGGTTGGATATATCTTATTGTCAACTTGCAAGTTCTTTTTGTTGAAGATTTCTCTTGAATGATGTCTAATGTATGGAATTGTGGTAACTAGATAATGCTCTTGTGCCCTATTTTTTTTAGTATCATTGTCGAAAGGTTATTTGGTTGGCAATTGCATATGTTACTCATTGCATGACAATAGATGAATTTTCCTAGTGGATGAAATTTTGTTTTCTTCCATGAAAATCCATAAATTTTGAGTGGGTAAATGTTAAAGGTTGGTCGCTATGGCATCAATCTTTAGGCTCCTAAAGGATGATTTTGGCAAATTTTGAATCATCTTAGACTCCATAGCCCAAGGGATTAGGCACTGGTCTGAGAAAATTGGTGATCAACTTCTCCTTTCTCTCTCTTTTCTCCTCTCGAAAAATTTCAACCCCTCTATCCTAGGACGACTAGCTAGGGAATCAAGCGAATTCTCTTGGAGGAGGAATTTTGGGATTTTGTTCGGATATAACTCTTCTTTAGTGTTTCCCCTTAATGACCTCAAATTTTGGTGGAATTCTCAAGGTTAAATCTCCATAAAACCTTGTGCCCTAGAAGGGAGCCTAGCTTGTTTTGCTTGGATAAGTGGCCTTCTTGAGGGTTGTATGAGACTTGTATTCGATAAAATAAATCGTAACTAACCCTTTCCTCTCTCTTACCTTGACCTTGTGAATACCCCAAAGGAATTTCTTCCCACGATTATCCCTAAAAACCCTAGGTCTAGCGTAAGTCCTTAGAAGGTCTCTCAAGGAAGCGGAAAGCCTATTAGAAGTGTCTAATCATCTTACAAAGCTTCTTGAGAGGTCCCATCTCACCTTTGGAGTCTTGACCTTAGGTATACCTATTTCAAATCTCAAGTCCTAAGTCTTGATTTTGAGCCTAGGTCTTTCTTGGAGAGCCTTTAGCTTCCTTGAAGCATTGAACCATCATTGTGCCTCTCCTTGAATGGTCTTAGTGAAATCATTTCATATCTAGTCATTGACATAACCATTACAAGTGATTTCCTTCTTACTAGGACTTCTCCCATTGGTGAAAGTCTGTAAAGAGCAGGGGACATTGATTGAGGTGACAGTGGCTCTTTGTCCCATTGTTGTCACTTGGTCTAGTAGTTGTTCCATAGGTTCCCCTCCTAGGGCCTTGCTAGATTGTGTGGCAACATTTTTGGATCCGTGTTGGGGAAGAAGCGTGCCCACCTTTATGAAATATTTACCTTCTTCCCTAACGACAATATAAATCATTTTTTGGTGACTCCATTGGAAGAATAAAGCCTTAGTTCTTCATTGAACCTCAATGTTCCAATGCTTGTAGGGTGAAGCAAGCATTCTTTAAGGCACCTTAAATTCATGCTAGTGAATCTTCTCTTGATTGTTATGCAAAATTCAAAAGAATGGATCCTTGGAAGTTGTGTGAGATATTTCTTGGCATCCCAAAATTCAATGGTAATTCGTTATTCGTACTTGATCATATAGCTGAATTCATCTCATATGTTTCAAGAGAGGGCATCATTGAGTACTTTGGTGAAATGATTCATTGAGTCTCTTGGAACGTGTCAAATCAATGATCTCTGTGACCCTACTAGCACCACTTCATTTGAAGTTTTGGTTGAAAAGTTTTTTGGGTGTTGGAGTTCGCAATTCATGACTGATGAAAATGCACGCAACATCTTGGCCATTAACCAATTCTTTCTTCATCTTTATGAAAATGCAAAGAATCCATCAAAGGTCCTAGAGCTAGATACACCAGGGGAAGATTGTGATGACCCCAAAGAAGCCACAAATATAGAAGATTATCAAGCAGAGGAAGGATATATGGAAGAATTTTGGACTGCAGATTGGGGAATTGACTACGATAGCAAAGAGGAGGAAAGCTTCATGAAGCCCTTGGTCCATGATGAGGACCCTGATAACGATGATTCTTTAGCACAGGAAGTGATGTTGAATGATGTGCTCCATGAAGATATTGAAACTATGGACACCATTGATTCCACAAAGGTTGACATTTGTGACTTCATGTATATCAATGAAGGGAAATGGAATATGAGTGGTCATCATTTTGACCAAGATCCTATCCATGATACTGATGAAGGAGGAGAATTTGTGGAAAGCGAAGTTGAGGCTAGCCCTGTTTCTGTCAAGGATATTATTCCTAACGATACACCTATTGAGCCCCTTGAAGAGCAAGGTGATACCATGGCTCCCTTGAGAATTGACATTGAAGACTACTTGCATGTTGTAGAAGGGAAATGGGAGATTATTAGCCACCGCTTTGACAAAGACTCCATCTATGATGTTAATGATGAACTTGATAAGAATTTTGTCTTGCCTTGTATTCCATGTCATCAAGAAGTGTTGATCACTTTTGAGCAATGCTTGGGCCTTAGTATTAAAAAGGATGAGCACATGTTGGTTGCCCCTTTTCAATATGATTTTTGAAATAGACAACCTGATTGGTGTATTTCCCCTTGTCAGTCTTCTTTTTCCTCCTTTTCCTCCCATCATGAGCATGAGGATATCGAAGGCAACTCCATGAATAAAGGAGCCTTTGAGGAAAAGTTATGGATCTTGATCATTGATTTCTTCATATTCTTGATTGAAGGAAAGATCCGATGGGTCCAACCTAAATAATTTGCATCCCCTTTTCCCATGGCTCCTTTGCATGATTCATGGTCGCTTTATTTTCCCATCTCCCACCCTTGTGACCTAGTGTATGAGTATAATGTTCATTTTCACTTGGATATTGATCATAGGGATATGACATATGATATTGATCTCATGATATGCTGGTTGCATTTGCTGTATAATTACACTTAGCATTCACATGGTGTAGCATGCATGTTAGAGTAGGATGCATTGCATATTGATTTTGCATAGCTAATATCATCATGTCATGTTCTCTTGCTAGAATAGACGCATATAGATTAAACTTGCATTTTAGAGTAAATTTTATTTTTTGTATGGTTTTATTATTTGATGAAAACATGGGTGATAAAAGTATGCCTAGGACAGATGCTTCCAACAATTGTCTGTGATGTGTAGGAGACAGGTCTACAATCCCAAAGGATTGTTGGTGTTCTCATGACCTCTCATTCGAGTACATGGTTCATGAACTCTACAGTGAGCTCATGTCCCAGTTGGAACCAGATGTTACCCACCAAAAGTGGGTGACCCCATAGGAGGATTTTTCTCCCAGATTTGTTTTCAGCTGGTAGACAACAACCCCTCATAGCCACCAGTGTAGCCGATCTATTGTGCCACTTGATCTTCGCTCCCTGAGCCAGTCATATGTCTACCCATCTGTTGAGAGCGTATGTTTGAAGGTGGGCCATATAAATTCTAAAGGTATGCTTTTCATTGTGCAATTAGGTGCTTCTGCTTGTTTTTCCTTGGGCATATTGGGCATGGATTAATGGGTGACTTGGAAGGAGGAAGGGTTTTGACTGTAGTCTTGTTCCCTCAACATAAATGGGGGGTTAATCTTCAATCCTAGTCCCGTGGGATCTCCCCTATTGGTTTATAGCTTTAGGAAGGGCACTACTTGGGAAACCCCGATTTTGGTAGGGCAATCTTGTTTCTCATTTTTCGCTCCCCTCCACACATTACAAGCCCTATTTCATCATTTTCCCTCTCTAGGTCCACATGACCACTGGGTCCACAAGGATCTAGTACACCCCCTCCCCTTGTCCACTTGTTTGTGTCCAGCCTGGAAATGTTGCCCCGAGGGTTGATAATTCTAAAAACAAAGTTAAAAGCATATCATGGCCACAAGCAAGAACCAAACCAATATCATAAAATGCAAAAGATGGTCAGGACATTATATTAGCACGTGGGCAAAAGCCAAACATGAGCTCTACCCCTTCATAATGACCATCACCCTGGTTCCTAGGGCCCCGTGAGTGCCCCCACATCATTAAGGAACCCATGCATGTCCCAACCCCTGGTGGGTGATGAACTGCCCCACCTTAAGGGGGTAATAACTGCTTATATCTTACACAACATGCTCTCATCCCCTGGAGTCCCAAGCAATGATAACAAAGAAAAATTAAGAATAACAAAAGGAAAATGAAGAAGGGCGGAAAAACAAAGGCCGAGGTAACTCATGTACCACAGTTGCTCTCTCCTACATCTATACACCCAAGTATGTGGACCTATGGCCTTTGGCCTTGAGACCCCTGCGTCCCTATCCTCCTAATAATTATTCACATGACTCCTATCACGTGAAGGATGTACCTTGGACTTGTCCTTCCCCTTAGAGGTTGGGAACACCTAATAGGGTTGTTTATTAGCCACTCCTACCTAGGGAGGTAACACTATTACATGCTCAAAGCCCCAAATTTGGAAGGGAAGCCCATTATGAAGTCTCATTTGTGCCCTTGATTACAATCTTGATTTATTTAAATACACTAATGAATTATTGTACATGAAGGTGAGGAAGCGCATTGGATCTTATATGTAATTGGTAGGTGGTTTCATCATGGGATGGGAAACTTAATTGGGGCCCATGCCCACCAGAGGATCATTTTGACATTTGTAGGGAATGTGTTGAGAGCCATGGGACTCCATCATGTGTATTAACACCATTTCATGCCATGGGTATCCTCAGTACCTTCAATAGTTTTTTCATTGCCCCACATTATTCACGAGAGGATGCACTTGGACCAACTTGACCCAGAGGACTTAACATGATTAGGGTAGCTGATCCAAGGTCCAAAGGAGGTTTGTTGTTGGAAAATGTAACTAGTTTCGGTCTTCATAATTGTCATTGTACTCATGTCATTATATATATCTTATGTTACAAGAAAAAGAAGAAAGAAAAATATTATTTTCAAGTAATGGGTTTCATGCTCCATTTGATTGGTCAAGTAGGCTAAGCATGTTCTTCATGTTTCTAGGGTTTGTCACGTTAAAAGAATATTTTTCTTGAGTCAAGAGAGTCTTTATCATTTGTATAAGAACCTACTGGGCAAGTTGGAACATGTAAACGAGTTATTTTTGAGTCTAGAAAGTCAAATTTGACTTCCAAGACCAAGTCGACCCTGCCAAAGGAAGTTGATCCAATTTGGGGTAATTCAACCTCATGAGAAGGCTATATAAAGGAAGCAAGTTCGATTCATTTGGACACAATTCTGCAATATGATCTTAAGCAAGAAAGAAGGAGAAAAAGAGAGCGAAGGTCTAGGAGAAAGAAGTATCTCAAGAGGAAACCAAAATCGGAATTTTGTGAATATCTTCTCTCACATGCGAAGTTTTTTAGGGTTTCTGCAGTTGTTGCAGGGCCGAAAATTGTAGACTTGATTTGAGGGCCAAAACTTGTGATTGGAGCAAATTGAGGAAGGTTTGACTCTCGTTGACTTTGAAAGCTTTGACTTGCTTGAAGAAGGATTTCTTGGAGGGCTGACTTGGTGCTTGGAGGAGGCTTTGACTTTGGTCTTTGGGTCTTGGAAATTCTCATTTGATCTGATTCTATAAGAAGAGGAGATTCTTTTTGGGTTTTCCCCTGGTTATGAGCCTAATTCTTGTGTCTATTGTTTCACGATTTATGCTCTTAATAATTGTTTGATGAAAATAATCTAATAAAGAACAACAAGAAGCTAACTTAAGTTCACAAGCAATTATTAAGGATAAGGAGATTTGTTTAAATAATTGCCCTAGTAGATTCTCCAACATGGTATCAGAGCTAAGGTGAAGAAAAGGAAACTTGAAGATCATCTTGTTGACATAAGAGAAGGGTGCTTGTCAAAGGGAACCATTTGCAACAAGCACACAAGGAAAGGAAGAAGACATATTGACCTAAGAAGGAAGACTACTATATCTAGTTCTCATCGAAGGCCTCATCTTAAGAAGGGTCAAAATCTCCTTAAAGGAAGGATACTATATTTTTCTCTTGAAGGCTCTTTGCTTTTGAAGAAACATCTTGAAGAAAGGTTGTTCACTTTTGAAAGGCTATCGATTTGAAGGCTCATTGGAAGACATCTTTATAGGAAGCATCTTACAAGATCTAGGAAGACAAGAATATATCAAAGAATCTTAGATACATTATCCACTCCTTGGAGGAGCTTGAAGATTGTTGAAGACATCCTAGAAGTCATCACTCGAGGGCATCTTTGAAGTATTATGAAGATTCTTGAAAGCATCAAGATAGTTGAAGACATCATCAAGAAAGGCTCTTGGTTGACAAGTAAGTACCATATTGTTTTTTTATGTCTCAATCTACAAAACAAATGGCTACATTTTGCAAGGAAAGCAGCAAACTCGTTGGTTCAACTAACTTTATAGCATGGAAGAGGAGGATTGATTTGGTGCTTACAGATAATGAAGTCATGGAATAGGTTCTTGGTGAAGTTACTAAACCAGACAAAGAGAAGACTCAAGAATTGGCAAAAATATAAGAAGGGAGAGGTGAGGGCACAAAGGATTCTTATTGAATCCATAAAGGATCATCTTGTTTGCTTTGTTGTTGATTTGAAGACTTCTAAAGCTATTTATGATAAGTTGGTGAAAATGTACTCTATAAGTACATTAGGTTAGAAAATATCCTTGAGAAATTAACTATATAAAACAAGGATGTCAAAGAATGAAGATATGGCCACATAGCTTATGAAGATCTCACAATTAAGTGACTAGTTGCAAGGACTTGGGGAAGTCATTTCCGATTCAGAGATGACTACTTGTCTACTAAATGCTTTGCCACCTGAATGGAGCAGTTTTACAACTAGTATCTACTCAAGAAAGGATACTATTGCTTTTGATGAATTATGGGCTCAATGTATCTCGGAAGAAACAAGGATAAAGGAAAATGATGACACCGAATCAAATGAAAAGTCCCAAGCTTTTGTTGCAAAATACAAGAAGAAGAAAGGGAAGTTTGGAAAGTCCAAAGGAAAACAAGATACGACCAAGATTCAATGCTTTGGATGCAATGAATATGGACATTTTGAGAGAGATTATCCAAACAATTCTCAAAACAAGAAAAACAACAAAAGGAGAGGAGTGGAGCTCACACAATTGAAGAAAAGGAAGAACCTGAGAATAATTCGAAAGGAGAGGATTCCAAGTATCTATACTATTTAAGGGAGCTCCATCTCTATCTGGTTTATGTACAATTTGTCTGTTTTTTTATTAAAAAATTGCAGTTGAGTAGCATGCACCATCGCATTCTCTAAAAGAGTTCTGATTTTTGTAGCATCATGAAAGGAAGCATGGCATTATAAAAGAAAGCATATGATAGTAGAGAAATTAGAGTAGCATATGATAGTAGAGAAATTAGAGTCTACATGATCAAGTTGCTTTGGAAGAAGTCATCTAGCTAACAAGAAAGAGAGGTTTTGGACCATCTTGCACAACATAGTTCATCCAAGTATTTTTAAACATAATGTTAGAGGTTGTTATCTTGTAGAAAGGATCATTAAGATCCTACTATAAGAACCATCATTTAGGGAAGGTTCTTTAACTTAGAAGCATCATGACATAACTGGTATATATTCCATCTCGTATGGAAACAATAGCTTTGAAGGATGAATGAATGATGATGGTCAAGTTTGTTGAGAAATCCATTAGGGCAACATTAGGGTTTTTTATTCATTAGATTGCTCTTTTACTTGACAATTCCTTGTGATTAGTCATTTGTTCTTATTCTTCATTATATTTTCATCATCACGATAATTGTCAAAACTTCAAAGACACAAAGAGAACACAAATTGTAGGACCTCAGCCATGGCTAAAACCCATATGAAGGGAAAACCCTGCCAAACTCTTCCATTACTAAATCAGATTGAGATGACCAAGACCTTTGACATTGACTTTACCCCTCCATACATCAAGCCAACCTTTAAGAAGACAAATCCGACTTTCAAAGTTATATCAAGAAGAACATCTTAGAATCTCCGCTTTCTTTCTTTTACCCCTGCAATTTTTGGCCCATCTCCACAATCCTATATCTTCGGTCCCGTTGAATTACAGAATTTACATGAATGGTAGATCATTCAACTTCCAATCTCCTTCACATGGTCTTCTTTTCTTATGTAGACTCTTCTTCACACGATCTTCCACTTTTAGGATTGTAGATCGAACTCCATTGACATTAATAGGTCGAATTCACAACTATATATATAGTCGTTGGAAGCTCCCTCAATAGGCCAACATGACTAGTTGGATAGGTTACTTGATGTGTTTCAGGCTAACTTGTTGTATTTGAGGCCGACTTGATGGTGGAGGGGTTAACATGACTAGAATAAATTTCTTTCTTAAATACAATGAGCCCAAGAAAGGTCTTTATACATGGTATTGACTTTTGACACAAGACACAAAGCCTAGAGCACACAATGGGTGGTTTTGACTTATTGACCATTGACCCAAGCATGAAACCCATGCTCTAATAAGTCAATTAATTTTAACAACAAAAATTTATTTTTCTTTCTTTCGACAAATATATTACATCATGAATCAAATACAATTATGAAGGTCGACACTTGTTACTTTCTTCAACACTCCGTCGTAATTAGGGAGTTATTCATAATTACATATATACATAGGTACATGGAAGACCTCAAAATGATATGCTCTATGAAGAGTCATAACAAACTCAGTGCTACAGATTAGATACTTGACCAAGGTATCTAATCAGGTGGGACTAAGGTGTACTCAAGCTTTAGCCACTCTAGGTACCATTAGGCTTTAAGTTCTAACACCAACCCAAGGATCTAGGTGAGTATCCAAGGTCGGAGCTCCAAGACCATTGCCGCCCTCCCATCTTTTGGATCTAGACATCACCACAGTCTGGCCAGATGTCCTCCCAAGCATCTTGTCGCCCCAAGAAGCTTCATCTCTCCCCATAAACTAAATCAGATATGTCTATCAATTCCAGCATGCTTCAAAATGTTCAACCCTTTTATGGAGAGATTAACCTGTACACTCACAATACCAGTTAGCAATAAACTTCCAAATATATACAAGTTAACACAAACCTCCGAGATCTTAATTAGGGAATAAGTCCATCAACAATTTTTATTCTTTCAGCCACAAAGATTCTTTCTTTTGCATCATCATTACATCTGAGAACTTCAATATTTAAAAGTTTCGTTCCTTCAGAACATCATCCTTTCTTTGGCAACAAGATCATCTATTCATTTTTAATGTCATCAACTCCCTCTTTCCATCATGCTCATTATTATTATCATGTCATCTTTAATTATGAACATCTTCAACATCTTGAAGACTATGTACTTGCAAATCTTTAACAACAAGTACAAATATACAAAAGCATGAAATCAATTATATCAAAATCATACCATTACTATGGAAGCGTCAAAATAATCAAATACCTAAACCTAGTTAGGTTCATAATCAACAAGGGTTACATCTTTATGTTTTAGACTTTAACAACTTGCTAGGGTTTTTGTCGTAAACCCTAGATTCCATCTTCGAGACTTAAAAGCCTTATATATATCAACAACTAAATCAAGTTAGCAATCCAATCATAACCCTTTACATTTTCAATATTATACCCTAGAATTTCATGTCAAGCTTTACTAGGGTTTTGTCACAAACCCTATATTTCATCAATGAAAGGATATCAACAATATTAGCATTTCATATCTAGGGATTCATTCTTCTATCAATCTCTTACTAGGGTTTTAATTTTGTGAAATCTCTTACACCCAGGTTTTCATTCCTAGGATTGACTATTGCAAGGCTTTTGACATAAACCCAAATTCACCAAACCCTAAAATCTAGGGTTTTTTTTATTTAACTTAGATATTATCGACATACCCTAAAAGGCTATGGTTTCATAAACCATAAACATCAAGAGTAGAATTTTATTTCTAGACTTTATCAATAAACCCTAGGTAGACTAAGGGTTTCATTGTAAACATACCCCAAGCATCAAGAGCCTAGGGATTTACAATGAAACCCTAAAAGTTAGGGTTTTATTAAAGTAAACAAAAGATAGAATATGGTACAAGGGTTGATTTAATCTAGAGATTAATCACCCTAAACAAGAATCTTAATGATTAAGAAACATAGACATGAGAGAGTTAGTAATATAAAGCAAATTTAAAAAATGTTCGTACCCCTTTTAATATGAAGAAGAGTAGCTTCAAATCAAATTGTCTTAGACATACCTTGAGGCTATCCTTTTGCAAACCTTTTAGGGTTTCCTAAGGAATCGTTTTGAAGACTTCTCCCGCTCGGATCATTTTTATACATACCTTAAGATTTTATACCTTGTCTTTCATGATTGAAGGATTGACATCCCATTTCAGCTTGTAGTTTTTTCTTGCAATCTGAATACATATTGTTAGATGCCTTAAAACAAAAAGAGAGAAATATCAATACTTACTTGAGTTAGATGAGGACTTCAGGCTGGATGCTTTTTCTTGATTGTAGTAAGAATGAGATTGCTGCATGTCTTCAAATATACTTCTCTCACACTGATAAAGGCTGCTTCCTTCAAGAGATCCTTCAAATAAAAATTATTCCATTTTTCTTCATTCTTCAAGTTAGGGTATAAAGAACTGCTATAGGATTTAAGTGTGACCCTATGATTTGTGCTTCACCAATCTACTGATATAGCTCTTCCAAATAAACTCGGTATGCTTGTTCACACAAAGAATTTCTTGTTCTTTAAGGTCGACTTTCTATGCCATTATACAAGACTGCAATCTCTACTTCAAATAAGGTGATTGTAGTATATTGATAAACCAAACAATTAGACTTGTAAATTTTGGTCTTTGGGTCCTTTATCTTTAACAAGAGTCTCGACTTCTTTCTTGTTACTTGTATGGCTGAATGTCTTATATGTATGACTACATGTTTGCAGTAAATTTTCGGCTCTTCTTTATATGATTGTAGCTCCATTTTTGGACTTCCAACAAGGCTTGTAAAGCCTCCAAGCAACATACCTTCGGACCTGTAATGATGCACCTTCGGATCACTCTTCTTGGTAACATGTTTTTTGGTCCTTTTGATGGTGATTTCAGACCTAAACTAAATACAGTGCTTTGCTATTCTTTTCAGGCTACTCGACCTTCTTTGGGTTATTGAACTAGCTTTTTGGGCTTCCAAAACAGAGCTTTTAGGCTCTCCAAACTTCTTGTATTCTTCTTTTAGGCTCGTGGTCTAGTGATAGTGGAAAGGGCTAGTAGATATGCCCAAAACTTGAATTCTTTTCCCTCTAGGAGCTCGATCATACTTCTTTGTTTGACTTGAAGCTTTTGTGATCTTCATTTCTGCCCTTATGCAAACAAACTAAGCTCTGAAACCATGTTGAGAAATCCATTAGGGCAACATTAGGGTTTCTTATTCATTAGATTTCTCTTTTATTTGACAATTCCTTGTGATTAGTCATTAGTTCTTCTTCTTCATTATATTTTCATCATCAAGATAATTGCCAAAACTTCAAAGACAACAAGAGAACACAAAATGTTGGCACTCATCCAGGGCCAAAACCCCTATGAAGGGGAAAACCAAGTCAAACTCTTCCCTCAGTAAATCAGAATGAGATGATCAAGACCTTTGACAATGAATTTACCCTCCATCCATCAAGCTAACCTTTAAGAAGACAAATCAAACTTTCAAAGTTGTATCAAGGAGAACATCTTAGAATTTTAGATTTCTTTCTTTTAATCCTGCAATTTTCGGCCCATCTCCACAACCCTATATCTTCGGTCTTGTCGAATTACAAACTTTACATGAATGGCAGATCATTCGACTTCCAGTCTCCTTCACATGGTCTTTTCTTATGTAGACTCTTCTTCGCACTATCTTCCACTTTTAGGATTGTCGATCGAACTCCATTGACATCACTTACTTGAATAAGTCGAACTCAATGCTATATATATAGTTGTTGGAAGCTCCCTTAATATGTCGACATGACTAGTTGGATAAACGACTTGATTTGTTTGAGGCTGACTTGTTCTCTTTGAGGCTGACTTGATGGTGGAGGGGTTAACATGACTAGAATAAATTTCTTTCTTAAATACAATGAGCCCAAGAAGGGTCTTTATACATGATATTGACTTTTGACACAAGACACAAAGCCTAGAGCACACAATGGGTGAATTTGACCTATTGACCATTGACCCAAGCATGAAACCCATGCTTTAATAAGTCAATTACTTTTAACAATACAATTTTTTTTCTTTTCTTTTCTTTCTTTTGACAAATATATTACATCATGACTCAAACACAATTATGAAGACCAACACTAGTTACATTCTTCCACACTCCCTCTTAACTAGGAGGTATTCATAATTACATATATACATGGGTACATGGAAGATCTCAAAATGATACGCTCTATAAAGAGTCGTAGCATAATCAATGCTATAGATTAGATACTTGACCAAGGTATCTAATCGGGTTGGACCACGGTTGCGGGGGAGCTGCTCCACCCCCTCTAACCCTCTCCCGGAGCGCGCTCCCTTGAACTCACTCCTGGAGCGCGCTCCCTCGAACTCGCTCCCGGAGCGCGCTCCCAGAGGGAATGCTTAGAGGTTGATATTAATGACAAAGATACCTATACAGATCTAGAGGTAATGACAAAGATACCTCTGAATATTAATGCTTAGAGGGTGATATTAATGACAAAGATCATGATTTCCCGTGGCAGCAAGAGGCCCAAGCATTAGCTATAGATTAAGATAACTCTTTCTAGTTTCTAATAGTTTTTATAACGGTTGACTCTTTCATATTTATTATGATATTTTTTAAAAACAATATATGACAATTTAAGTTTGAAGTATGAAGTTGGCAATTATAACTCATTGGTAATGAATTATGAATACCATGCTTCGTGAAAGTTATTTCATTTCATTTGTGCTTCTAGGCATAAGCACAATTATTATGTTTTTGTCTTTGTGTAGTACAACCTTTGGCTAAGGTGCAGACTTAACCAACTGAGTTTGATCTTGTTTTTGATATTGATGCCATGGAGTTGGGGGGTGTTGATTTGGTAGCTAAATTAGGAGTTGAAATAAGTGAACCACCAAGACCAAGCATGGTACATGGTGAGGGAAGCAATAGTCGTGCAACTCGACGAACTCGTGCTTCTAGTTTTGCTAGGCCTAGTACTGCTACTGAGGCCAGAGAGGATTTTGAGGAGTCCTTAGACTCTAAGCCAAATTCTCTTTATGTAGCTCCTGCCGATGATTCCATGTGTAGTGTTGATAAGTGATCATGTTGATCAATGATTTGTAGTAGGCTAGTGGCCCAATAGCTTGAGTTTTAACGTTGTTTTGGACTCTAAAGGCCATTTAGAGCCTCATTGGTTATGTAGTTTGTTGATGATATCATTGATATGTATTGCACTCATAACCATTTTGATATATTCACCCTTACATGGTATATAAATGAGAAGACTTTCCATATTTTGTCTCTAGTGGTTTGCAATCATGGTTTGTAATCTTTAAAATAAGTTATTTTTCTTGAAATTAATTATTTTATGTATTTTTTTTCAATTTTGCTTTGTTGAGTCTGATTCAATTTGGTTTGATCTGATTCCAGTTTGAATCATGGTTAGATAGGTGGCTGGTTCGAAACCTGGTTCTAGTTTTTAAAACTATGGCTGAAAGCCTGAAACACGTTTCAACCGAGGTTGAAACACGCCTGAAATGCATTTCAGCTTGGCTAAAACACGTTTCATGATTTGTACATCGCGTTTCAACGTCCATACGACATGTGTGAGGTGGTATGGCGTGCTTGTGTGGTGCATGTAGACCGAATACAAATTAATTAAAAAAAAACAGTAATTTATGAGTGGGGCAACCTAACATTCAATCCTAGGGCCCTACTAATGCTATGTGATTAATGGTAGTGCTAAGAATATGCTATGTAACTTTTCATCCTTTTACCTAGATTTTTAACATTACCATTAATTTACTTAGGATGTTTGAGAGTGGTTCCAACCTCATCGGATTTCATATGGAGAAAGTAGAATTTTAGATCCCCCTCCAAATCAAATAGACTTAACAATTTTTAGGATTTCAGGATTGAGGGAATTGAAACGTTTATTTCATATGGAGAAAGTAGAATTTTAGATCCCACTCCAAATCCAATAGACTTAACTGTTTTTACAATTTCAAGATTGAGGGGATTGCAACGTTTCATTTTGTCACGTATGGGGCTACAAAACTAACTTTTTTTTTCTCTTTTTCTTTTGTATCTAGAGGAATCGACAATTGGGTTGGTCTCGTACTTGCATGATACAGGGTTGGGTCACTTGCACTATTGAGCATTGCCAATCTTGAAGGGAATGGTGTAGGGGTTGTCAAATTTCAATATTGAGATGATAGTGGTGTGTAAGTGTTGTTCACTCGTCAAGCATGCCAAGTTTGCTTTCCCAAGTAGTAAGCATGTTGTTGAAAAGTGTAACTTGGTTTGGTCTTCATAATGACTTGTGTAATTATGATTTTATGTAATTGATGAAAAGAAGAAAAATACAATTATTTTGTAATGCTTGAGTCATGGGTTTCATGCTCAAGGAATTTATTTTTAGTACAAGCTCCCATTGAGAGCTGTTAGGTTTTTTCATCAAGTCAAAGTCTAGGGAGTCAATGTCATGTGTTGAAGACATGTTACATATTGTAAGAAGTAATTTGGAATGTGTCAAAAACCCTCCAAAACCTTGTCACAAGCTATTCATCATGTTGGCCTAAGGATGTTTCCAGAATGACATGTCGGCTTAGGCTCCAGTTCAAGTCGGCTTATTATGGATGCACAAATCACTATAAATAGTGCAACTCGACCTCATTTGAGAGACAAATTTTCGGTCAAGGATAAGATAGCAGAAAGAAGTGCGAAGATCATACAGAGTAGTCTCATAACCAGCGAAGTGAAAGGCAAGAAGAGCAAGGAGGTTCAACACTGTTTTGGGTAATTTCTCCTCACATGTGTGGCAAAAAGTTAGGGTTTCTGAAGTAGGGATGTAACAGTCTCTAGAGAAGCCATCAAGGACGCCATCAAGCATCATTCTTGTTGGCCGAAGCCTCAAGGAGGAATCTCCAAGTCAAGCGAAGAAGTAAGGGTCTCCAAAGTATCTCAAATCAAGTTCACACATGGGAATTGCAGATGTACAACTGGACTGAGAATTGTAGGACTGTGGTAGGAGGCTGAAAAATCAGAGTAGCCGAAGTTAGTAGTGCTCGAAGTTAGTTTGACCAAGTGTTGACTTGGGCAAGAATAAGGAGCAGTGAAAGGGATCTTGTGACTTGTTCTTGGAGAAGTTAATAGGTCAAGGGTCTTGGTCTTGGTATTCGTCAATTGAAGTCTCTATAAGAAGAAGAATTTGTTTGGGTTTTCCTCTCAAATTGGAGAGGTTTTGGCCCTGGCTAATCGCCTACATTTTGTGTCTCTTGTCTCTTTATTGTTTATGCATTGGTAGCTGTTTGATGAAGAAGAACACTATAATAATATAAGTAAAGAGATGATCCTAATCCAAAGAAGTTAAAAGCATTTACAAGCAGTTATCATAAGAAGAGAAATCACCTAATTGCTGTGCCCTATATTTCTCAACATGGTATCAGAGCCAAAGTGACAAAAATCAAGGAAAGGGCATCTCATCAAGGGACACTAAAGCATTCAAGGTCCAAATCTTGAGATGGGCATCAAAGCAAGTCTAGAAGACCATCTTGAAGTCAATATCTACAAAGAAGTATTAGAACCCTGGATCAAAAAAGAAGTCTACACTAGAAGAAGTCTTGAGATTATCGCTCAAATCATCATCAAGAAAAGAAGGCCAAGAACCTACTATAGTTGAAGAGATCTACAAATCAAAGTAACTTGAAGTCTATCCATCCAATAGAAGCACTTCAAGAATAAAGATCACATCATCATCTCGAAGAAAGTCAAAACCCTAGTTCAACCAAAGAAGCATTCCTGGGATCCGCAGTCAAACATCACCTCAAAGATTTTGAGTTGAAGAATATTCATCCAAAGGAAGCTAGATAAAAAAGCGTTGTCATTTCCAAGGATATCAAGGAGATCTTCCTATCTAGAAAGGATTTCATTTCAAGAGGAGATCCTCATCCTTGAAGAAGATCATCTAAGAAGCATTAAGACATCATCATCAATCATCATCAACAAAGGGATCAAGTTGAAGAGTTCATCTTCACTTGACAAGTAAGTATCTTTATTCTTATAAATTTTTAGTGAAATGACTTCATTTTGCAAAGAGATGAACAAGTTGGTTAGGTCATTGAACTTCCTTGCATGGAAAAGGAGGATAGACTTAGTCCTCAAGGAAAATTTCCAAACCATATGAAGGGAAAGCACTATATAAATATATGAAAAAGGATCTAAGGGCTCAAAGCATCCTTATAGAATCCATGAAGGATTCCCTCATCCCATATGTAGCAGAGTTGGAGACAACAAAAGGGATATATGATAGGCTAGCAAAATTATTCTCTGAAATCACGACATGAAAAATCATATCACTAAGATTTGATCTATGCAAATTGAAAGCACCAAAGGATGCAGGGATATCTACATGTCTCACAAAAGCATCTCAGATAAGCGATCAACTTCAAGATCCAGGAGAGATGATATCCATAATCTGACAAAGAAATGATTACCATTGTTCTAAATTCTATAATTAACGAACAAGAAAACCTTGTATCAAAGGCCTATGAAGAGGAGAAAGCTATCCCATTCAATAATTTGTGGTCACTATGCAAGAGTGAGGAAAACAAGTTTCGGGCAAAAAGTGATACAAGATTTAATGAGCAAGGTGGAACATCTACTGCCATGTCAAGAAGCAAAGGAATATTTGGCGAGTTTGGTCCTTAGAAAAAAGAAGAAGATCAATGTGTCTCAGATCCAATGCTATGGATGTCAAGGATATGGGCACTACAAGAGAGACTGTCCTAAGTTCAAGAAGGACAACAACAAATGAAGAAGGGAAGAAGCCCATATCACTAAAGAAGTGGAATAAGCTGAAAAAAAGAAATGCAAAAAGGTGGAAGTAAAGGATCTCTACTATTATTGAGATAAGGTTTCTTCACCAAGTTCTTCTCAAGTTTCAGTTTTATGATTTTAGAGTACAACTATCATGTTAGGAATCATTAGAAGCATGATAGAATGCATCATGTTAAGAGTTGGCATCATAGAAGCAAGAGCTCGTGACATCATCATAGGGAAGCATGAATGATAGCTTGGATAGGTCTATGACAGTTACCTATGGAAGGATATAGCTCTTGGTAACCTCATTAGAAGCAGAAAAAGAAAGTCATCTGATACAAAGCTCATCATACATCATAGGAAACATCTGCTGGATGAGGATACTTAATATCCTATATTGGAATCTTCATCGTAAGGTTCACCAATCAAAAGGTTGCAAGTGTTTCATCAAGAATTCCAACTTGGAGGAATTCATGAAAGGATGGTATGATGTTAATAAGCAGGTCAAGGGATTGAAGTTCTTTCAATCATGTGTAATATTCCCAATTAGCAATAGCTAATTGGAAATATTAATTTTGACTATTTTACCTTTATAAAGTTAAGTTATAAATAAAGTGGGTGAAGAGGGACACTTAACTCACACTTAGGATAAAAAGTATTTCCTAAAGTCACTGGAGAGACATGACTAATTGGCAGCATGGGGCCTAGTGGTCAAGTGGCAGCGTGGGAAAAGGGACAGCGTAGGCAGCGTGGGACCAAGCTAGCGCAGAGAGAGATGGACAACGTGGCTCAAGGAGACAACACAGTTGATGGTGGGGCCTAGGTGAGAGCAAGGCTCTCCAAGCATAAAAAGGGAGAGGGTCTCCTCATTTTGATTCATTCTGATTATTCATCTATGTTATTTGTCTTTTGACATTGAGCACGCTTGCTGTTTAGCAAAGTTTGCACGTACTGTTTAGTACATCGGGTGTCTCTGTGCGGAGATCCCAACCTCATCCCTGGGGGAATTCGAGTGCCTGCTCGGGTGAGGAATTTCACCATTGTTTTATCGGAGGGAGTTGTAGCAACCACAGTTGGGGGCATTCACTGGAAGAGACAGCATAGTTAGTGAGAGGGAGGATGCAATCTTGGAAGGAGGTAGTTCCGGATTGAGGGTTTATTAGGGGATTCAGCCCGAGAGACTTGGAAAGGGGTCAGCCCTTCCCTATTCCAACATTTTGGTAGAGTCGAGGGCCATTATTTGGAGTAGGACATTTAGGGCCAACATTACTCATTGGAGGATAGCGTAGTTCCTCAAGGGGGTCATTTTCAGAGGTCAACCATTCCCGTAAAGCTTTCTGGGCTTTTCTAAGTATTGGGTGTAGAGGCTATTCCCAGAGTTTCATAATCTTCCGAGGAGGGGAGCAACCCCAAATAGTCTTTTCATTCCAGCAGTAGCAGCAACACAGCAGCAGTTCCAGCAACATTGGAGATTACGCAGTCACTAGAGGAGCAACCATTCTGGGTTATATTTTGAGAGTCTTTCTACGCTTGCCTAGTGCAAGCCAAGGTGCCATCATTCTGATCACCATTGTACCCATTTCATCTTTCAGTATTTAATAAAATGGCTTAACATTCTCTATATTGTGTGTTTTCCATATGATGTCTCTCTAGTTGCTGTATGTCTTTGTTTATGTGCTTTATGTTGCTGTTTATTTCTACTTGGAATATTACATCATGGAAGATGCTGAATGAAGATGACCTAAAGGAAAATGATGTATGTATGCTTGTATTTGATAAACTAGTGATCCAGGTGGATATTGGTGGCACCTGCCTATTCCACTTGGGGCCCCACCATTGCCTTTTTCAATTTTTCAGTTTCAGCACAACTTACTATTTTTAGCAATTTTTCGGGTCCTGAACTTCTGGAGCCATTTTGAGGCCCTAAATGATTTTTTTTGGGAAAACTGGGAGAAACATGGGTCCATGGACCAATGTTGCTCACTCAAAATTTGTAGTCCTCGGATAGATCTTTCTAACGAGGTATGGTTTGCGTCAAACGAAGATCGTATGCCAAAGTTACGTCCCCAGGAAGTTGAAACACCAATTTACCCAAACCGGGCCCATAGTTTTGGCGCTTCATCTCCTAGGGTTAGGGTTTTGGATGTTTATGGTTTTCCATTGTTTCTAAATAATAAATAGGCCCTCGAGCCTCATTGTAACTCAGTTCAGAGGCCTGTAGCCGCCATATCTCTTCTCAGAGATAAGCTACCAACGCCCTAGCTAGTTTATTTCTATTTTGTCTATAAGCAAATTTCAGTTCTTTGATATTAATGAAATGAAGTGTTATTTCCTCTACATCATTGTATTTATGGTTATATGTGTATTCTGTCGCGTTCCTGCATAAATCTGGATCAGTGGTTTCAGAGCTATCTGCTTTTTCTCGATCCTTCTTTGCATGTCCCCAACGAGGTCGGAGTATAAGGAGTTAGGGCTCGATCTGGTGGAACCTTTGCAAGATCAGCCTCGCAAACCCTGACAGATGCCCATGGGGGACGAAAAGAAAGTTGAGGGAGCAGGAGATCCTATCAAAATATTGCTCGAGGAGGCCCTCGAAAAACAAAGGAATGCGATGATGGATAACTTTGCCCAGATCCTTCAACGACTGCCCACCGGTGGCGCATCTGCATCTAGCAACCACTCTGGAGGCGCGACTCCCTTTAAGGTACAAGTAAACTTTAACATTCCCATATTTGAAGGTCAAATAGATGCAGATGACGTAGATAGATGGTTGAATCTATTAGAAGGATATTTCTCGGTTCATGACTTTTCCAACTGGGAAAGATTATTTTTGCAGTCCTCAATGCTACCCACCATGTCAAGGACTGGTGGGAAAGCTACTGTGAGAAAAAGGACGAGATAGAACCCTCTCTGTTCTCAGCTGTACCCACTTGGAATTCTTTCCGAGATGCCATCAAGGAACAATACTATCCCGTGGGGAGCTATGAGGACAAGTACATACAATGGACCATGCTGCGGCAACAAAGGGATCAAGATGTGCATGAGCTGACGAATTTGTTCCAAACCCTGCGCACAAAGTTGGGTATCAAAGATTCAGAGAAACATTTGGTGCTAAAGTATCGCAGTTGTCTGCACAGATACATTCAGGGGGAAATGGAGTTCCTCGACATCTCCTCGCTTGGTAGGGCATACTGGTATGCTGCCAAGATTGAGCAGAAATTTAAACTTTGGATTTGCGAATCAAAAGCAAGGTTAAGGTGCTCTCAAACCGCAGAACAAAGGACAAAGCCAAGACATGATGGCCCAAGACAACCTGCCAAAGCCACAACCAAAGAACACCGCGAAGCCAAACAAGGACACGGGAAAGTGGTGTAAGTTCCATAAGAGCTCCACTCACAACACAAGTGAGTGTCGGGCCAAGCAGTCGCTGGTGGCCGAGATGAGGGCTTCTGAATCAGATGCATGCTCCGACTCTGAATCAGAACCTGACAAGGGGAATGACAAAGGGAAGCATATCATTGATGTGGAGCCCAACGCCACTGTTGCCACTGCGAAGATCCAGAAGGAGGAACTAGAAGATCCAGAGGAGGCAGAGCGTCTCTTCCACTCCCAGATGTGGGTAAAAAGTTCCCCGCTACAGTTCATTGTCGACAATGGGAGCCAAAAGAACCTCATTTCAACATATGTCGTAAAGCGGTTGGGCTTACCGACCACAGCGTACCCACAACCATACACTATCGGGTGGCTTCACTAAGGACGTGATCTCCGCGTTAGCCCTCAGTGCCGCCTTCCCTATAGCATCAAGCCCTTCACGGATGAGGTATTGTGTGACATTGCTCCTATTGATGTTTCTGATGTATTATTAGGCCAACCATACTTGTGGAAGCGATATGCTGTGTATGAGTCTCAGCCTTGTGCTGTTATTGTTACTTTGGGAAATAAGTTGTACATGATACTAGAGGTACCACCGCCTCCCACTATCTCTCTGGTTATTGCAAAACAATGCAGTAAGCTCATTTCCCAAACCAGGAAATTTGTTTTCCTGATGATCCGCCCCCAGGACAAGAAGAAGACTATGGCCACGACCTGCAGACATGGCTCCTCTGCACAACAACAACAAATGGACAAGGTTGTGGAGGAGTACGGGGACATCTTCACCTCACCCACAGGGGTGCCTCTGCACTGTCAGGTCAAGCACCCCATTGACCTGACCCAGGTGCACCGCTACCCAATGGACCGATCTATAGGCGCTCTGTTCTGGAGAATGATGAAATCAAGAGGCAGATTCAGGAGCTGCTGCAGAAAGGTCACATCCGGCCAAGTTCATCGCCCTGTGGGAGCCGAATCGTGTTGGTACAGAAGAAGGATGAGACTTAGAGACTTTGTATTGACTATCGGGCGCTGAACAAGATCACTGGTCGGAATAGGTACCCGATCCCACGGATTGATGACCTTCTGGACCAACTCAAAGGGGCAAAATATTTCAGCAAGATCGACTTGAAGTCTGGGTATCGCCAGGTACCAATCGAACCCTCGGATGTGTGGAAGACTGCCTTCAAAGCCAACGAGGGCCTTTTCGAATGGCTCATCATGCCTTTCGGGTTGACGAATGCTCCCACAACCTTCATGAGGTTGATGGATGACATCTTGCGTCCATTCACCAACTCATTTGTAGTGGTGTACTTGGATGATATTCTGATCTTCAGCCGGACTTGGGAAGAGCACCTCCACCACATCCGAAAAGTCCTCCAAACACTACGACAACACAAGTTGTGTGCCAATTTGGAGAAGTGCACTTTTGGCATGACCCAGGTTCAATATTTGGGATACATTATTAATTAAAGGGGGGTGCATGTGGATCCATCCAAGATCTAAGTCATTCGAGATTGGCCAGCCCCAACCACTCTAACAGAGCTTCGCAGCTTTCTGGGTCTTGCTAATTTCTACCGCAGGTTCGTGTTGGGATTTTCTCATATCACTTGGCCCTTGAGTCAAGTCACCAAGGGAGGAGCAAAAGCAAAATTGTTTTGGTCGGAATCTCAACAGAAGGTGTTCGTAGAATTGAAACATCGCCTTTTTTCTGCCCCAGTGCTCACATTACCAGACTTGCAACAACCATTTGAGATCGAGACAAATGCCTCTGACTATGCTATTGGGGCAGTTCTTACTCAACAGGGGCATCTAGTGGCATATCACAGTGAGACATTGTCCAACACAATTCGCAAGTATCCCACTTACGACAAAGAAATGTATTCCATTGTACAGGCTTGTCGACAATGGAAGCATTACATTTTGGGGAAGGAGACAATCGTCCACACAGACCACCGATCCCTGTAGTTCATACAGACACAAGGGAAGTTGCAGAACGATCGCCATCAGAAGTGGTCCACATATCTGGAACAATTTCATTTGAACATCAAGTACAAGAAGGGTAGCACTAATAATATTGCAGACTGCCTCAGCCGACCACCGATCGTGGCCATAACCACCGTTCTCAACTCTTGTGGGCACGAGACTTCTGATTGGCCACTTCTCTACAAGAGCGATCCAGAGTTCAACCACACATACAAGGCACTCTTGGGGGGTATGCAAGTTCCAAATTTTCACTTCCAAGATGCACTATTATGTCACCTGGGACACCTTTGCGTTCCTTCAAGCGAGCGTGCCAAGATGATATGGGAAGTGCACTATATTTGAGTCGCTGGGCATTTTGGGGTCAAGAAATTAGTGGCAGTACTGCAGAAGTATTTCTATTGGCCGAACCTTCGATAGGATGTCGGGAAGTACATCGGATCCTGCACTGCTTGCGCCATTGCCAAACCGACCATCAAGAAGCAAGGCCTCTATACTTCGATACTACCCCTTGTCGACCTTGGGGATCCATATCCATGGATTACATGTCAGGCCTTCCTTCTACTAAGCATGGAAACGACTGTGTTTTCGTGGTCGTCGACAGATTCTCGAAGATGGCCATTATGGCGTCCTGCAAGAAGAATATCACAGCAGAAGCCACTGCTAAACTCTTCTTTGAACAAGTGTCGGTGCACTTTGGGATCCCACAATCTATCATATCAGATCGCGATAGCAGGTTCCTCAACACATTTTGGTCCAGCCTCTGGTCAAAATTGGACACCAAGCTCACCAAGTCCACAGCTTTCCATCCCTAAATTGATGGTCAGACAGAGGTCGTCAACAAGATGATTGTACACATTTTGCACATGTACAATTCAAAGCATCCATGCACATGGGATGAGAGCCTCCCCTATGTACAACACAATTATAACTGGGCTCTCCACAACTCAACCGGCCACAGCCCCTTTCAGGTGGGCTTGGGATTCCAACCACTATGTCCCATTGAAGTAGCCATGTCATTTGCGGCTACTCAGGCTGATTCATCTCATGTCCAGTTTGAAGCTGACAAACCGAACAACTTCATCGAGCGCATTCAACACATCCGCCAACAGGTTCATGACATATTGGACAAAGCCAATGCTAAGTACAAGCAACGACATGACCAACATTGGGTGCCACACAACTTCCAGGTGGGCGACAAAGTGTGGCTACGTTTGCAGAAGGAGCACCTCACTAGACCCCACTGCAAGCTTCGCCTGCTCTGATATGGGTCGTACACCATCACCAAGGCTGTAGGGAACAATGCCTTCGAGCTCAGTATTCCACCATTCCTTGGTATGCACCCTGTATTCAATGTAGACCGCCTTCGTCCCTACTTCCCACCTCTACTGGACACCTTTGACATTGCAGAAGAACTCACACCAAAAGAGTTAAACCTAGATTGCATGGAATAGGCCACCACAGATTGTATCATGGACATGCAAATCAAGAACACTCGCCAACAAAAGGTCCAACTGTATCGGGTTGTCAAAGCTGGCCAACTCCTGCACCAAGGCAAGTGGTTCACCAGGGACCAAGTTCAGCAGAAGTTTCCTCATCTCATGGAGGAACTCAATGCAATGGGGACCATTGCTTCCTAAGGGGGGAGGAATGATCCAGGTGGATATTGGTGGCCACCCGCCTATTCCACGTGGGGCCCCACCATTATCTCTTTCAGTTTTTCAGTTTCAGCACAACTTACTATTTTTAGCAGTTTTTTGAGTTTTGAACTTCCGAAGCCGTTTTGAGGCCTTAAACGACGTTTTTTGGGAAAAGGGTCCATAGACCAATGTTGCTCACTCAAAATTTGTAGTCCTCAGATAGATCTTTCTAACGAGGTATAGTTTGCATCAAACGAAGATCGTATGCCAAAGTTACATCCCCGGGAAATTGAAACACCAATTTACGCAAACGGGGCCCATAGTTTTGGCGCTTAATCTCCTAGGGTTAGTGTTTTGGATGTTTAGGGTTTTCCATTGTTTCTAAATAATAAATAGGCCCTCGAGCCTCATTGTAACTCAGTTCAGAGGCCTGTAGCCGCCACATCTCTTCTCAAAGATAAGCTACTAGCGCCCTAGCTAGTTTATTTCCATTTTGTCTGTAAGAAAATTTCAGTTCTTTGATATTAATGAAATGAAGTGTTATTTCCGCTGCATCTTTGTATTTATGGTTATATGTGTATTCTGTTGCGTTCCTGCATAAATCCGGATCAACTAGAGTCATGTCTTATGGTTGCATGTAACATGGATAAATGCTCTATCTCGAAAGTATGATCAAGAGAAATAAGATCTCCTCCATTGAAAAGATGCAGGAAAGCATGGATCACACATTAACTAGATGAAATCAACATAATATGTCTTCATATGAAATATGAGGTGGTTGACAATGATTGGAGGAACTATGATTGGAAGTTCCCGAAAGGAAATGTGTGGAGAAAGAAAGGGAGAGATCATGAAATATGCAACTATGGAGAAGGCAATCAACATCCGAGGACTGAAAGATTTGACTTTGATATCTCCATGAAATATATGAAGACTGATGAAGTCTGAAAAAGAAAGAGACCCTTGGCATTATATATCTTTGGAAGATGTGTCAATATGTATGCTGATGCAAACCGGAAGATGTCACGATGAAAGACGATCACAAAGATTATTTTGATTTAATGTTCATTTCTTATTTAAAATAATATCTAGATGGGCTTATTCAGGGCTGCTAAGGGAAGAAGCTATGGATGTCTTTCACCCCTGATGACCAAGTTGTAGGATCAAAGATCCTTAAGAAAACATGGCATGGAGAAGGCAACATGGCATGAAGGAAGGCAACATATGGACCGATGGATCACTTTCCGATGAAAGAAGTAACGACATGACTCATGGATGAAAGTGATGGATGCTCTGTGCCCTACAAGGAAGTACCGAAAGATGTAGACTCTATGACAAAGAAGAAATTCATGACATCAAAGAAAGGAGTTCTACAAGCAACTGGTTGTCCCATAATCTCCTCCCGGTGAGCTGCTGGAAGCAAGTCCTTGGAAATGAGGGAGCTTGGGTACATTCCTTTAGTGGAATGGGTATGTCCTCCCTAAGTTGAGAGGGTGAGATAAACACATCATTCTTGTCCTCACTTGGGAAGACAGAATGGAGGATTGGGTAAACATCTGGCATCCGATATTCTTTGAGGATGAGTTAGGGCATCCAAGATAAGAGTAGTCATAGAGCACCGATATTCTTTGAGGACTGGGAATCCAAAATAAGAATAGTCCTAGTGGAACACACTTTGAGAACCCAGGTGGAGTATGTTCCGAGAGAGACAATGATGATGGTGTCTATACATCATTGGTCTCACCAACATTGTGCTCTGATCTTGTGGAGAGATAGAGCTGTTAGTCAAGGCTATGATGCTATACAGATGGGCTACCAATCTGACTCTTCTTATGAGAATTCTTCAGATTGAGAATCACCAAGTACCATTATGAATACCTCCCTAGTTAAGAGGGAGTGTTGAAAAGTGTAACTAGGTTCGGTCTTCATAATGAGAGTGTAATTATGATTTTATGTAATTGATGAAAAGAATAAAAATAAAATTATTTTGTAATGCTTGAGTCATGGGTTTCATGCTCAAGGAATTTTATTATGCCAACCATCAGCAAAGACAGCTGTGGAGTGGAATAATATGAAAATCATACTATCTGCAAGACATAATTATCGCCAGTTGCCAACAGGGTATCATACTACTTAGCTTCTTTGTCTGCTTTTAGTATTTCTCCCGAATCTGTTTACAATGTTGACATTCATGAATAAGTGGATCCAACCTTTGGATCCATTCCTTCATATGTTGCAAAAGATATCCAGCTAGAGGGTGTAAAATCTTATTGCTCCAGGGTATGCATGTTCTTAGGTATAGTGGTTATGATATGAAACAAGGTTCACTGTTCAATTCCACCTAAGATTCTTAAAGCAATGCTCCTATAATGTCTTCCGTCTGCGAGGGTTCTTTGAGAAATCATATGATATATATTATAAAGATATGCTTCCCCAGTTATGCCTTGCCAATGCTCAGCTTCTCAGACAGGATGTTGGGATGTTTTATTTCAAGCCAGCCATCATTTTTGCTTCAACTTAGCCACCTCGTCAGAATGAATAGGAGAAATATCTCGAAGCAGGATTCCAGACCTATTTGTTTACCATACCTTTGCAATATCCAGTTCTTGAAATATATTGTTGAGAGTCAAGACAACCTATGATAAATCCTGGAAGAACTGCTTCTGCAAAAACTCATTGTAATGCATGGTTTTTGAACAAGCCATAGTGATGCCTTAGGAATCAATCTAAAATAATTGGGAACAAAAGAGTACCTCAGGTTCTGTTTTGGACACATGGATAAACAAGACAGTAAAGGTTAAGCATATAATGTGACGTCAGCTTTGTTGAACTCAACCCCATTGTGCTGTTGTTGGTGAAGGTGGTTGGGATGATACATTTCTATGTGGAAAGTGTAGTTCCCAAATTATTTGAACTAGGCACATGGATTTCATATATTAATGTTGGAGCAAATAATTCCATTTTGTTATGGTCTTATATCTTTTTAGGTGTATTAAACAGAGTGTCTTAAGATTATGGTAAGAATAGAGATTCATGCTAGTGTAGCTGAGTGTCCCTAAAAATTAACAAATTGGGTGTAAATATCCTGATAAAAGTATTCAAAAGATTATACTTCAAATTTGAATTGAATTTATGGTTTATTTCTTAATTTTTCTTTGTATCATTGCATGCTTAGTTTCTCTACACGATACTTCTATTTGTGCCTTCTAATTTTTAATTTATTTTCTCTCAAGTGGAGAATGCTGGAATAGTTGTTACTGGATCGCTCAGAGATCTATTTTTTTTGGATCGCTGCTGCATGTGTTTAACTATTTCGTTTTCAAATTAAATGTATTTGCCTGGTTTATCAAGTTTTTCTACTTCAAATCATCATGTTATGACATGCCATGCCACTTGTTTTTTATATCTTGATACTAATATGATCTAAAGTGCAAACTGGCTAAATCACTGACATGATGTTTTTCCAGGAGGCTATAGATACTGCAGATACTCTCATTAAAGAGGTTGAAAACACTGCTGCCAATGAAATGGAAAAGTGGCAACTAGAGAAAGAAGCTTTGGAGCTGAAGAAATTGGAAACTGATATTGAATTGAAGATAATTGAAGATGCAGATGCAAAACTCAGAGAATCAATTGATGATTCTGTTAGGGAGGACATGGAAGAGAAAAAAATCCTTTTTAATACTCGAGAAACATTGACGCAAGAGCTGCAACATCTGCTCGCCTTGGTTAAAGCTAAGGAAGAAGAGATATCAGAAAATGATATGCAAATTCAAAGTGTTGAAAAAAGGATTTCTGATAGAGTGTCCAAGTTTGAAGAAAATCTTATAGGAACGAAAGAAAAGTCTGAAGAACTACATTGTGTACTAGGCCAACTGCAGACTAACTCTGAAATTCTTTCCATGAAGAAAATGGAAGTCGATCAGTTGCATATCTCACTGGAGCAAAAGAGGGTAAACCTTGTTCGTTTGGCTGACAATGCTGGGGATGAGGCAAGGGTACTTCAGGAGTTGGTGGATTTGAGGAAGTTGATAGTTTCATCCTTTTTGCAATCCAGAGAAAATAAGGTGAAACTGGCCGAGAAGGAGGAACAAATTTCACAAGAAGTCCAAGTGTTGAGACAGCAGGTTGCAGCTGCAAGGACATCTCTTCAGGTGTGTCATTGCTTTCCTACATTGATTCTTATGGCCCCAGCATTCTTTTACAGCTTAATTTGGTTTATATATTTTTTGTTGACTTGGGTCGTCTTTGCCACACCCTTTATTTTTGACTAGCATTATTTTTTTGGCAACATTATCATGGATGAATTTTTTGACTTTGAAGCATGTGACCAAGACAAGCTTAAGAGTTCTAATCTCCATTTACTCAGAAAGCAGCAGGGATCCTTGTTTTATTAAAATTACCTCCTTCATGAATAGAATCATATTAGATGTGTAACTCAATGATAAAAAATGCAAACACATAGCCTCTTCATATCTTTATGTTGCAGACACACATACCAAAGCTGCCGATTCTTTGGTTTGATAGAAGAAATACTTTAGTGTTTGCTTGCATTGATTCATTATTTTTTTTCAAACGAGTAAAAAAAATATTTATAGAAAAAATTGCTTGCAAAAGGACTCATTTAATATAGTCAAAAGCAAGTGTATCAGCAGCGATTGGTTCCTATTTTGGAACCAGAAAAAAATCACAATGCAAAAGAAAACAGACAGCTATAAAAGCCCATTACAATACAAGGATACTTAGTAGATACATTAAAAATAGAATGGAAACTCGCTAATGGATATGATTTAGCAACTGGTTCCCCTCCATATCTGCTCTATGCTTCACTAATTAATTGATAATGTTAAGTTCCTAAAGCCAATTATCTTTAACCTTGCCATATTGAGCAGTGAAATAATAAAGAAAGCCACGAGTGAGGTCCATCCTGGTCACTAGTTCCTAGCTGTTTTAGTTTGTTTTATACTTAAATCCAAACCATTGTATAAACAAGTTATTGATGGCGTGCACTGCATTCTGATTCTCTCTCCTCTACCTCTTCCTTAACGGCCAGCCCTAGGTTTTGGGTATTTAGAAGTGCTGTCTCAAAGGTGATAACTGTACTTCAGCAACAGATCCTTTCGCAGTTCAACCTGAGGATGTTAATGAGTTCCCAAAATTGCTTTCATATTGCTTTCTCATGTCTTTTCTAGGCCCCATATTGTATTAGGATTTTCTGACCTTACAATCCTTTAAAATTTCTATTTTGAACTTTTCTCTGTGTTGTCTCTAGATCAAGGCATTTGACTGTTAGTTCCTGTTGAAAATTGGTAGCTGTGGTCAGTATTTTCATTGGCAAATCAAAGAAGAAATTATTAATTTATATGTTGACCAAGTCGGCCTAATTTGCATAAGTCGGCCCCACTCATTGAAAGGGTTTGACTCCAAGGTCAAAAACCCACCTCCTAGCACATGTATAAATTGGAGTTCGTTTGACCTCATTTGGCATCCATCCATCTCACTCATTTGATCTGAAACAAGAAGAAGAAGATCACATGTGCAAAGGGAAGAATAACAGTTGACCTATGTGTTGACCAACCACTTGATATCTGTTTGACCAAGCGTTGACTTTGGTTCGTTTCTCTCCTTTTGGCCGAGCTCTTGACTATTTTTGGAGGCCGAGATTCTTAATGGTTTGTTGACTGTCTTTGACTGAGTTTTTGACTTGTTATGGGCTCATTGACCGAGAGTTTACTTGCGGTCAACTTCTGTGATTTGACCGAGATTTGACTGTGGATTACAGGCTGAAGTTCGGCCTCCTGTGACCAGCTACCTTAGGCTGAAATTTGGCCCCTCTGTTACAGACTTTGAGTTGGACCAACGTTGACTATTTCTCTCTCTCATTCGACTGGTTTGACTTGGCACTGTTGAGGTCAGAAAATGGTATTTTTGACTGGAATATTCTGATCTACATTTTGATGAATTGAACTCTCTCTCATAAGGAAAGATTCCGGGGTTTTCCCTTGGTCATTGACCTGATTTCTGGTGTCCCTTGTCTTACTATTTTACTGTGATCTCTATTGCTCTATTGAAGAAGTTAATGGTTGAAAATTTTCATGTATAAATAATAACTGCTTCATGATTGGAATGCACTAAAGAAGCCTAATTATGTCATTGGAAGTAGTTATCAGTTTGAAAAATTGTACTTGTCTTGATTGTACTAGAAACTCAACATGGTATCAGAGCTATGGTGAAGAAAAGAGCACTGAGATCATGTTAATTTCAGCCTATGTTCTATGCCATTTCAGATTAGGGCACAATACTGAAGGAGATAGAACATACCATTAGATCGATGGAAGACAAGCCAAAACAGAGATGATGAATGGTGGCGTTACGGCGATCAGCAGGATGCTTCTACCAGCAAAGTCTCCAATAGGTCATTCAACCAAGCGCGTCACACGTAACCTAGAACAACCCAAACAAAGAATACGCAGCTCCAATGCCATCAAGAGAGAGAGAATTCCTCCACAACAATGTGTGTCAAATGAACTCTAAGTCTCTCCAATATATAGGAATCTTTGGGGGTGTGTGACACGTCCTTTAAGACATTTAAGTCTATATTTTATTCCAGGCCGACCTAGCACATAAGTGGAATAAATTCAAAGTACATGTTTTGCTCATCCGATCGAGATGATCTTTAGATCAATCTTACACCTCTTCGAAAGAGGAATCCAATAAAAATATTGGGATCGTCATCTGAGCAGCACAACTCGGAGTTTGGTCCTAGTTGTCCAATTTTAACACTCCCTCTCAACTAGGGAGAACTTCGTCCACTAGTGCAATCCAAACATCGTGCGTCATCCCGCCGTAACTTGCTTTGCTGGCCTCTTTATTTCAGAACAGAAGTGGGTCAGTCACAAAGACATCATCCCCCGACTGACATAATCAGTCCAGAGGTTTGAAACCTCTATCAGACTCACAAAGAGTCTCCAACCAACCCGAAGTTGGTTCATCTGACCCAAAGTCAGGCAGAAGTCCCATACCTCACTAAACTTGATCCTAGATCAAGTGGTTGGACTGTGCCATCCTAGATAGAGAGTAAGGCAATCTCTGATGCGTCCATCAGTCTTTGCTACTAGTCTCTAGCTTTTCCCACCTCATTGGCCAAATGAGAGGTACTTCTCATGAGCCCTGAACTCAATGGGTAGGATGCATACGGGGCACAGATAATGAGAGGTGAACCAACTCAATAATCACAACGGTGGGGTCCAAGCACACCAACAAGGTTTGGCAAGCCTAGCCTTGTGGTTGCTCATAGCTCCGAGAAGCTGTCCCCAAAGCCCCCTAGAGCTCCCAGAGCTCATCGTCCAACAGGACCCTCAAAATAGGTTCGTTCCACGATACCAAGATTCTCACGGAAGGTTAGGAACATGACCTTCCCCAAGGGCATTGTGAGAATATCCGCGACTTGCTCATCAGTTCCTATATGATCGAGCCTTACGGCGCCTCACTGTACCATATCCCGGATAGTGGTATCAACATGCTTGGATCGTTCGTGGAACACGAGATTCTATGACAAGCGAATCCCCCTCTAGTTATCAAAAGGATAACGGTGGCATCTAGCACGTGCTTGAACAACTCACTAAAGAGCTTTCGCAACCAAGTGACTTCACAAGCAGCCATACATGTTACAATGTATTCGGCCTCAGCGGTGCTCAAGGCTACCGACTTCAGTTTCTTGCCCGAAGCAGATCTACATGTGAAGTAGCATCCAGATGTGCTCTTGCGATCCACCACACTGCTAGCCCAATCAGCATCAGTATATCCATGGAGTGTCATACTCCCGACAATGTATCTTAGCCCATGGTCTATCGTGCCTCAGAGATATCTCAAGAGTTTCTTGGCACCAACCCAGTGAATGTTATGATCAACCATGTGTTGACTCAAAGTTTTCACTGCACAACATACGTCCGGACAGGTGTTCACTAAGAACATCAAGGTCCCTATGAGTTGACGATACTCAGTAGGACGGGCCCAGCTGCGTTGCCACTCAACTTCTTAAAGTTGAGTTCCATCGGTGTCGACACAAACTTACAGTCCATCAAACCAGAAGCTTCATAATGTATTTTCCTTGAGAAAGGAAAATCTCGCCAGGTCTCTGCTAGACCTCTAGGCCTAGGCATCAGTCCTAGGTCCTTCATCTCAAACTCAGCAGCGAGCTCCCTCTTACATTGATGAATGAGAGGGTCAGCACCTATCAGGAAGAGGTCATCCACATACAACACCAGAATGAGAGGCTTCACTTGGACATCCTTGAAGTAAAAGCTCGGATCAGCATTACTTCAAATGAAGCCCAACTTCATCTAGTAGCTATCTGTCCTCTCGTACCAAGTTCTGGGTGCTTGCTTCAACCCATAGAGGGCTTTCTTCAACCTGCAGACATGGGTGTACCTATCTTGGACTTCGAACCCCAGAGGTTGCTCAACATACATCTCTTCCTTTATCGCATCATGCAGAAATGCGGTCTTTACATCCATCTGATGAAGACTCCATCCTTGCATAGCAGGAAGGGCTATGACAGATCGAATGGTGGTATATTGGGCCACAGGTGCAAATATGTCATCATAGTCTATGCCTTCCTCACAGGCAACGAATCTTGCCTTGAACTTTTCAGCACTTTCATTAGATCCATGCTTGATTTTGTATCGAGGTGACAACAACTTTGATCTGTGGTCTTGGAACCATCACCCTCGCATCCTTGCAGATTTAGATACTTTACAGCTTCTTCACATGATCTAGGCTCATATTGTACTCATAGCTGCTAGATATCCCTGGTATTTATATGGCTTCTCGGTTTTCTTTCGGAATTTCCACCTCTGAAGCCATATATCTTTGAGCCATAAGGATCTTCTTTCATTCAGCAATGATATTAGCTCAGGAGTATATACAGAGATGTATTCTCCCTCTTAATGCTAGCTTCTCTCTCGAGAGAAAAATATTTATTTCAAATGAGGGCATCCCAGACACCAACTTGGAAAGGTGACTTAATCTTCCACAGTCAAAGCCATCCAACAGGCTTTGCTGATTATGGTTCAAGATCTGAACGCTGCCGAAACACATTTTACTATTACGCTTCAGTGTGAGACTGCTACTGTCACATGCTGACTGCTACATAGGTGTCTATCTATGTCACTATCCAACAAGGAGAATATATCAACAAGCCTCAGCTTGTTAGAAGTCCTGTTATTCTGAGGAGGTCTGTTGTAGCTTCCTCAACCAACCTTCTTTACTGCGACCCACAGAACTAGGAATCCAAACATGATTCCTTCTCTGCACTTAAGAGCTTCATCTACTTTATCTGGCCTCTCATCTAGCACTGCTTCTTATTTATAGATCTGCCCAAGACTGCAGATCCAAGTTCTGCGAATTTTCTCTTGAATTTCACAGATCTAGGAACCAATCAGACAGATTTTATACCCTTCTCCATGTCAGTCCATACTTTATGTGATACGTTTCCATTATGCAGACCTGGCATAGTCATAAGTGCACATCAGTCATTACCGATGAGCATGCCTCATCATGATTTCTAACCATAGTGCACAACATATAAACTGTGCCTGGAATCTTTACATTCAGCATTTTTCTTTGATACCACACTGTTGTAGTTTATTTTGCAGACTGTACTGTCCACTTAACCAGTCATTGAACAACCTTCTGAAACTGCAGCCAAGGCAAGGCAAGGTGCCTTATGAGTGGGCTGAAGTTCTTGGTATGAGACAGTCTCTAAAGAATGTTCATGGGCATGATCCAACCTTCTTGCCCTCTTGCAGCCCCGGTGACCTTGTAATATGCCACCTACAAGCCTGCGGCCTAGTCAAGATGGTTTTCTTGCCCAGAAAACAGTTTTCTAGCAATCTTCCACAGACTATCGCTGACTTGAATTAAAGACCATGAATTCCTTAATCAAGAATTTCAAGTTTAGGAAATTTCATTCATGCTGGCTTCAATTGGATTTCTTTCCAAGATCATAGACGTATCAAGTCACAAGTGTTGATGCCAGTCAAGTCAATGGTGGTCAAATACTAGTCAAAGAGCCTCCAAAACTGTCGGTCAAGGCAGCAAGAAACTCAGCCTCTTCAATAGGTCAACGTCAACCCAAAACAAAGAGAACAGTCAAATTTTGGTCAGCTGTTTGTGGTCAAAATCTGTGCTCTAGCCTGCAGGCAATGCTGCCCAAAATTCCTTGTTTTGTGTGCCAATGAATGCAGTCTACCCAAACAGAATTTCTCCAAGTCAAATTGCAGTCAAACTGTCCCAGAAAGTCCTCGGTCAACGCTTATGCTAGTACTGTAGATAGATGCCGACTATGTTGCAGAGGAACAAGGTATACATCTATACATATGTGCGGCCATACGGTTCTGCATTTCAACATAGCAACATAGCAACGATACCAATATATTCTGCATATCATAATTCTAATAGAACCGTCTGTGGCTCATGCGACGCTGGCTCAACAGTTCGAAATTATCTGGTGATCTGCCGTCATGGCTCTCGACAAGGAACAACGATCAAAGATGAACCCACGGATTGGCTTGCATCCTTCTTGATATGAGAGATTGAATGTTCGAGCGGGTCCACACTCACAGATCTATACGAGCAAGACCCCCGTGGCATGGCGCGTCGATTATTTTATATGTTCGCAGGATCGTTCGACGTCATGACGACATACAGTGGTTCGACGTCACACGTCCACCTGCAACTATGTTACCTCACCGCTGCCGCGCCCAATGCTGCCCGAGGCATCACCGCTGCACGCGTTGATAAAAAAAAATATCATCTATGCTTCGACGTTAATTATTATGGGGATGATTTAGTCGATGGCAGCCTCTTCAATTTTGTTGGCGTCCAACCTTTGCATTCAGGCTTGTGACATTTATGAATTTTAACCGATTCACTCTAGACGCCGTCTCTTCCTTCTGAGATTCTGAAAGAATTCATCGACGTTTGCTCATGTAAGAGCCCTGGTATCATCGAAAGATCCCAAAAATTAGATTTAGCTGAGCTATTTTACGCCCAGAACTTCTTTCTAAAGGGCAGCGACACCCTACAGTTGCAGCGGCAACCTTAATTCAAATTGCGGCTTTCTTAACCACGATATTGGGCTTCCCAGCGTCCGCACCATTCAAAACAACATCAACAATTCCATACGCAGAACATGCGAGATCATGCGAGTTATTATCCGATTTGTTGGTCATAAGTTGCCATCTCAATTCTCAAAATACTACCTCACAAGTGATGTCATTGGGCCTCTATGGGATCCCACTAATATGCAATCCACTTTGAATTACAGGCTTCGAACTATGTACAAGAGAAAATCATATAAAGACGATGCCACAAAGTATGTATGCGAACATATACATCGATCCGACGCAGATACGGGTCAATATAAGATTAATCCGTTTAATGTAATGCTTCACACAATCCAACTGAGCGAATATTTCAGTTCGTGGAAATTCGTTGAAATTAGTCACTGAATTCACTGCAGAATGACAACACTTCCAACGGCTTCTGGATTCTTATCAACCAAAATAAAATAATTTTTGCCAATCCGATCCACAGCCGTGAACCTTAATCCACAATTCCTGAAGTTTGAGAAACCCATTTTCTCTTCGGTGATGGCAACAAATTAGCGCTTGTCTTAACCTTGCTCTGATTCCATGTTAATTTCAGCCTATGTTCTATGCCATTTCAGATTAGGGCACAATACTGAAGGAGATAGAACATACCATTAGATCGATGGAAGACAAGCCAAAACAGAGATGATGAATGGTGGCGTTACGGCGATCAGCAGGATGCTTCTACCAGCAAAGTCTCCAATAGGTCATTCAGCCAAGCGTGTCACACGTGACCTAGAACAACCCAAACAAAGAATACGCGAGCGCCAATGCCATCGAGAAGAGAATTCCTCCCCACAGCAAATGTGTGTCAAATGAACTCTAAGTCTATCCAATATATAGGAATCTTTGGGGGTGTGTGACACATCCTTTAAGACATTTAAGTCTATATTTTATTCCAGGCTGACCTAGCACATAAGTGGAATAAATTCAAAGTACATGTTCTGCTCATCCGATCGAAATGATATTTAGATCAATCTTACACCTCTCCGAAAGAGGAATCCAATAAAAATATTGGGATTGTCATCTGAGCAACACAACTCGGAGTTTGGACCTAGTTGTCCAATTTTAACAGATTACCTTTTGAGAAAGCCCTAAGTCGGCCTAAGTTTGGAAAAGTCTTAGTTCAATTTGCGAAAGAACAAAAGATTTGCTTATGGAAGGCCGAAATCCTATATCACAGTTTGAAAAGAAATGAAGGGCTAAGATCATTCATTCATTAAGGTTGTTGACCATGTTAAGATCCAGGAAAATTCTTGTTTGCTATGGAAGGTATCAATTGCAGCTCTCTATATTAGTGGAAGGTGACCAAGTCTGAAGCCTATAATCACTGTGGAAGACCGAACTTATTTATCTCTGTGAGAAGGTGACAAGTTCAAGATAATTTATCTCTGTGGAATGGACAAGTCCGAGCCTCTTCTCCCTGTGAAACAAGGTCGGAAGGTAATCAAGTCTGAGCCTATAATTTCTTTGGAACAATGATCAAGTCAGAGCTTTATCTTTGTGAAAATAAGCTACAAAGTCTGAGTTTATTACTTGAGTTTACTAACCTTGTAGAAGTGATCAAAGTACCCTACCCAAAAAGGTTTGAGTGTACTCCAGAAGTCTGTGAAAAAGGCTAAGAGGTTCGAACTCTATTATCTCTATGAAAGAAATCAATAATCTGAACTCTACCTGTGATACCGTCAAGAAGACCGAGACCATTCTCAAGGAAGTCCAGAGCCCACTCTAAGGAAGAAGTCCAAGATTGTCCAAGCCTATCTGAGCCTCTCTGTTGTATGGATTAGAAATCCAAATCTCTTTGACATCATAAGGAAGGCCTATAACAGATCTTTATCCACACACACACACACACACATATATATTCAATATTGTGAACAATTGGGAGACATTCTTGTGCAGTGGATACCTGTGGAAGATTGTCTTGATTCTCTTAAGAATGATATGGTAACAAAGGAAGGACTGATGCCGACAATTTATAAAATCCCAGTCAAAGCAAAGATGAATGACAAACTGATGTTGAAGAACCTGATCTTCTAAGAATCATGTCTAATTGAAGATAGTGGAGTTTTGGCAAAGGAAAGAAGTATTGAGAAAAGACCATTGGAGCAAAATCATAACTGAAGGTATGTACCTATGACTCTTTTGGATTGTGTTTCTCTTGAAAGATCTGTAATAGGACAGAAGTTTGAAGAAGATATTTCTTGGATCCTAAGGATAGATATTTGAAAAATAATCCGAAGATTGGTGTCTCCCTCAACTCTTTGATGTGAGGTATGAATAACCCTTGTTTGAAATATTTGATCTCTTATCACCTTTAGAGAAGCTCTGTCAGATAGGACGAAATGAGGGTCTGAGTTTTGCATCATAATATTTGGAACTAATATTTCTCAACCTGAAGACTGTGTCTATACCTTACAAATTACATGCATTACCTAAAGGACATTATGCTGACATAAAAATGAATGGTATTATACATTCAAACATGATATGGGCTGATCCTGTGTATAGAATACTGAAGTCACAAAGTTTGAAATTGGAAACTACAAAGATTACCATCAACATTTGTCATTCAAGATTGAAGGTTGAAGTGTTGAACTTGAGGAAGTCTCTTCATCTATGATGCATAATCTTCATGGAAGTATTGACATAAAAATGGTCTTCGACATCTTTTCAATTCAAGCTGTGAAAGAAGTATCCCTTGTGTCTTGAGACAGGCAAGATTGCTTGGAGAATGATATTTTCTTTTATGGATGATTAGTCTTATCATAACACCGTTTTGATGAAACGAAAAAGAAGGCCGAGTGCCTCTTAAGGTTGAAGTATAGTTGGAGCAAAGTCTAGATACATGATTGGTAAAGTAGAAGGATTCATGTGACTTTTATTGGAAAGTTACACAAAGGCAGGACATTACTTTGAAGTCTTGAACAAGCCCTGGAAGATGTCGAGCTGTCATAATATATCATTGAAAGCAAAGTTACCTTATTTACCTTCTTGCTAAATCTGAAGATGTTACTTTTCTAAATCCCTCTTCAAGCGTTGAAGACCAAAGTCTCTCTCTTAACAAAGTCATAAATGTCTGAAGACATGTTAAATGGTTGCATGAACGTTTGAGTATAAAGCTAAGACCTGGATGATGAAATTTATTGCAAGTTTTAGGAAGTAGATGTTGCTGATGATTTTATGTGAGAATGGTTTCTTGAATTGATCATCATTAATTCTAATAATTAAAGATCTAGGGTTTGTAAACCCAAGCAAGGGACAAGGCTTATATAAGAAAGCCCTAGGGTTCATGGACAAAACCCTAGGATTGATCGCTTCCATTGATAGAAGAAACCCTATCTCTAGCAAAGAAGGACATCATGATGATTATGTGGATGAGGTTGATTTGCAAGAAGGCTAAAGAGCCGCCATATTCTCAAAAGATAAGTATCTTGTATCTCTCTTATTTTTTTAAAATCATTACTCTTGTTATTCTTCTTGTCCTTGTATATCTTGTTTGGTTGCATTTGTTCTTCCTTGGCCTCTTAGTGAGGATTGCAGGGTCATGATGAAGCTTGCCATGGTTGTGGCAATAAATGAAAAGATTGGAAGAACAAGGCTTGTGACAATAAGTTGAGAGATATTGTATTAGATGAGCCTTGGACTTAGAGGGAGCTGACAAATTAGCCAGATTAAAGCTTGTTTTGATATATGTCGAAAAGAATTCAGTTGTGACTTCCAAGATGAAGATGGCTCGAAATGCCAAGTGAAGGGTTACCTCAGTAAGAGGGAGAAGGATATGAAGACAAACACCTCGTGCATGGTACTCTCAAGTTGATGGCTAAATGGTTCTACAAAGAACGATGTTGATCCATTGTTGAAGATGAGCTCGTGATTTTGATTTATGACTAGGGCCGAGGACCTCTTTGTCTAGTGTAAGAGGGAGCTGATTAAAGGATCTTGGTCTAATGCAAGACTACCTGTAATTAGAAGTGTGACAAAAGACTGATGAAATCTTTGTTGAGATCCTTCAGAAGTTTGGCATGGTGGACTCAGTCCATGAACACTCCCATGATGACAAATTTGAAGAAGCTACGAGATTGTGATTGTGGTCTAGTTGATCTCTCTATGTATAACAAATTGATTGGCTCATTGACCTATTGGGTGAACACCAAACCTGATATCTCCTATGTTGTGAACACATCGAGCCAATTCTTGAGCCCTGACATGTGCATTTGGTTGTAGCAAATATCAAAATATTTGCATAGCACCATTGATTTTTGTTTGAGGTATGTTTATAATAGAAAATGGCAATTGAACTTTTTTACTAATGTTGATTGGGCTAGATGCACCGATGATAGAAAGAGCACTTCTAGTTTCTGTTTTTGGCTTGGGTTCTGCAATGATTTCATGATCAAGGAAGAAGCAAACTTCTGTTGCTCTTAAGTTGAGTATATAGCTGCATGTTCAACCTATTGTGAAGTTGCGTGGCTTCGTAAGTTGTTTGTTGATTTGTTTGATCAAGTGTTGGAATCGACTATTGTATATTGTGATAATCAAAGTTGTGTAAGGCTTTTTGAGAATCTTGTTTTTCATGGTCGAGTCGATGCACATTGAGATCAAGTATCACTATATCCGGGATGTTGTCCTATGTGGAGCTGTGAGGCTTGAATACATTTCTTTAGATAAGCAAGTTGCGAATACATTTCTTTTGATGAGCAAGTTGCTAATGTTTTGACTAAGCCACTGTACCTGATGAAGTTTGCTTGCTGTGAGAAGCATGGAGTGGCTAAGAACACCTCTTGAAGAAAGAGAAGAAGCATTGATTTTATAGCATCATGAGATTGACAATCTTCCTTGGGCCTAGCTGAGAGACCAAGATTTATGGTCGGGAAGATTGTCCTATTTACTCCCTTTGGTCATTGAGATTGACTGAGAAACTAATATGATTGGGGAGTTTGAGACCTGGAGTGATCCCTTAGGTCATTATGTGTGACTGAGAGACCTATATTTCTGGTCGGGGACACTGATTTTGTGTACTCTCCCTTGGGTCATTGTGTTTGACTGAGAGACCATATGGTCAGGGGGATTGACCCTATTGACATCGAAATCAGGATTACTCCCTTGGGTCATGGACTGAGAGAATATATAGTCGGGCTAAGAAACCAGATTTGTAGTGTGGGGCCCACGTGTCCTGAATCCGTCATGTCGAACACGACACGTATGGATTCGTACCCTTTTCGCTGGATTCGATCGTGTCCGTACAAGAAACGTCGAATCCCGATAATGTCCTGTACGGACACAGTCGAATCCCGTATAGTCGAACACATGCAGCACTAAAGTGCGAGTTTGAGGTTATAAAACTCAGTTTTCTCTCATTCTTTCTCACCGAAGTTTGTTTGTGAAGTGAGCAAGGAGCAATGGTTAGCAAGGAGCAAGGGTTAGAAAGAAGAAAGGGAGTGTTTTCAAAGAGATTCGAGCATCCGGTAAGTGCACTGTCTCTCTATGTTTTTGCATTTAGTTTGCTGTTAGTGTTTGCATGTGCATATGTTTTATATATTTGGTCATTTTTGTTTATTTTTTACAGTATTCATGGCTCAATCAAGGGCAACAAGGCAGGGGCAAAGAAAGGGGAAGAATGTCCCCATTGGAGATGCCCCTCCCGTCCCTATTTTATCAGGGTCTGCAAGTATTCCATCTATTGGAAGTGGGGCTGCAACAATAGCTTCAAATGTTCAAGGAAAACAAACTCATGACCCCAAATAGCCATTGTGGAAATATGTGACAAGAGAGGCAGGGCTAGGCAGCAAGGAAAAGGGAGGAGGCAATGTTTCATGGAAATGCAATTTTTGCCACTGCCATTTCACTAGCACATATTACTGTGTGAAAGCTCATTTGTTGGCTTTGCCAAGTTGTGGCATTTCAGCTTGTACAGTAATTGAATCGCCATAGAGGAAGGAATTCGAGAAAGAGGCATTTGTTGGTGCGACAACTGTGGCATCAAAATCAAAACCAAACAAGAATGATGACCTCCTTCCATTCTTAAGGAAAAGTAGCAACACGTTCCCTTTTGAGAGTTTTAGTGGGGGACAATCAACAAAAAGAAAGGCAACTGCACTTGGTCCAATGAACAAGGTTTTCCAAAAAGAGAAGAGGGGAGAGCTTGATCTCACTATTACATTTTTTTTCTATCAGAACTTCATATCCTTTAATGTTGCACAGTCACCTCTATTTATTGAGATGTGTCGAGCTCTTAGTCATGGGGCTCCATCAGGGTATGTGCCTCTTGGGTCAAAGAATCTTAGAACCACATTGTTGACAAAGGCAAAGAAAGAGGTGGACAAAATGCTTGAGGCTATTAAATCAGCATGGCCAACATCTGGGGTTAGCATTGTTTCTGATGGATTGACAAATCCAACACGCCACCCACTCATCAACTTCATGGTGTCATCCTTGAATGGTCTAGTTTTCTTGAAATCAATGGATGCACTTGGATAGTACAAGGATGCACAGTATATGGGTGAGTTATTTATTAAAATTATTGAAGATGTAGGTGTCGATTCTTGTGTGCAAATCATTACAGATAATGCACCTGTTTGCAAGGCTGCTGGCATGATTGTGGAAGCAAAATATCCACAAATATTTTGGACACCTTGCATTGTCCATTCATTGAACTTAGCACTGAAATCTATTGCCTCTGATGTGCTTTGTATTGGAGGCATTATTGAGGATGTATGACATATCCACAACTGTGTACAAAACCATACAAATGCCCTCACTATCTACAAGGAGTACACCAATCTATCATTGTTGAAGATTGCGGATACACGGTTTGCCTCTTCATTCATCATGTTGAAGAGGTTGAGGGAGGTCAAGACCGTTCATGGGGCCATGGTTATTTCAGAGTTTTGGTCTTTTTGGAGAAAGACGGATCAAGCAGCCTCAAAGAAAGTGAAGGACATAGTGTTGGATGATGTCTGGTGGGAGAAGGTAGATCTAGTTATTCAGATCATGGAGCCTATCATTTCCTTGCTTCGATTTGCAAATACAGACCAACCCATCCTAGGAGAGGTTTATGAGGGATGGGATTCCATGATTGAGTCTGTGAGGACCATTGTTTTATAGAGTCAGTGCCCAGAGTATGAGACATCACCAAAGGCCTTCTTCACCAGCATACATGATATTCTTGTTAGCAGATGGGACAAGAATTGCACACCTTTACATTGTTTGGCTCACTCCTTGAACCCAAAATACTACAGCCATGAGTGGCTGAATGGTGGACCTTCTTGCAGATTCCCTCCTCACATGGATGGTGAAATCTCACAGGGGAGGAAAGGTGCATTCAGGAGGATTTTTCAGGAGAGGGAATCCCTTGATGAGGTGGAGGATGCCTTTGCAGAGTTTTCCACTGGCACTGGGCGATTTGCAGGCTATGATGTGATTCGAGACAGGGGGCTAATAAGCCCTATTATTGGTGGGCAACTCATGGGGCAACAAGCCCTCCTCTACAGCAGTTAGCCATGAGGCTCCTCTCTTAGGTGACTTCATCCTCTTGTTGCGAGAGGAATTGGAGCACATATGGGAATTTGTATAGTGTGAAGAAGAGCAGGCTTGAGCAGTCCAGGGCAGAGACAATGGTGTATGTGCACACCAACCTTCGTCTCATCTACAGGCAAAGGGAGGATTGGTTGAAGGGAGGGACAAAGATGTGGGATGTCTTTCGTGATGATATGGGTCTAGACAACAGTGTTGAGTTGGCATTGGCCAACTTGGATCTCAATGCGCCAGTGATAGAGCCTGTCACATTTGATGATGGCGATACAATAGAGGCATCATCCTCCACACCAACAGATGCAGAGATGACAGAGGAGGAGGATGCAACAGAGGAGAGTAGTGGTGAGCATGATGATCAGGATGAGGATAGTGATGCTGATTACGATGATGAGGATTGATGACTCATCGAGGCTTGTAGTCTTGTAGACTATAGTTGTTTTGTATTTTCTATTTCTATTTTCCATTGGCAGTGTACTACCTAGAGCCTAGAGGCTAGTACTTATGTAACACATTTTGATTTTGATGTCTTAATGAGAAAACTACAGTGTCTTACTATCTTGTCTTTCTGAGTTTCTCCTATTGGATCATTGATGAATATGTCTATTACTAATACTTTGTAAATTTGTAATATGTATGATGTATCAATGTATCAATGTATCATGTATGAGTATCTAAGATCTTAAATCTATGTTTGAATATATATATATATATATATATATATATATTTTAATAAAATAATATATAATGTGTCCAAACGTGTCTTGTTCCGGGGTTCATCGTGTCTCGAATCCGACAATTGAATCCGTGTGTCCATCGAATCTTGTGTCCCTGTATCAGGTGACTTAGTAGTTGGGGAGTTTGATATTGAGATAGGGATTCCTCCCTTAGGTCATTGAGCTTTACTGAGAGACCCTTATTTATGGTCGAGGAGATGGACTTTGTGCACTCTCTTAGGTCATTGGGTTTGACCAGGAGACTGTTGGTATGGTTAGAGAGTTTAATCTTGATTACTCTCTTGAGTCATTGTGTTTGATTGAGAGACCAGTAGGATGGTCGAGGAGATTGATGTTGAGTTCTCTTCCTTGAGTCATTGTGTTTTACTAAGAGACCAAGTCGACTTGGTCGGGAAGATTGATTTTGTGTACTCGCTTGGGTCATTGTGCTTGATTAGAAGCCATTTCATATGGTTGGAGAGGTTGGCCTCATTGATTGATCCCATTGGTCAGTTTGGCATTGACCTTGATGCCATTGGGTTTTGGCTTATGGGATGAGTTTGATGCTATGCATCTTTCCTTATGATGAGACTTGTACATTTGATCTCAACCTTGGGTTGTTACTGAGAGACAAACAGATTGGTCGAGGAGGTTGATCTTGAGAGAGAGAGAGAGAATGAAAAGTACCTCCCTAGCTAAGAGGAAGCGTTGAAAATTGGTAGTTGCGGTCGATATTTTCATTGGTAAATCAAAGAAGAAATTATGAATTTATATGTTGACCAAGTCAGACTAATTTGCACAAGTCAAGCCTACTCATTGCAAGGGTTTGATCCTAAGCTCAAAAACCCACCTCCTAGCACAATGTAAATTGGAGTTCGTTTGACCTCATTTGGCATCCATCCATCTCACTCATTCGATTTGAAACAAGAAGAAGAATATCACACATGCGAATGAAAGAAGAAGAACAGTTGATTTCTGCGTTGACCAAACACTTGACATCTATTTGACCAAGCATTGAATTTGGTTTGTTTCTCTCCTTTTGGCCGAGCTTTTGACTATTTTAAGAGGCCAAGATTATTCATGGTTCGTTGACTATATTTAATCGAGTTTTTGACTCTGTTTTGGGCTTGTTGATCGAGAGTTGACCTGCGGTCAACTTTTGTGATTTGACCAAGATTTGACTGTGGATTACAAGTCAAATTTTGGCCTCTTGTGACTAGCCACCTCAGGCCGAAATTTGACCCCTTCGTTACAGACTTTGACTTGGACCAACATTGACTCTTTCTCTCTCATTTCACTGGTTTGACTTGGCATTTATTGCGGTCAGAAATTGGTATTTTTGATTGGAATATTCTTATGTACATTTTGATGAATTGAACTCTCTCTCATAAGGAAAGATTTATGGGTTTTGCCTTGGTCATTGACCTAATTTATGGTGTCTCTTGTCTTACTATTTTATTTTGATCTCTATTGCTCTACTTAGGATGTTAATAATTGAAAATTTTCATGTATAGAGCTTAATGATTGGAATGCACTAAGAAAGCTTAATTGTATCATTGGAAGTAGTTTTTAGTTTGAAAAATTGTACTAGTCTTGACTGCACTAGAAACTCAACAGTTCCTCCATATGATATTTTATGTTGTGACTTTACTTAAATACACAATGGGAAGTAAAGTAATCTAATGATATATGTTTTGGGGAAAGAGTAGTGGTGGCTGGATTATAAGAACTAGTGAGGATATAATCTTTAATGATATTCAGATGCTTTCCTCTGCCCTTGATCTTAATAAGGCTCAGTAACAAGTGGCAGGATTGTAGCTAGAAATGACAACAAATCATAGTTATACAAAACCTTAAGATAGTGTTCCATGACTTTCCTACTCCAAGGTAGTTATGTCCTTGGTTGGCTAAATGATGGCATTCATGGGTCCCATTGAGTGCATCATATATCTCTATTGCTTGTTGGAATTGTAATGGCACAATTTGGTCCACTTTGGATGCCTTCCAAGATGTTATTTGCAAGCATGAACCTATTTTATTTATTGAGAGACACAACAACCCTAAAAGTGCACTTTCATCAATTTCTATATACCATTGAGCTTTGAACTTCACATAAGAGTTATGAAGCTCTAGGGATCTTTGAGGTTTTTGTGGAGCTTCCTATCTCATCTGTGATTACTTCAAGTCTATGTTCCTAGTGATGGATTTCGATGAACATTCTAAATTTTTATGGTTTCGAGTTCAAAGTGACCTATCATTTTAGGATGTCTTTAGTGCAATTTTTTATTTGTCCCCTGTTGTTGCCGCCTTACACATACACCTAAGTTAGTGAGAAAAGCCCCTAACCCCACAAGGTGTGGCTTGGTGGCAAACCTAAGAGAAGGGGTTGTCACCTATTCCCAATCCTCTCCGTTTAAGCTCTCTCCTAGGTAAGCTAAGGGGGGTGGTCCATAATGAAAAGTTAGATGAAAAAGTGAGTTTCTAGGAGATCAAGTTAAGGTCAATTGGATTACTTTAATATTATGAGCAATTTCAACAAGTATGATAAGAAATACAAGACATGAAATAAAAGGTGTTCTCAATAATCATCAACACATAATAAAAGATAAAAATGTAAACCAGTGCCTTCAAGATTGCTTCAAAATAATAAACACTTGCTCAAAAATAAAATGTTTCAAAATGAACACCAAGTAATCTTGCAAATCAAATGAATGTTAGAAAAGATGATATCAATTTGCAAGATATAAAATTGCTCTTAAGGAAATGCTTTTAAGTCAAAATATAATCATTCATGATTCTAAAACATGTAAAGTAGCAATGTAAAATAACTTGCAATATGAGATGAAATAAACTAAAGCTTTACTTGCAAAATGAAAAATATGGTACTTGCCCAAAGGAAATACTTCAACAATAGATTCAATGGATGTTCATCATAACAAGTACATGATATAAATTGCAAGTAAAATACTTTGGAAGTAAAGTGGGTTAAAATGAGAAGCACTTAACTAAGGTTAGATGTAATATCTTGATTAATTTTAAGCTAAATGCCTATTCCAGGTGAGAGATCTTCTTTATAAACTCTTGCCAAAGGGTAAAAATTGGGGTGACTGTAAGGAAGAGGCACTGAGGACCCACTAATATTTGTTAATGATACCCTACCCCTCAGCCTTACGAGCCGTGTGTGCCTTCGTTCCTACAAGGGGACAAACCACCTTCATAACTGCAGAGTCACACACCTTTACCTTGCTCTGTACCAATTGGAAGAATTCTCCAAGAAAATATTTTTCCTATGATGTTCATCAACCAAGCTTATGCTTGGAGGTAAATTGAGTTAGAAATGCAAGATATGCTGATATGCCTATATGCAACGCGTGTAAGTTCTCCCAAAGAAATATTAGTTTGCAAGTGCTTCAAAATAAGGAAAGAGTGCTCAACATAAATTGCAACTATATCTTCAATTGGAGAAATAAATGGGAATTAGCTTGATTGCAATTAAAATGATGCAAGTTGCTTGAAAATAAAACTTGTTTCAATTAGACAATGATGATACAATGCTTTAATATTCCACGATGACAATGTAGCATAGAGATGAGGCATGTACTCAAGTGATCATGAAACAATTTGCCAAGCTAAATGGAAAGATATTGGTAAACTAAACTAAAGCTTGCTATAAATGTAAAGTGCTTGCATGTAAAGAGTAAAATTTGCTTAAAGTAAAGTATTGACTTGTAGCTCAAAGCAATTTGAAATAGATTGATGCAAGTCTCAAATGAAATTGTAGCAAGCTTATCTAAATTATAAAAAAAAAAATGCGATGATATAGGCTTCCTTCACGAACTCCAATAACTCTAGCTTTATCGATACTTGATTCTTTTCCCCAGACCAAAACTTTTACATCAACAAATGCAACTATATCCTGTTTATCTTCTAAACAAGAAATAGAAAGAAAATTCCTTTTCAAACCTAGAACATATAGTATGTTGTTGAGATGTAGCTTAGTTCCATTTCCCAGCTTCAAAGATGTTGATCCCAGGCCTCTAACAACATAGCTTTTGCTGTCTCTGAATTCCATTGCATGAGAAGATGGTTTCTTTGATAGAGTATTAAGTTGTTTGCTTTCTCTTATCATGTGTCTTGATGCTCCACTATCAATGATCCATGCATTATCATCACTAAGAGAACCTATAAGAGCAGCCAAGAATCCTTGACTCTTGACCTTGTTGAATAAGCAGTGGAAGAACTTCTTGATCCAACTTCCTGCAATATTGAATCCCATTCTTATATAGCTTGACATAGAGAGAGTAGACATTTCCTTTGAGCCAACAAAGTGATCTTTTCTTCCTTGACCTTAGCTATGATACCATGTTGAGAAATCAATACAAGTAGATTAGGGTTTGATTTCTTCTTTCTTGATAATTGCTTGTGAATTATGTTGGCTTCTTTTACGTCTTTATTATATTATCTTTCATCGAGAAATTACCAAATTATGTGTATGAAGATCACAAAAACACAAGATACAAGATGTAGGCACTCTGCTAGGGAAAAACCCCTCTCCAGGGGAAAGCCCAGTCAAAATTCTCTTCCTTCAATAGTTTTCCTTGAGACTCTTCCACCTAGACACAAACCAAACCTTCCTCCACACCAAGTCAGCCCTTTTAGATTTTCGACCCTGTAGTGGCAGCAACTTAATCACAACAACTTCGACTATGCAGCAACATGCACCAACTGCATCAACAACAACAATGGCACTTCGATCTTCCAAACTAGGGCACGAGAGAGAGAGAGAGAGAGAGAGAGGTGCCAAAATTTCGATTTTCTTCTTCTCCTTCTCCTTAGCCAAACTCACACTTCTTTTTAGCCTCAACCCACTTCGCACTTTTTCCAGCTCCTCTTGAGATATCAAAACTTGAGCGAGTGAGATGGTCCAAATGAATTCAATCTGCTCCAATATATAGGCTCTAAGTGAGGTCGAATTGCACAATTTGAGGCCAACTTGGTGTGGAGGTGACATAATACATATTTGACTCAAATAATTCATTTTACATTTTTCAAAAGCCCAAGAAGGGTCTTATAAAAGGTACAATGACTCTAATGACTCAATAGTAATCCTAGGAGTCCACAATCGGGACTTTGAATAATATAATGATGACCCAAGCATGAAACCCATGCTTTAATAAGTCATTTTTATTAATAATAAAAATTCTTTTCTTTATTCTTTTGACAAGTACATTACATAGTGACTCAATTACATTTATAAAGATCAAACCTAGTTACAGTTTTCAACACCAAATGCCTTTCGTTCAGAGTGTTTGTGCTAGAGAGAACATAACTAAGTTTCTAAAGATTTTGGTTGATCTTGTGCAAGAAGAATTCAAACTGCAATGTTGTTCAAAATAACAAGGGGAAGTGGATCATATTGGCTTGTTGGGGATACAAAGAAGGGTAGCTAGAAAGGATTCAAGAAAAATGATGGAATATATATAAGAAAGGACTTGAGTAAGATGATGTGCTTTCGATGTCACGAGATGGGACATTATGCTAGATAGTGTCCATTGAAGAAGGGAAAGAGTGTGAGATAGGTTGCAACTAGGATTGTAGTAGATTTAGAGGAGATTAACTTAGTTGGAGACTGCTTTTTCCATGGCTTCTTGCTTATCTTCTAACATTGTCTGTTGTTGTATGGTATGTGGACAATGAGCTTTGAGACATGAAATATGATAGGTCATTATTTGATGTATTTCAAGAGCAACAGGGAGGCATGGGCATGGAGCTTGGTGTTGATGCCACTTATTCTGTAAGAAGAGTTAGATCCACCTTATTTCAGATACATTAGGGTGATTTTCTTGAGCTGGTTGATAATCTATTTGTTCTCGATTTGAAGAGGTCTCTTCTTTCAACATCTTGTATGACCGAGGTATTGTGGAGAGTTGCTTTTGAGGAACAACAATGCACCATCAATCATTGTAGTCTAAAAATGTTCCACCAAGTTTTTAGGATGGGGGAGCGTGTGAGCGGGGAGACACACATGGGGGACATGTGGAAACACCCCCAAATTTTGGGGAAATTTAGGGGGTATAGGAGGATTTCAGCTACCTAGCATAGGGGTCCCTTTCTCTAAAAATAAAACAATAATAATAATAAAATCCCAACAATAACAATTCATCCCATGCAAATTCATCATTGTGCAATGTAAATAATAAATGATAAACAATAAAATAGTACTAAATTCAAATTTGTAAATCATATGAACATGATTTAGATTAAGATTCAATAATGAATACGTTTTTTCATAAGCCATAAATGAAACAAAAATAGTAAAATATTGATATATTGATTTAAATTCATTATTCTAGAATTTGATTAGTGTTGAAAAGTGTAACTAGGTTCAGTCTTCATAATGACTTTTAATTATGAATTTATGTAATGCTGAAGACAAAGATAATAAAATATATTTTGTAATGCTTGCCTCATGGGTTTCATGAGTAAGGAGTTTTTATTATAGGTCAAAGACTTCTTCCTGATGTCTTTAGGGATTTGTCATCTTGTCATAAATATCATTAAGGAGTCATGTCTATGAAGTGATGTTACACTTGAAAAAGGGACAAATGATTGATGTAAAATGTATGCTCCAAGACCTTGTCAAGATGCTCCAAAGAAGTCGGCTCAAATATGTCGAAGATCCACCCTTGTTCATGTCGACCTACACACAAGATCATGTCGGCCTAAAAGCAGTGAGACAATCCCTATATATAGAGGGATTGCGGCCTCATTTGTAGACAAGAATTTCGGACAAGTTTGAGATCACAGTGCGAGGTATAGTCTGCGTTTTGGTGCGAAGAAGAAAGGGAGTTCATCGAAGGAAGAAAGGTTTTGTTGTCTCTCTGTTTTGAGTATAACACACCTCACATATTTCAGGTAGGCCGAGGGTTACCTCAGCGAAGAAAAAGGTCTCCAATATAGTGCAAAAAAAAGGTGTCTATACAGTGCGGAAGAAAGTGACTTGGCAACGAATCAAGGAAGGCTATAAGGAGTGCTAAGGAGAGTGAGATCAATGCAGAGGAGAGGCAGTTCTTGCCTCTTTCACTGATCTCACTCTCTCGCATAGACTCAGTAATATACATAGCGTGAACGAGAAGGCATCACAACAAGGAAAGAGATCTCGGAGTAGGGAAACAATGGTGTAGGAAGATAGGCCGAGAAGAAGTCTCTAGGAGGCCGAGGCTAGTTCAAGGAAGGGCAGAAAAGGAGCTCACTATGTAGGGCTAGGAACCGAGCTTTCCTAGTATTGGTGCATTGCAGTGCAGAAAAGAAGATCAACATAAGTAGCCTAGAAGAGCAAGTGATAAGGGTCTTGGAGGCATACTAGTGTCAAGAGTTTGTGTCATGGTCGTGGTACTTGTCAATTGAAGATTTACAAGAATAATTACTATCGGGTTTTATGACTTCATAATTACTATCGGGTAGAGGAAGAAAGCATCTATTCAAGTAAGTATATTTATGACTTCATCTGAATCTGTCAAAATGTCTTTTTGCAAAGAAAGCAAAAAATTGGTTGGGGTTTCAAACTTTCTTGCATGGAAGAAAAGGACAAATCTAAATCTTATTGAGAATGAAGTCATGGACCATATCAAAGGGTCAACAACTAGACCTTAAAAAAAAAGGTACAAAAGCACTTGCCAAATACATGAAGGGAGGCATATGAGCCCAAAGGATTCTTATAGAATCTATAAATGTCTCTCTCATTCCCTATATATCAAAACTAGAAACTTTAAAAGAAATATATGACAAATTGGTGGAGCTATTCTCGGTGAGTACTACAGGAGAAGTAATCTATTTGAGACAAGAACTATACAAATTGAAGTTGTCTAGAGAGGAAGGAATAACTTCATATTTTATGAGGATTTCAGAAATACGAGATCAACTGCAAGAATTGGGAGAAGTAATGTCTGATAGAGAAATGAATATAGTGGTGCTGAATGCTCTACCGAAGGGATGGGGAAACTTCACTTCAAGCATCTATGGGAAGAAAGAAGCAACACCATTCTAGGATCTATGGTCTCTATGTAAGATAGAAGAGACTAGATTAAAAGCTAAAGTTGATACGGGATCAAATGACGAAAATCAAGCCTATGCTGCCATGTCAAAGAGGAAGGGAAGATTTGGTAAATTTGGTCCTCAGAATAGAAAGAGAAATATGGACAAGATAAGATGCTATGGATGTAATGAACTTGGGCACTATAAAATGGATTGTCCCAAATCTCAAAGGGACAAGAGGAAAAAGGAAGACGCCCATGTCGTTGAAGAAATGGAAGAACTAGATTCAAAGAAACCTCAGAAAGAAGTGAAAGATCTCTACTATGGTTGAGATCATCTTCCTCTTTAAGAGGTATCTTTCGGTTGTAAAATAGTATGTTAGGAAGCATTGTATATTAGATAGATGCATCACTTTAGTGTTGGCATCATGATGGAAGCATTGAAAGAGGAGCACTCGTCATAGGAGGATGTCTGTAACACATTTATGTGACAACTATGTTATGAGATAAGTGGCTCCTGGGAACCTTACTTATGGAAGGCAGTCATCTATATCAAGGGTCATCATTCAAGTAATCCATCTAGAAATTGTTGCTGATATTTTCTAATGGAATCCTCTTTGGATTCACTAGTTAGAAAGAAAGAAAAATGTTTCATCAAGAATTCTAACTTGCAGAATTCTGGGATTAGAATATGATGACATATTGATGAAGCAGGTCAAGAGAATGAAACTCTTTCATTCTAACCTGCTGCAAGATGACTCAAAAGGAAAAGAGATGAGGTACATGTATATTTATGCTTACATTGGATGCTATGAAATCATGTCATATGGTTGCAGGTAGTATAATTCTATCTTTAGAAGTATGATCAAAGGAAAAGAGAATCTTCTCTGATGCACAGGTTGCTCAAAGGCATGATCTACACCAGATGAAATCAACATAATATGTCCTCCTATGAAATATGAGGTGGTTGTACACAATCAAGGAATTGCATATTGAAGCTCCTGGGAATGAAATAAAATTGTGTGGAGAAAGAAAGGAAGATATCGTGAGAAATACAACCGTTATAAGAGGCAGTCAACATCCATGAAAGCTAAGAAGATTTGACTAGGAAATCTCCTGGGAAGATACGTAGACTCTGATAGTAGTCCGAAAAAGATGTAGACCCTTGACAATACATATCTTTAGGAGATATGTCAACCTACATGGGATGCCGATGCTTGCAAGAAGATTTCATGGTGAAAGATCATCACTAAGGTAATTTTTGATTTAAGTATTCATATTTGTAATTGAATAATATCTGGATGAGTTTGTGTAGGGCTGTCAAAGGGAAGTATGTCTTCCACAGTTGATAACCATATGGTAAGATGGAAGATCCTTGGAAGAAATATGGTTCGAAGCGAAGTAGCATGACATGAAGCTAGACCAAATAAGAAGACTGATGGATCATTTTCTGATAAAAGACATGGCCGTGCCCTATGGTGTATGTTCAACATTTGGATGGTGCAAGATGGAATGACACATGGGAGATTATCCTTGATGGATTTACATAGTGGAGACAACTTGCTCAGTGACTACTTGATCTCATGGCTTATTATTTTTAATTAGTTTGTTGGAGTTCTCTTGATAGCCTGAGAACATCCTTCATGATGGCCACATGGAGAGTTCACTTGCTTGAGGAATGCCTGCTTGGGAGGAGTGTTCATCCTAGAGGAGGTCATCAAACGGTAGAGAACACGGCATAGCTTGGATTCCTGTTCAAAGGTTTAGAGTTGTTTCGGTTAGCTTGGGTTGTGATAGTGTTCTTGCAAGGTGTACCTATCGCACACTCTCTAGCGTTTGATGGATTGACACATGGGAGATAATTCTTGATGGATTTGCATAGTGGAGACAACTTGCTTAGTGATTACTTGACCTCATGACATAGTATTTTTCTGTAGTTTGTTGGAGTTCCCTTCATAGCTTGGGGACATCCTTCATGATTTCCTCATGGAGAATTCACTTGCTTGGGGAATGCCCTGCTTGGGAGGAGTGTTGTGCATCCTAGAGGAGGACATCAAATGCTAGAGAGCATGGGATAGCTTGGATTCCCGTTCAAAGGTTAGAGTTGGCTCGGTTGCTTGGGTTGTGATAGTGTTCTTGCAAGGTGTAGCTAATCCATTGAAGGACATTGCTTAGGAGGATTGATGGAGTCTTTGGGGGCTTATGATAGAGAGATATGGATATGCCTTGTGTAGCTACATCATCTTGCAGCTATTATTGTGTATGACATCATCTTGAAGCATGACATGTGTATTTTTGACTCTCGAGTGTAGCACTTTACTTGTGTTGGCCTACATGTGCTCATTGTAGGTTGTTTGTAAGGACTTGGGCCTTCATTGTATTGTTGGCCGCCCTTACCTTCAATATATATAGAGGAAGGAGAGAGTTCTTTCATCATCATCGTCGTTGTATCTCTTCTCTTTGTACTTGTCTTCTTGGAGAGATTCGCTAGAGTTCATGAGTTGATGAGGAATCCCTAGGAGAAGTTGTGGAAGGGAGTGTGAACCTCCTTGTCTGGGATTTACTCTCATGACTAGTGTTTGCTCTTGTGGAGGAGATGTTGGAGATGATAATTCATATCTTTGTACCCATATTCATATCCACTCTTGTTGAGATGTGACCTTGGAGAGGAGTCCACCTTAGTCTTGTTTCTCTCTTTTGGTCTTCATTTGTACTTGATCTCTACCTTTCTCTCTCTTTCTCTTGGAGTCACTAGGGTTTCTTGGTCTTCTTGCAGTATCTTGGAGAATCTTGGAATTCTAGGGTTAGGGTTTATCTCATGGGGGTTTGAGATCAACGTTTTGTGATAAAACTTTGGGGTCTCTTTGGTGGAGAAGAAGTGAAGGTGACATATAGCCTTGGAGAACTTGTTGGAGTGATTCTTGCATGTTGTAGCTCCTTGGTTGAACTATGATTTTCTTGTTTTCCCCAGGTAGGAGTTTGGAGAGCTAGTGGACTTGTACTAGCCTTGAGAGAAGGCTATGGTGTCTATTTTTATGGCATCTTGAGGATACTAATAAAGTTTTTTTTTTTTTTAACTGTAACGGATATGATTTTATTATGTTAGAAAGATTATGGGTCTTTGCCGAGGCAGCCCCTTTTACAAAGCAGAGATCTATCTATTGCATCTAAAAGTCAATAAGTATTTCAAGGCATTTGGACAGTGCTTATATTGTTTACAATGATCTGCCCTTTCATGAGCGAGCTGCCTTTGTTTGCCATCTCATCTGCTTCGTTGTTTGACGTTCTCAAAATGTGATGAAGTTTACACTTGTCAAAGTCTCGAAGGACTCTCTTCAATCTGTCCAAAGTTTTGTTGAGGCTGGCATTGCTGAACGGAGTCTCCATATTTATATTTTTTATTATCAGTTCTGAGTCACCGAAGACTTGGAGCACTTTGATTCCCTTATCTCTTGTGATAAGACAAGCTTTTAGGAGCCCAAGGACCTCTGCGTGATTGTTGGATTTCTTGCCAAGTCCCCAACAGAACCAATCTTTGGAAGACCCACCGGGAGAGTAAATAACTCCACCCGCACCAGCCGCACCGGGGTTCCCCTTGGATGCCCCGTCGAAAAAGATAGTGGAAATGTTTTGGGACCTCCACCAGTTTTGAAAAAAATCATCCTCATCTCTTATGCGCCATTCAGGATTGTCACCTTGTGGGGGTTGAAGGTACTTACGTGGATGGGTCGCAAGCATACCAAGCCAACGCTTTTCTTCGGGCAGTAGCAAATGATCTTCTTTAAAATACTGAAATTGGGCCGCTTCCAGGAGGAAGGACTTAGCTTTTGCAACAACCTGCAGAGGGGTATATAGCAGCTCTTTAAAAATCCTCTGATTGCGGGCCAACCAGATCTGCCAGCATACATATTTAGGGAGCGCTATCCAGATTCTACGCCAGAAAGATTTGGAAGGGATTCGATGGGGATAGTATTGACTCCAAGAGGCAAAGAGGTCTGCTACTGAGTTCTGCAAGGGGGCTGGAATCTGCAAGTCCTGTAGAGTGAGAACCCAAACCTCTTCAGCAAATCTGCACTCCATGAAAAGATGCTGGGCTATTTCGAAATTGTTACAGCATAACACACATCTGTGAGGCCCAACTATTTTCCTTTTTTCCAGATTATCTCCCGTAAGCTGCTTGTTATGGACCAAGGTCCAGAAGAAGAAGTTTACTTTTGGAAGGGAAAGCGGATCCCACACATTCTTCCAAAACTCCTTAGTTTGACTACTACTCCTAATGACTTGTAAAGCATTATACCCAGCTGCGGTGGTATAAACTCCAGACTGTCCCCAGCCCCAGCTATCTTTCTTGGATCTGCAAATAGGTGCAGCATCATCCAACAGTTCGACTAGCAGTGCTTGTTGATGAGAAAACCGTGCTGGCACTCTATGGAAATCCCATCCATTCCAGTCTCCACGCTGGTCCCAGGTCGAGATGTCATACAGTCTGTTTACACCTGCGCGCTCCAGCCAATTCCTGAGGTCTGCAATGTCATCCATCTGAGCAAGTGGATCACTTCCCATTATACTGTCAAGCCATAAATGCGTACGCTTGTCGTTCCCTGGAATCCTGTAGATTAATTTTTTGAAAAAGTTGCTGCTTTTACAACATAATTTCCAGACCAGCGTGCTATTGGGTGCACTTGCTGTCTGTAGGTTGGAGAGTGCGTTATTGGGACCATACTTTGAACACAGGGTAACACTGATTGGATGAGAGGGCTCGTTGAACAGCTTCCACAAAATCTTTCCTCCCAAAGCAAGATTGACAAGCGTGGGATCTCTAATTTGCAGGCCGCCTTCAGACAGTGGCTTTTTGACCACATCCCAGTTAACCAAATGCATTTTTCTCTCGTTGCCTTTCCCTCCCTGCCAAAGAAAATCTCTGAGCAACTTGGAGATCTGCTCCATCACATTTCTTGGTGCAAGGAGGAAAGCCGCCTGGAAGATTGGGAGTGTAGACAACACAGTTTTAATTAAGATTACTTTACCTCCCTTAGTTAGCCAGTTGCCTCCCCACACAACAAATTTGGATTTAATTTTTGAGATTATGTCACTCCATAACGATCTCTTGTTAACTCCAGAAGTTATGGGAAGACCAAGATATTTAAACCTGTCCCAGTTTGCCTGACCTTTAAACCCAAGAAGAGCAGAGATTGCAGAGAGTTCATTCTGGTCTATGTTCCAGCTATATATTTCACTCTTACTCTCGTTAACCAAGGCACCTGACACTCTGCAGTACTTTCTGAGGACTGAGTCGAATGCTCTGGCTATTCTGATGGAGGCTCCTCTGAGTAGAAGAGAATCGTCGGCAAAGAGAGCATGGTTCAATGATTCGGCTCCATTAGAAGGTTTGAGGCCCGGAATATGACCTGCTATTCTTTCAGCAGTAAGCTTACGACTGAGGGAATCTGCCATTATGATATACAGGAAGGGGGAGAGAGGGCAACCCTGCCTGATACCTCTCTGAGCTTGGAAGAAGTTAGCGGGTCTGCCATTAACTAACGGAGCAATCCATGGACTATCAATGCAGGCTTTTATTAAATGGACAAAATGTATCGAAAAACCAAAGGAGAGCAGGACCTTAGATAGGAAATTATGATTAACTCTATCAAAGGCGTTTGCCATATCTATTTTAATCAACATACCTTTCTCCTTTCGTTGCTTACTTGAGTGTATTGTCTCCTGAACTTGGATCACGTTGTCCAGAATATGCCTACCCTCCACAAAGCCACCTTGATAGCTGGAGATCAGTTTTTTTAACAATGGCTTGATCCGACTTGCCAGAAGTTTTGCCAAGATTTTATAAGAAGCATTGCACAGCGAGATGGGTCTAAATCTAGCAAAGGAGTCAGGATTGGTGTCCTTAGGAATTAAAGCCAGGTAAGTGGACTTGGTTCCTCCACCAATCTTGGCTTTCTGCATGAATCCTCTTGTCATTTTAAGCAGATCTGTCTTGATAATGTGCCAGCAGGATTTGAAGAAGTGAATTGTGAACCCATTCGGCCCAGGGGCCTTATCTGATTCCATGGACCAAATAACTTTTATGATTTCCTCCTCAGTAATGGGTCTGCAGAGGTTTAAGTTGTCTTCAGGACTGATAAGGGAGGGAACACTGGAGAGAAAATCATCCGCCTCCTCATCATTGCTTTGAGTTTCTTCTCTGTACAAGTTCCTGTAATGGTTTTCAACAACGGCTTTAACTTGATTGAATCCTTTACATACTTGACCCTCAGCTGTTTTGATTTCTGCTATGTAGTTCTTTGACAGTCTAGCTCTATATTTCCGGTGGAAGAAAGGAGTGTTCCGGTCCCCGGCCTTCAACCAAAGGCTTCTGGATTTAAGCCTCCAGTATTCTTCTTCCTTACGAAAAGATTGGTACGTTTCTCTTTGTGCTTTTACTTCCTCCTCGAGCAACTCAGATGTGATATCTCTGTTTTCCATATCTGTTTGCAGGTCCGACAAAGACTGCACAGCCTCCATTCTCTGATTGATGGGGTTGATATCCGGTGTTTTTATCCAGTCCTTTAGAGCTTGCTTTGTAGCTTTCAGTTTTTTCTCCCATACGTAGCTGGAGGATCCCGAGATTGGTTTGGCCCATGCTGCCTTGACAGTCTCCATGAATCCATCTCTCTCGATCCAGAGTGGGTTGAATCGAAAAGGGAGCGGACCCAAGTCTTTTTCATCTTCCAAATGGAGCTGGATGGGCTTATGGTCTGAGGAGAGCTTGGGCAAAATTTTGGTGGATATTTTCTTGTTCATCATAATGGAACTTTGTACCAAGAAACGGTCTAATCGAGCAGAAATGTGCTCCGAACCAACCCGATTATTTGACCATGTGTAAATGCCACGAATGGGCCTGAAATCAAGAAGGTCCCAGAGCTGGGTGATCTCCTCAACCTTGGCCAACATAGGGTCTCTGGAGCTGTTTCCCCCCCTCTTTTCTTTTCCTTTCAAAACAATGTTCAGATCCCCGGCAAGAATGATGTTGCTGGGATTGGTCTGCTCAAGAAAGGCCACAAGTGTATCCCAGCATTCTCGTTTTTCAGAATAAGTCACCGGAACATAGAGATTGAAGAGAGAGATGGACAACTTACTTGCCTTATGCTTCAGCTCCGTGTATATCCAGTGTTGGGTTTCATGGGACCTTAGCAGCTGAAAGAGGTCGTCCATCCAAAGTGTTGCCAGCCCTCCAGAGGTTCCCCTTGAGCTGACTGCTTTTCCTGCTTTTTTGTTCCACTTTGTTCTGCCTAACTCTAGAAGGGCATGCCCTTCTATTTTGGTCTCTTGGAGCATAAGAATGTCTGAGGGGTCTGCTTTCAATAGGTCCCTGACTGCTTCTATTTTAGAGGGGTTCCCCAGACCTCTGCAGTTCCAAGAGACGAGTTTCATTATTTACAAAGAGGGGGGTTGGGGCCTCACTTGGAAGGCCTTGGTCTGATATTTCGCCCAATAGACATTTCTATTGTGGATTGACTTCCTTGAATCTTGAGTCTTTCTGCCTCTTCTTCCCTCTTCTCTTTACGAGATTTCCTTCCTGCTTTTTTGGAAGGGCGCTCGTAGAATTCATCCTCGGAAGAACTAGAACTAACCACAGGTTTTTTCCTTGCTATTTCTGCGTAGGAAGGATTAGTGGGGGAGCCTTGATTTTCCTCCAACTGAGTTGTTTCCTCTCTCTCTTTATTTGGAGGAGAAGGGGCCGGCTGTTCCTCATTCTCCTGATTTAGGTTGGCTTGTATGTCCTGCTCTCTTTCTGGTGCATTTGGTGGTGCTTTCGCTTCTTGGTTGCTTTTGGAGCTTGGTTGACCTCCTGTCATATTTCCTTTGCCTGCGCCTTTTTTTGAGCTAGTGTTTTTCTGGACTAGGGTCCATTGTTCCCCATTTTGTTTATCTGCCTGTTCCTCAGCCTTCTTCTTACAGTGCTTTGCAAAGTGACCGTGCCCGTGACAATCCCTACATTTAAATGGCAGCTGTTCATAGTCCAGCTCTTGGACATGCGTCCACCCAGCAACAGTGAGCTTGATAGCTTCCGGTAATCCTTCTTCGAGATCTACTTCTACGCAGATGCGGGCACATGAGTACTGATCCTTTCTTGCCGCCTGATCTATGTATTTTCCCAATGCATTTCCTATTGTCTGGAGAGATTTTGGATTCCAACAGTGGAGAGGCAAGTGAGGGAGTCTAACCCAAACCGGGACAGCCGAGGGAACATCCTGGGAGGGGTCGAAGTCAGGGGACCATTTGTTTAGGTAAAGGCCCTGAGGGCCCATAAAATATGGTCCGTTTCTGAAGATTAATCCTTTGTCTTCTGGGTTTTCAAAGACAAACACAAAGAAACCCTTACCTACGAAGTAGCTATTGACTCCCTCCTTGATCAAAGGCTTCCAGTTCCTTTGAGTCCAGTCCTCAACAGATTTGGGAGAGGGCCAGAGGCCCATGAACTGGCCTATGAGGCCCCGCTCCGCCAGATTTAGCACTGATTTGCAGGTGTCTCCTTCGGGAAGAGCCACTGTGGGGATTGAGTCCATTTTTTTCACAAATTTCTGCTGAGACAAAGATGGAGGGCGTTTGGGAGCATTAGCAATCATTGCCCTAAATGCAGAAACCTCCGGAGGCGGAGGGGGATCAGGAGTCCTGCGGTCATCCATGGATAGATCTGACCCAGAGCAGGCCGAGCAGGACGAAGCTGGGGTGCGCTGGAGCTGCCAGCAGCCCAGGCGCGATCAGAGGGCGCAGTGGGAGGCAGAGCGGAGGACCAGAGCCAGCGCGCGCGAATTATATCTAGGATACTAATAAAGTTTTTAGCTGTCCAAAACTTGTGTGATTTCCAGATTTGATTTTCAGCCATATATGTTCTTCAAGTATTGTTATTTACAGATATATATGTCTTGCTGATTCAACATAAGTAAAATGACAGTTTGTTGAGTGATTTAACATCATCATTGAAGGATATAAGGGCTGTTTTGCTGCTGATATACCTGCCGTTTTAGTGCTGTTATAATTGCTGTAAAAGTGTATTTTCAAATCTGGCACATGTGGGATAAGTTTCCCTAGATGGCTGAAGTTTATCTAGGTTGTTTGGTATCTTTTCTCCTTGGATTGCTTGGAAGATTTAGCTATTAGAAAAGTGGAAGCTTGTCTAGGTTGTTTGGTATCTTTTCTCCTTGGATTGCATGGAAGATTGGGCTATTAGAAAGTGAAATATTGTACTCTTGGATTTCACATGGTTAAGATCTGGGAAACCTCAAGTCAAACAGGGGAAATTTCTGTTTTGCACTAAATCTCAACTCAGACAGAAATTTCAACACTTAGCTGATGGCTTGTGCCCTATCATGGCATATAGGGGACATTTTCTCCACTTAGAAGAATCTCATGGCATTTTCATTTGAACAGGCTGCTGTGTTTTTCAAATTCCATTGGGTACAATTGCTTTCCACATTGTAGGGCATCTATTGTGGTTGATTCACTTGATTGTGTTCTTTCCAACAGAGCTTTGATTGCCCATATTCAAGATCTTTATGTGTGTTGCCTACTTCCATTCAATCATATGTACTTTACCTCAAACTTCCTAATTCTTTCCCATTCTTACTTCCCTCTCTCATTTGGACTTTAGATGCTCACCATATTGCCTTTTATTTTAATAACTTTAATTGTTATCTATTTTGGTTTCCTTTCTTAGCTTATCCCCCGCTTTTATTCCCTTCCCATTGACATTGCCAAACACCTCTTGACTCATATCCTTTTGGAAGCTTCCCTTGACTCATATTCTCACTTGAACCATTCCCCCAAGGCTATTTACTGGTTGGATCTTATCTTATGACTGTTGGTAGGATAACAAGTGAAAATCCATGCACAAATATCCTTGATTTGTTCTCATCTGTAACATTTCCTTTTTGGTTCATAGGGAGTATCGTTGCCTCCTTTGACATAAGAAGTATGTGCTTCTTGTGTAAATAAGGCATGAGCTTATTGGTTGCCTTTGCACCTCCTTCAAACCTGTTAGCCTACCCTTGTTTGAGAAATCGCCAAGCTTGTGTCTCTCATATCACCTTGCTTTATAATGCTCCAAATCAATGCTTGTTGATTGTCTCTTCTCCTCCAACTTGTCATTCTTTACTGTTGGACATGTTAGGACTCATTAGGGCTATATAGAAATTGGGTATTACCAAGCTGGTTGTGAAATTTTCACTATTGCAACAACTACAAATTATTCTTCTAAGAATATTATTATGTGCAGTTTATTTGTTATTATGACAAACGAGGAAAGTCACTACTGCAATTTTCACCAAAAATAAAATGCATTGCGGAAGCAAAATTGGAACTGAGAAAATAGATGCGCACACAATAAAAATGACACCAATATTTTTGGACAAAAGTCCCCGGAAAAACCCAGTGTGGGAAAACCGATGCAACAGATGACGGTTTTATTATTATTAATCAACAACAAAATCTAAGTACAATATTTGGATGCCAAATTGGCAATCCTCTCCTGAGAAATCACTTGCAAAATATCTGAGATATTTCTCTCTCTCCACGAGCAATCCTGGCCTGATATGGCCCTACAAACAACTCCCAATCTGCCTCTGTGTCAACCACTGCTTAGGCTGAAACTTGCATTGCCTGGAATTGCTGCTATCTGCCTTTGCTGACTATCTCTGCCAGTGAGAAGGTTTCGCTGGCGCTCAGGAACAATTTTCTGAGCAGTCTATTACTGAATCGATCTCTCCTCTAGCTGAATCGAACTGCCTCTTTGAGGCTCTGCGTAGCCTCTTTGCGGAATAACTCGACCTCTCTCTGCTGACTCTTCCGGCGCTGGAAAATCCTCCAGAATCACTCTATTGCTTCTCCTCAATCTCTGCTACTTGATCACTGGTTCGAATTATTCCTTAGCTGAATCTCTGCTCTCTGGGAAATTCGATCTTCCTTGATTTTCCTCACTTGATGTGTCTATCTCCATCCCCATCATCCTGCTCTTATAGTCTCTCGTTGGTGAATCAATGACCATGATTAAATCTCCATCCTAAGATCATCTCAAACTCAAGTGTGAGTTTCTAGAGTATTATCACATTTCCTTAATTGATTACCATCAATTAACTAGTTTTCCTATGTTAGGAAAAATTTAAATGACGACTAATTAATTTAATTAATGTGTTTCACAAGCTTAATTCGCTAAACCTTTTCTGGGTTTTGAAGATCTCGTGTTCTTAGCCTCACTGACACAAATCAAGACTAGAACACCATTCCGATGCTACAAAAACTAACACTCCCTCTTAGCGAGGAAGGTGTTATACTGTCTTTCTCCCATAACATCTTCTCTCACGCTGTTGATGTCTGACACCTGTCCATCAAGCCATTGCACATACTCTCATTTATCTACCAACTCTATAGCTGAACTACCCTGCATCGACGCTGCAACTGACACTGCTCTGTGTTGCATCTGATCTCGTGTTGTTGCTGCTACTGCAACTATTGCAGTTGAGAACTAATCTTTGAATCTACTGTGTCCCTGAATTGGATCTGCAACTGTCTCCTGAGTCTTTGACTGCAACTAGCCCCTGCATTGTCTACCGAGTCACTGTTTGCGCCACTCAATAACTGACTGCAACTAGTTTCTGCAACTGTCTCTCAAGATCTGACCGCGCCATGTCGACATTGATCCATCTGCTACTGAAAACTGTGGGTCCCTATAGCTAAGGTAATGATGCGTGAGGAAACATTTGTCTGATGATGTCCTCCATGGATGCTGCCCAAATCTCTGCAACTTTGGGAACTAGAGTTCAAGATCTCCCCACCTCTCTCCTGGAGGTATAACTGCTTACAAGGCAAATTCGTCCTCCAACCTGTTGGACAAATCATCGATCTCTATCTAAGCTGCTTCCTCCTCCTGCTTCTCCTTCCTGTCCTTCTTCTTCTTCGGACATTGGGTATTGTAGTGACCAAACTCACCACACTTGAAGCACTCGATCTTCAACATATGTTTCTTCTTCTTTTCTTATCCCTTTGAGCCTTATCCTTGACTGGGACCTTTCTTCACCTTCCCTTTAGATGCAAGGGCTACATTCTCCTCATTCTTCACACTCTTTGGTGGTTTGCTATTGCTACCGCTGATATTACTCTTGACAAGATCAAGCCTCATCTCTTCCTGATTGAAATCGCTCCACAATTGATCCCATCCAGGTAGTTGATCTCGTCCAGTGATACCCTGAACGAACGTTTCCCACTCCTTGGTGAAACTGTTGAGAGTTGTACGCACTAGCTCACTGTTGAGAGGTGTCTTTCCAATTGCTCCAAGCTCATCTCGGACATTCTAAATTCTGGTGAGATAAGGAATGACTCCTTCACCCTTCTGCATCCTGGTGGTACTCAGCTTCTTTTTCAAGAACATCTTTCGGTTCTCACAAGGATCTTGAAAAAGCTTCGCAACAACATCCCACATTTCTTGGGTAGTGTTCTTTCCAGATAGATGCAGAACTATATGATCTCGAACTCCATCGGAGATCATCCTGTTCACCTTGGCCATCTCCTTATTGTAGTTCTCTAGCTGTTACTGATCTGCAGGTATGACAACCACATTTTCTGCATACATCTTTAGACCATGCTCATCTAGGAGGAAAGTCATTCTGGCTTTCCAAATACAGTAGTTAGAGGCTCCATCAAGCCTATTCTGATCTCGAAGTCCCACTGAGGCCATTTTTGCAAAACTCAAATCTAGGAAAATAAATAGGAATCTCCTCTCTTTCCTGCTCGGGTTCCTGCTCTGCTACTTGCACTCCCTTCTAGAATGTGCAAATATGCTCTGCTACTACCCTATATTATGGAAAACTCGGATTACTCAAGAAAACTGAATCTGGAAACCCTCAAGGAAATTATGGAAAATTCCTTTCTGTGTGTGCTTTTTCTCTTCCACCCAACGCTGATCTGTTGCTGCAAACCAACTGCACCCAGATTTGCTTAACGAACTGACTGGTCTACTCACTGGAATTGCTTCCTGGCAAACACCACTGCCTACAAATTATTGCAACTGAGGCTCTTTGAATTTGTGCTTCCTGTAAACTGAAAATCGAACCCTGCCTTTGCTAATTCTCACTTCCTGTTGGTGGTTTGTGCAAATCCATATATTTTGCCCAGACATTGCCTATGAAGCTGCAAAATTACTCCCTCTGAAGCTGCAAAATTACTCCCTCGTCATTGAGCCACTAATTTGTCTTCAAACTTGCACTTGAAATTTCACTATTGTAGCCAATGGAAATTATTCTTCTAACTGAATATTATTGTGCAGTTTATTTGCTATTACAACAAACAATGAATAAAATCATTACTGCAATTTTCACCAAAAATAAAATGCACCGCAGAAACAAAACTGGAACTGGAATTTTCGGACAAAAGTCCCTTGAAAAACCTAATGTGGGAAATTGATGCAGTGAATGAGGGTATTATTATTATTATTCAGCAACAAAATCTAAGTACAATATCTAGATGCCAAACTGGCAATACTCTCCTGAGAAATCACTCGCAAAATATCTGAGAGATTTTTCTCTCTCCACGAGCAATCCTGCCTTGATCTGGCCCTACAATCAGCTCCCAATCTGCCTCTGTGTCAACCACTGCCCACACTGACACTCGCACTGCCTGGAATAACTACTATCTACCTCTACTGACTGTCGTTGCGACTGAGAACGATTCATTGGCCTATAGTAGATTTTTTTCGGCACTTTGCTATTGGATTGATCTCTCCTCTGGCTGAATCAAACTACCTTCTTGAGGCTTTGCGCAACTCTTGTGCAACCTCTTTGTGGAATAACTCGACCTCTCTTGGCTGACTCTTCGGGCACTGGAAAATCCTTCAGAATCACTCTGCTGCTACTCAATCTTTGCTACTCTAGCACTGACTCAAATTCTTCGCTAGTTGAATCTATGCTCTCTGGGAAATTTGATCAGCCTTGATCTTCCTCTCACTCGATGTGTTCATCTCCATCCTCATCGTCCTGCTCTTATTGTTGAGAAATGTAACTAGTATCGGTCTTCATAATTGTTGTCTAGCTCATGACCTGATGTAATTTTTATGTATTTGTCAAAAGAAAGAAAAAGAAAAATGATTGTAAAGATCAAAAGAAAATTATTTTTATAAAGCATGGGTTTCATGCTCTTTTATTTTGTTTCTAGGTCAAAGCATCGACTAAGTGATTCTAGGGTTTGTGTCATGATTCACAGTCCTTGTCATCTTGTATTAGGCCCTTCTTGGGCTTATTGTGTTAAAGAGGAAATTTGTTTTCGAGTCAAAAATGTATTTTGTGCCTCCTCCACCAAGTCGACCTCAAGTGCAGTCATGTTGGCCTTGTTGCACCCATTTTGTCACAAGTACGAGGAAGTAGTTGTACAAAAATTTTCAAAGTTCAGAATCATCACCCAACAATTTATTATGTTATTGGAAACCCAATTTTTGCAAATTTGTAATGTAAATGATGCTAGTACGACCATTTAATTCTGTAACAACCTAGGTAAGCTTATGATTTTTGCGACGAATTTCATCCTAGGAGGTTTTTCGTCTCACTGAATTGTGTGTGTTTCTAAACACGAGTGATCGTCAGAGTTTTTCCCTCCAGCCTCAACCCCAAAGCTAGTGTGGAATTTATTGATAAAATCTTAGGTGAGTCCTAGTGTTCTTAGTCGAGTCTATTGTAAAAGTAATTTGGGAATAATTTACGCTGTTTGGCTAAATTATTTTATTACAGATCACTTGGTCTACTAGATCATATTGTGTCGCAGAATTGGGTAATTATTATGAGGGTCTATAACGAACAGGTTTTCCCCCTTTGAGGGTTGAAATTTGTAATTATCTGATGTAAAAATATTTTAGTGCATGGCCCCTCACAATCAGACACCATGGCTAAAGTATTTAAGGGTGGAACAATAATTAATCCCCTCTTGTGTTAATTAATTAATTTTTTTGGCAAATATAAAATTAAATCCTAAGCTAGAAAATTAACTAATTTAGAGTCAAAAAGTTAAAATTAGATAAATTAATTTCTTCAAGTGGAAAATGACCAAAAATTTCGTGGGTCAAAAGGAAGCTAATTTTTGGAGGTCCCCCACCAAGGAAAAAAATGTTTTTTTAAGAAAAATTAAGCCCCTGGACCTTGGTGGTTAAGTCAAAGTCAAATTTTTGAGTTTGGATTAATAAAAAATGGTTTTAATGCGAAATTCAAAAATTTCTAAAAAATAAATATATTTGACGGCAGAGATTAAAAGTTGATCAAGTATTTACTGACAGTCGAGATTATTTTGACGAGGATCAAGCCAACTAGCTGTTATTTTCCACTTGGAGGAATTTACCTATAAATTAGAATCTGTTTGCTTCTCAAGACACAATGATAGTGACTCTGGTCTAAATGTAATTTTGTAAAGATGGTGTGAAGCCAATGTTTTGATGGGAACGTTTGAAATCCATAATAAAAAATTTTGGGGTTCATTTCATGGTGTCTTTGTCTCATTGATCTGTGGTAGGTGCTGGGTATGTGCTTTCCTATATTGTGCTTCAATATTATATGAATTGTTATTTCATTTGTAGATGATAGGAACATTCTATTGTTAAGTTTTGGGCTTATCTTAGGTGATCTAATTCATTGTGTGATCTAGCAATTTTCTCTTTTAAGAAATATATAGAGTTTGCAAGTTCCCCGACTCTTGGGCTCCAAGTTCACAGAATGTGGGCACAGGCTAACGTTGTTTGGGCTTTAGGAAATTTATGTGATTTTCTTACTTCGCTAAGGTTGTGGTTAACATCTATCTTTCGAAATACATCAAGCTATTGTCATTATCACAAAAAATATTCTTCAAAAAATCTTTCAAGCATTATATATTTGTATATTTGTAAATAATTTTTTCTAACCCTCGTTTTGTAGCTATTTGGGGTTTGGGGTTTATTTTTCAAAATTTTGTATATATTGGGGTTTTGGGTATTTTATTTTCATTTATGCAGGTGATATCCAAGCCATTTGTGGAAGATTTGCTAGGGTTTGAGCTAGATCTAGGTCCTTGAGGGTAAGATCTAGTCTCTATAATTTTTTTGCAGGGCCAATATCAAGGAATTTTGCAGTGAAATTGAAGATATGAAGCAAATTCGAATTTTGGCGAGGGTTTCAAATTTTTTTAGGGCCTTTAGGCACAACATCACCCTTTACCCCAACCGTCTTCCCTCTTCAAGCCTAGCCGCAGGCCATTTTTGGCCTGTTGAAAAATGTGTAACTAGGTTCGGTCTTCATAAATATGAAATGTACTTTTGATTCTTGTGAATTGTAAAATGAAAGAAAATTATTATTCTTATTTTTGGAGCATGGGTTTCATGCTCAAGGTCAAGCAACCATCGAGTGCTTCTAGGGTTTTTCCTAGGTCAAGAAGTCAAAAGAGTCATTGTCATAAGTTGAAGACCCCTTCGGGCTCATTGTAACTTGTAAAGAAAATTATTTTTTTCTTTAAAAGTGTCAAAATACCCTCCAGGATCAAGTCAACCTAATTTGAGGAGTCATGTCCACCTTTGAGAAGCCTATATAAAGGAGGAAACTCAACCTCCTGGAAGTACATTCATCACTCACTTATCCAAGCGAAGGAAGAAGAGGAAGAAGGCAACGAAAAAGGAAGAGGACGAAGAAGACTTGGTTTTGGGCTATTTCTGGAGTAGATCTAGGGTTTTCCTCTTCAAGTTCGATCTTGAAGAAGAGAAGGCAAGAAGGCCAAGCGAAGGTCATAAGAAGCCATCCTCAAGCTGCAGAAGTCAGAGAAAGCCAAGCGAAGGTCTATGAAAGTCCTTGGAGGCTAGAAGAGGCTCACACGTGTGGCAACAACAACTGCAGGAGGGCCGAAAATTTCAGGTCTGAAGTGGAGGCCGAAATTCTGTAGCTGGAGATTAAAATTGTGTTACAGGAAGAGATTTGATTAGGCTTGACTTGAGCAAGGAAAGCACATCAGCCGGAAAGGTTGGACTTGGTCTTGGAGGGTATTGGTCTTGGTCTAAAGGTCTTGGAATTCGTCAATCGAAGAATCTATAAGGAAGAGAAGAGATTTGCGGGTTTTGGCCTTGGCTTGTAAACTATATTCCGTGTTCTCATTCATCTTGTTTTGGTAGCTATTTGATGATACACAAACATAATAATAATAAGAGAAGCTAATAAGTAAGATAAGTAAAAAGGCATCACAACCAGTTATCAAAGAAAGAGAAATCACTCTAATCATTGCCCTATAGGTTTCTCAACATTGTATCAGAGCTAAGGTTGGCTAAGGGCATCATGAAGATCTCTGCTACATTGAAGAAGTTTCTCAAGAAGTGTTCAAAGTTAGCAAGCCATCTCAAGAAAGGCATCAAAGATGTATGGAATCTCGTATTTACTCCAAAGAAGAAAGTGACCAAGACAAAAGACGAAGGACTCTTCTCAGCACTCGCAGGCACATTTCTGTTGATATTTTGGGGTAGCATCAAATGTGTTCTAACTCTGACATTTTGTGGAGGAGCTGGAGTACATGAGATCTCTAAGTCCTAGAAAGCATTTGGAGAAATTCCATCTGGTTTGATAGTTATTCAAATAATTAATCTTTTTAATTAAGGACCCTAGTTCTAACTTAAGAAAATTAAAAGATTAAAGTGAATTAAATTAAACATGTGATGAGAATGTTCTAAGTGACGTGGATCAAGCAACTTCTAATCTTAGCCGTTGATTAGAGATTAGATCACGGTTGTTGGTTTGCCAACGAGAAAATTATAAGAGAAGGGCTTGGGGTTAGTTGGAGAAGACACACACGATAGTGGATGCACTGAGTTAAGTCGAAATTCTAAGGCGGAGTTTGCTAAGAATTTTGAAGCGAGTTTGCAGTGCAGTGAGGGGCAGAGATTGGCAAGGGATGATTTGATCTGAGGCCAAGAATACAACAACGACAAAGAGGCAGTGCACCAGGCAGCGCAGAGGCCATCTAGAGATATGCAGTTCAGCCAGAGCCACGAAGAAGGCAGCGCAGAGGCAGCAACAACCCTTCAGGGGTGACGCAGGCCCAGCCAGGGCAGTGCAGGAGTAGCGTAAGCCAAAAGAGGCTGATGCAGGCCCAACCAGGGCAGCGCAGGGGTAGCGTAAGCCCAAAGAGGCTAACGCAGGCCCATCCAGGGCAGTGTAGAGGTCGACACAAGCCAGAGAGGCTGACGCAGGGGGTTGAGGGACAACGCTAGGGTTTCCGGTGGGCCAGAAAGGGCTCGAGTTTTGTAAATCCCGTTTGAGGGTGTGAATCAACCATATTTTCTGTCTCCAAGTGAAAAAGGTACTACTGCTGTGTAATTTCTTTGTAGGGCGAACCATTTTGGTGCCCGAATATTGTTGTATTCAGATTCTGCATAATAATAAAACCCTCTAGAGCTAGCTGCACCGGTTTTCCCGCATAGGGTTTTTCCGGAACATTTGTTCAAAAAATCTGTGTTGCTTTGTCATGTGTGCGTGATTTTCAATAAATGATCTGTAAATGTGTAGGTTGTAGTTGTGTTTACTTTGCTGATTTTACTGAATAATTCAGAAAATTAACTTGCAATTTAAATCAAGTAGGAAAAGTAAATCGAAACACTGCAGTAGGATTTCTGTTTAGAATTTTATTTCAAGGTAAGAGCATTTGGGTGATCAACAGTGGAGCATCAAGGCATATGACTGGTCATCACAAGAAACTAAAGACACTATCAAAAGGAAAGTCTTCTTACTTCGTACAACTTGGAGATAATAAGAGCTATTCTGTGCGGGGAATTTGATCAACCTCGATAGAGCTAGAAAATGGAGACAATATTCATCTCAACAACATCCTATTTGTCCCAGTTTTGCATAAGAACTTACTCTAAATTTCAAGTTTAGAAGATAAAGGTGATAGAGTGGATTTCATTGATGGAAAAGTTGTAGTATGGGGTAAAAACTCAAGCATAGAAAATGCTAGAGTAATTGGGATTCATGAAGGAAGACTTTACAAGTTGCTATCTCCTCTTGCTCAAGCTTTAGTTCACATTGAAATCAACCCATGTGAACTTTGGCTTAGAATATTCGGTCATCTCCATTTCAAAATCCTTCCAACCCTAAACACAATAGTAGATGGAATCCCCAAACTGAAATAAGGTCACGAAAGAGTATGCAAGGGTTGTGCATTGGGTAAGAATACCAAGAGACCATTTGGAAGCAGTGCTTCACGGTCAAAAGAAATCTTAGATCCTATACATTCTGATGTTTGTGGTCCTATGACTCCTAAATCACTTGGAAGTCATCTATATCATGTCACATTTATAAATGACCATTCATGGAAAACTTGGGTTTACTTAATGAAATACAAGGATTAAGTATTTACTAAATTTCAAGAATTCAACGCTAAAGTAGAGAACCTTACATAAAGAAGAAACCAGATATTAAGATTCGATAATGGAGGAGAATATACATCTAAGAAATAATCACTTTCTGTAAGGAGTCTGGGAATAAGAGGGAGCTGATAGTCCCATATAATTTCGAACAAAATGGAGTTGCAGAACGAAATAATCGATCCATTGAAGAAAGCAATGATACATGATCAATATTTACCGAAATTTCTGTGGGGTGAAGCTACAAAGACAGTTGTATACATATAAAATCGAAGTCCCCACAGGTCTCTAGATAACAAAACTCCTGAAGAAGTGTTCACTGGGAAGAAACTGACCGTGGATCATCTCCGAATCTTCGATTGCCTTGTCTATATTCATATACCAAAGGACAAAAGACAAAAGTTGGATCTGTAAGGCTTGAAGGGAACGTTTGTTGGCTACAATAACTCATCTAAGGCTTATAGGATCAACATAAAAGGACACCAAATAAAAGTCTGCTAAGATGTGATATTTGACGAAAGTATTGCATTCAAGAAATCAAAGGATATCCCTATGGACTCTGATGATGAAGAACTTCCTGTATTCGAAGAAGAAGTTACTAGGGAAGAAGAAGAATCAAATCATGAAGATGAAGTTCCCAATGAACCTATACAACCTGTTGCTATCCCCGAATCTAGAAAAGGACCTAGCTGGTTGAAGTCTACCGTTCTAGATGTAAAAGGTCATGGAGCAACTCAAGGTACATTCAGGGAAAGCAAGAAGCCCAAACGATATTCTAGATATGCATCCTACATGACAAAACTAATAGAAGTAGATCCATCCACTTTTGAGGAGGCTGTCAACCACCAAGAATGGAAGGATGCCATGAATGAAGAATATCAATGTATAATGAAGAATGGAGTTTGGGAGATCGTACCTAGGTCTGAAGACAAATCTGTGGTAACTTCCAAGTGGATCTACAAGATCAAACATGCGATAGATGGAAGCATTGATAAATATAAGGCAAGATTTGTGGCTAGGGGCTTCTCTCAACAAGAAAGCATTGACTATGAAGAGACATTTGCTCCAACAACAAGGTATACCACTATTTGTTCGTTGGTCTCTGTGGCAGCATCGATGGGATGGAACATCCACCAAATGGATGTCAAGGCTCCATTCCTAAATGGCACTATTGATGAGGAAGTCTATATAGAGCAACCTTTGGGGTTTGAAGTTAAGGACAAAAAGGCATATGTTTGTAGATTGAAGAAGGCATTATATGGCCTCAAGCAAGCTCCAAGGGCATGGTATGTTAGGATGGATGCATATCTACAGAGATTAGGTTTCATAAAGAGTTCGACTAATGCAAACCTTTATATTAAGGTTGTGAAGGGAGAACCAGTAATCATTCTTCTGTATGTAGACGATCTTCTCTTGACAAGTGTAGAAGGTCGAATTGAAGAATGCAAGAAGCAATTAGCAACCGAATTTGACATGAAGGATGTAGGGCTAATGCGCTACTATTTGGGACTGGAAGTCTACCAAGGACCTGATGAGATTTATTTAGGTCAGGGAAAGAATGTGATCAAGATGTTAAAGAAGTTTGACATGATGGATATCAAACCTATGACCACCCCGATGATTACAAATTTGAAAAGACTAAAGAGTTCTGAATCGAGCCCTGTGGATCCTTCCAAGTATAGGCAATTGGTTGGTTCACTGATGCACTTGGTGAATACTCGACCAAACATATGTTTTGTAGTAAATATTCTCAGTCAATTCCAAGTGGAGCCGAAGCATGATCATTGGATAGCAACAAAACATATACTGAGATATCTGCAAGGTACCATCCACTACTGCCTGAAATATGATAGGAGGAATGATGTCCACCTGATTGGGTATACAAATTTCGACTAGGGAGGCAATGAGCAAGATGGAAGAAGCGGTACGGGAGGATGTTTCAGTTTGGGATCCTGCATGATCTCATGGATGAGCGGAATGTGAAAATTTCAACTTGAAATTCTACTGCATTATCTGATATTATATCTTCTACTTATTATTCAGAAACAAGTTATTTGCAGAAATCTCTTTAGTAAATACCGAAATAAATTCAAATGCAGACTTCACAATTACTGAGCGAATCAACAAGGAAATACTAGCACAAGAATGACATAGATATTTTGGACAATTTTCCCCGAAAAAACCCAATGTGAGAAAACCGGTGCAGTAGATGAGGGTTTCTATTTTTCTTTAACAAAATCTTCTTGTACAATTTACAATCAGCAGTAATGGAGAAAAATTCTCTAAGATAACAATGGGGAAATTCCTCAATTTTTTTGATGAGAAATGACACTGGAATGACTCTCCCAGGCTTCCTGTGGCACCCCTGATTTGGCTCTGTGTGAGTACTTCAGAGACTTGCGTCACCTTTGCGCTTTCTTCTACGCTGTCCCTTCCAGCGACTGCGCTATCCCTTCCTGCCACTGCGTCACATGCTCCTGTACCCCGGATTGATGCTGAACCCTCTCTATCTCTCCACCACCTGTAACTCTCCCTTTGGATCAATTTTCTCTTGTCGAACTTCAGCCACTGAGAAAATCGATTTTACTTGGGCAACTTAGTATCTGCACTGGCATATTTTCCAAATGACCCTCGAGTATTCGTTTATAATCTTCTTGTTGAAATATCAACGACCGAGATTAGATCTCTGATCAATGGCTAAGATCATAACTTGACTTTATCCGTATTTTCTAGAAGATTCACACACTGTTTTATTAATGGCCTTTAATTATTTAATTTCCCTAAGTTTAGACTTAGGGTCACCATTAAAATAATTAATTATTTTAATAAAATGTGATCCTAGTGGAATTTCCACAAACGATTTCTGGGTTCTTTGGAATATGTGTGTCTAAGCCTCCTCACAAAATTTGAGACTTAGAGCACTTCCGATGCTACCAAAAATCGACACTCCTTCTTAGTGAGGAAAGTGCTCTAACAATTTGCCTGTTGCATACTGTTATGATCCTGAAGCACCCTTCGTGCTGTTGACATATGACAACCTGTCCATCAATCACTGGGCTGCTGCTGCTACTGTACTGCTTCCCATGACATTGCCACTGCCATTGCTGCACTCGTATTACAACTCCCTCTTAAGTACTGCTTCATCCGTTACTGAAACGGATTCTCAATCATCCCCATCTTTTCCCTGAAATAAACAAAATTTATTCTCCCTATGGCTTTGGTGAGAATGTCTGCTACCTGTTCTCTTGTGGGAATGTAATGCAACTGTACTACTCCTCGCTGAACATAGTCTCTGATAAAATGACACCTGATGTCGATGTGTTTCGATCGATCATGAAAAGCTAGATTCTCAGAGAGCTTGATGCAACTTTGATTATCACATAGAATACTGGGTGCCTCCATCTTCCTTCTGAATAAATTCACTAGTAATTTTCTAAGCCATATAGCCTCACATGAAGCTGTGTAGGCTGCCATATACTTTGCTTTTGCTGTGCTCAGTGCTATGGAATTCTGCTTCTTACTGCACCAAGAAGCCATACCTGATCTAATGTTGAAGCAGTACCTTGTGGTAATTTTCCGATCCACCGAACTTCTTGCCCAATCTGCATCTGTGAATCTACGCAGAACGATGTCATCGCCTTGGCTGTATTTTAATCCATATCTGACTGTTCCTTAGATATATCGGAGAACGTGCTTTGTTTCTGCCTAGTGTGCCCTCTTTTGTTCTACCATGAACTGACCATTCCTTAGATATATCGGAGAACGTGCTTTGTTTCTGCCCAGTGTGCCCTCTTTTGTTCTACCATGAACTGACTGAGTGAATTAACAATGTAGCAAATGTCTGGCCCGGTGTTGACCAAATACATGAGAGATCCTATGAGCTGTCTGTATAAGGTGGGGTCCACTTCTTTATCTTCAGATGCATCAATTTTCTTCCAATTGGTGATCATTGGAGTAGCCATGGGTCTACAATCTTGCATTCTAAATCTCTTTAGAATCTCTGTAGCGTATCTTCCTTGCCCAAGGAATATTTCTCCCTTCTACTACCAAACTTCAAATCTCAAAAAATAGTGCATTAGCCCCTAATCCTTCATGTCGAATTCCTCTGTGTTAAAATTGGACAACTAGGTCCAAACTCCGAGTTGTACTGCTCAGATGAAGATCCCAATATTTTTATTGGATTCCTCTTTCGGAGAGGTGTAAGATTGATCTAAAGATCATCTCGATCGGATGAGCAGAACATGTACTTTGAATTTATTCCACTTATGTGCTAGGTCGGCCTGGAATAAAATATAGACTTAAATGTCTTAAAGGACGTGTCACACACCCCCAAAGATTCCTATATATTGGAGAGACTTAGAGTTCATTTGACACATGGTGGTGGAGGAATTCTCTCTCTCTGGACAGCATTGGAGCTGTGATATATGTATGGACTGTTCTTTGTTTGGGTTGTTATGGGTTATATGTGTGACACGCTTGGCTGAATGACCTACTGGAGACTTTGCTGGTTGAAGCATCCTGCTGATCGCCGTAACGCCACCATTTCCTATCTCTGTTTTGGCTTGTCTTCTATCGATCCTTTAGTATGTTCTATCTTCTTCAGTATTGTGCCCTAATCTGAAATGGCATAGAACATCTTCAGAAATTAACATGGTATCAGAGCGTAAGGAGAAGACAATGTCCAAATCTGTGTTAAAGGAATTTCTCCTGTGCCCTAGGCAGCTACAACGAGGCAATGGGATTCTTTACTTATTACTGATTCTAGCACAAGAGAAATTCTCCGAAGGAAATCGAATCCTTGTATAGGAATATTTACCCAAAATGAAAGAAGGGGGATATTGTTTTGCAGCCGCAGAGGGACGGGATCGAATCTGTTATTGGAGTCCAGCCCGACGGCTACGTCAGATTATCTGATATGATACGATACGATTACTAGTATTGCCGCGTGAAAAAAAAAAAAACGACATGTGGCCTTGCTCTGCTTGATTGCGGCCTGCGTTGAGTTCTGTGTCGACGCGACCGTCGTGGACGTGTACAGAATTATACAGTATGATGCGATTAAATCAAGTGGTCAAGTGGTCTGGTAAATCGATATGGTTGAGAATTTAATTATTTTTTTTCTTCTCTCTCCCGTTCAGTCGTGTAGCACTTTTCAGGTTGAAAGCTTCCACAGAAAGTTCAAATGAACAAAAATTATGTGCGACCGCAATACCTCTTTCGCAATCTGCAATCTTGTTAATCATAGCGTGGCTCGGAACACCACGTCCGAGGTTTGATTTCTTTTGCGTCAACTTTCGTGGGCTAATGGCATGTCCAACTATGATGGAGATCGATGATGAAGCCATCGTCCATCGTCCAGGGCTTGGACGCGGGCGATACAGGGAGAGACATTAAAGTTTATAGGTACTTCGGGCAATCGATCCTGTGGTTTGTAAACTGTGGCAACCTTAGACTTGTGATTATTAAGATCATACTACAGCAACCCGAGTTCGAATCTGGGTAATTGAAACTCGTAAAAATTGATGCAACCCCATCCTCAATTGGTATGCAGTATTCACAGTCCAATAATAATCGGACCTGTAAGTATATTACAGTCACCTGCTTAAAGCTTGGTCTAATAGTCACCTCTTTGGAGAAACTGTACACCTCACCTCAGATTTGTTAAACCTTGGAGTTGCGGCTGTATTACACCCCCGGACTTGTGTTGGACAAGCTGCAGTATAGCTCGGACAACAGTCAAAGTTTAGACCTCGGACCTGTATTTGTGGGAGCTCGGACAACCGTCAAAGCTTCAAGCTCGGACCTGTAATCACAAGCCTGAAAACTTCGGAGCTGACGCTAGAAACATCTGGAGGCTCGGACCTGTTGCTGAATTCGACCTCTGTTTGGGCAGATTTTCCTTATCTATCTTGGATACCTGAATTGTTGTCAGAGCTGTTTTTTTTAAAGCCACTATAGCAGCTCGAAATTGTAGTCCTATGAAGGAGCTTCATAAAATAGTTTGGTTCTGTTGAGGAATACCTTTGTTGCATTGTGGATTGGTGGGGAAACAACATTAACGCAGACTTTGGTATTGAAGCATTTGAAAAAAAATCAGATTTGCCAACAAAGACGTCACAGTTAGGCCGAGAAGGAAGAGTTCAGGGAATAATACCCTCAGACTCAAACATAGGAGCTATAACCTCAGTTTTGTGGATCGGATCTATTACAGTGACAGTCTAGCATAATACTCTTGAACTATGGGTCAGGGTGTTGGTTAAGCTACATCAAATTCTGAGCATCAACTGTCATTCAAATTCAAACCTGCAGTGCATTAAATTATTTTTTTGTTGAGATAGCTACAACATTTGGAGCATTTTGATAAGTGAAGCTTTGGACAGTGAATCTTTTGGATACCTGAAGTATAAAGCTACAGGACTTCAGACTTTTACAACCCCAGACCAAGCTTCAGCTCTTGGGAGTGTCCTTATAATCTGAAACTCAGACTGTCTAGTGGAGCTCAATCACCTACTCAGATCTGTGATTGGCGGTTTCTATTTAAAATCACAAATAGAGAACATACATTGATTTCCCATGGGAAATGCCCTCAGATTTTTATGTGGGGATTGCTGTAGTCCTCGAACTGCAAAAGAAGGGTCGGCTGGACCCCATGGAGTGGCTCTTGCCACAATTAGGTTCTCTGCCTTGGTCCGTGATCTCTTTGAGTTTGCAATTACTGGTCAGATACTTGAAGAACTAAGCCAGCATGTAGAGCCATCAAGGAAAGCACAGGCTAACTGGGTCCACTTTGAGAAGCGGTTTCTGGTGAAATTACACAGAATGCTAACAGGAACAAGATAGCATTGAGGTATCTGTCTGCTGGACATTTGACTTTTATGCAAGTTTAACAGGAAGGCAGAATAAATGTTCCCGGCAGGAAGCAAATCAGGCTCATCAGGAGGAGTTATACCCTCAGTTTTGGTACCCACACGCTTTGTTTGGCCACATGGAGGTCACCATGTCTTTCTTGTTGGATATTTCACAAGATTGCAGGTGGTTATCACATATGTTTTTTTGACTGTGTGCTCACTAATCCTGGGTTGGCTACACGTCTGAGGCAGCCTTAGATCAATCAACCATTCACTGCAAATGGGCAGATCTGGAAGCAAAATACAATGACAGATGTTGTAGATGAACACCTCAAGTGCAGAATAAAAGGTAGATTGGATCCCTAGTTCAGTAAAGAAAGTCTTAGAGGAAGCTACAGCAGATCTCCACAAAACATCAGGTAATTGTTGTAAGCTCGAAATCTTCAGCACTGTTAATGATGAAGAAAACAGTGATGCAAGTTCAGAAGGTATTTTTGTAACTGCCATTTTGAGGAGCTAAATCTGTGAGTCTATGTCATTGTCATTATGACAGTGACATAGACAGACACCCATGTCTACGAGATTCATTGTAACAGTAAGCTTGTGACAGTATCAACTTGAAGTGTGAACTGGGAAATTTTTGCAGCCTTCAGCCACATTATTGAACCATGATCAGCAAGGCCTGTTTGGATGGCTTTGACTGTGGGAGAATAAGACCCCTTTTGAAGTTGGTATCTGGGATGCCCTCATTTAAAATAGATGTCTTCTCTCGAGAGAGAAGCTGACATTAAGAGGGAGATACATCTGTATATGCTCCTGAGCGAATATCATTGCTGAACGAAAGAAGATCCCCATGGCTCAAAGACATATGGCTTCAGAGGGGGAAATTCCGGAGGAAAACCAAGAAGCCATATAAATACCAGTGGTATCTAGCAGCCATGGGTACTATTGTAAAATCTGACCTTGGATTCTTCGAGGAAGTCGTAAAGCATCAAGTCTGGAAGGATGCTATGCACAAAGAGTATGAGTCCATCATGAATAATGATGTCTAGGATGTGGTTCCAAGACCATAGGACAAAGTTGTTGTCACCTCGAAATGGCTCTACAAGATCAAGCATGGATCTGATGGAAGTGCTGAAAAAAAAAATTCAAGGCAAGATTCGTTGCCTGAGAGGAAGATATAGACTATGATGACATATTTGCACCTGTGGCCCGATATACCACCATTCGATCTATTATAGCCCTTGCTGCTACGCAGGGATGGAGTCTTCATCAAATGATGTGAAAACTGCATTTTTTTTGCATGGTGTGATAAAGGAAGAGATATATGTGGAGCAACCTCTGGGGTTGGAAGTCCAGGATCGGGACACCCATGTCTGCAGGTTGAAGAAAGCCCTCTATGGGCTGAAACAAGCACCCTGAACTTGGTACGAGAGGATAGATAGCTACTTGATGAAGCTGGGCTTCACTCGTAGTATTGCTGATCTGAACCTTCACTGCAAGGTTACTAATAGAAGAAACCTCTCACTGCGAGTCTTTGTATGTGGATGACCTCTTCCCTGTGGGTCTTGACCCTCTCATTCTACATCGTGCAAGAGAGGGCTACCATTTCTTCGAGTTCGAGATGAAGGACCTAGAGATGATGTCTAGGCCACAGAGGTCTAGCCGAGAGACTGGCGAGATTTTTCCTTTCTCAAGGAAAATACATTATGAAGTTTCTGGTATGATGGACTGTAAGTCCATGGAACTCAACTTTAAGAAGTTGAGTAGCAGCGTTGCTGGGCCCGTCCTACTGAGTATCGTCAACTCATAGGGACCTTGATGTTCTTAATGAACACCTGTTCGGACGTATGTTGTGCAGTGAACACCTTGAGTCAACACATGGTTGATCATAACATTCATTGGGTTGGTGCCAAGAAACTCTTGAGATATCTCTCAGGCACGATAGACCATGGGCTGAGACACACTGGCGGGAGTATGACACTCCATGGATATACTAATGCCGATTGGGCTGGTAGTGTGGTGGATCGCAAAAGCACATCTGGATGCTACTTCACATGTAGATCTGCTTCGGGCAGGAATCTAAAGTCGGTAGCCTTGAGCACCGTTGAGGTCGAATACATTGTAACATGTATGGCCTGTTGTGAAGTCACTTGGTTGCGAAAGCTCTTCAGTGAGTTGTTCGAGCATATGCTAGATGCCTGTATCCTTTGTGATAACCCGAGAGGGATTATTCATTTATCATAGAATCCCGGTTTCTGGTCAGTCCAAGTATGTTGATGGTGGTACCACTTTATGCAGGATATGAGAAATCGAGGGCGGCCAAGGCTCGAGAATATAGGAGCGTGGCGCGGTCGCGAATATTCTCACTATGCCCTTGGGGAAGGTCATGTTCCTAACCTTAGTGAGAATCTTGTATCATCAGACAAACCCTATTGAGAGTCTGTTGGACGATAGGCCTGTAGCTCACAGGGAACTTGGGGGGAGCTACCGGGTATGAGCAACCACAAGGCTAGGCTTGCCAAACCTTGTTGGTGCGCTTGGACCCCACCGTTGTGATTATTGAGTTGGTTCACCACTCATTTATCTGTGCCCCGTATGCATCCTACCCATTGAGTTCGGGGCTCATGGGAAGTACCTCTCATTTGGCCAATGAGGTGGGAAAAGCTAGAGACTATTAGCAAAGACTGATGGACGCATCAGAGATTGCCGTACTCTCTCTCTAGGATGGCACGGTCCAACCACTTGATCTGGGATCAAGTTTAGTGAGGTCTGGGACCTCTGCCTGACTTCGGGTCAGATGAACCAACTTCGGGTTGGTTGGAGACTCTTTGTGAGTCTGATAGAGGTTTGACCTGCGGGTTGAATCTGTCTGGTAGAATGATATCTTTGTGAAGCCTGGCCCTTCGTTGCGGGGAAATAAAGAGGCCAGCAAAGCAAGTTACGGCGGGATGACGCACGATGTTTGATTGCACTAGTGGATGGAGTTCTCCCTAGTTGAGAGGGAGTGTTAAAATTGGACAACTAGGTCCAAACTCCGAGTTGTACTGCTCAGATGAAGATCCCAATATTTTTATTGGATTCCTCTTTCGGAGAGGTGTAAGATTGATCTAAAGATCATCTCGATCGAATGAGCAGAACATGTACTTTGAATTTATTCCACTTATGTGCTAGGTCGGCCTAGAATAAAATATAGACTTAAATGTCTTAAAGGACGTGTCACACACCCCCAAAGATTCCTATATATTGGAGAGACTTAGAGTTCATTTGACACACATTGTGGTGGAGGAATTCTCTCTCTCTGGACAGCATTGGAGCTGTGATATATATATGGACTGTTCTTTGTTTGGGTTGTTCTGGGTTATATGTGTGACACGCTTGGCTGAATGACCTACTGGAGACTTTGCTGGTTGAAGCATCCTGCTGATTGCCGTAACGCCACCATTTCCTATCTCTGTTTTGGCTTGTCTTCTATCGATCCTTTAGTATGTTCTATCTTCTTCAGTATTATGCCCTAATCTGAAATGGCATAGAACATCTTCAGAAATTAACACTCTGCCAGGTTCCTCTTGCAGTCTCTGATGAGCCTAGATGATCCTGTCAGAAATAGATCATCTACATACAATACCAAAATCAAAGGCTCATTCTCTACTGTGAGATAGTAGAGATTGAGATCAATGTCACTCTTGACAAATCCCACTTGCTGCAAGTATCCATAAATTTGACCATACCATGCTCTAGGTGCCTGTTTGAGTCCATACAGAGCATTCTTCAGCCTACATACATGAGTCTTCTTCTCATGTGTTTCGAAGCCTTCCGGTTGTTCGATGTAAACCTCTTCTTCTATCATCCCATTCAAGAATGCAGTCTTGACGTCCATTTGGTGAATCTCCCATCCCATCTGCGCTGCAAGGGATATAATGGATCTGATGGAGGTATATATGGCTACAGGGGCGCAGGTTTCTTCATTGTCTATCCCTTCTTTCTGAGCATATCCCTGAGCCATGAACCTAGCCTTGTACTTCTCTATGCTACCGTCTGCAACATACTTAATCTTGTAGATCCACTTGGAACCTACAACTGATCTGTCCTGAGGTCTCTATACGACTTCCCAGAAATCATTGGTTATGATAGAGCTATACTCTTCTACCATAACATCTACCCAGACTTGATGCTGTATGGCTCCCTGAAAGCCAAAGGGCTCGATAACTTGTGCTACCAGGGCTTGGTATCTGTCAGGCTGTCTACGCTGCCTTTTCTTGGTTCTAGGAGCCCCAACAAACTCCTCCGCATCCCTCAACGTCTGTCGTATTTCTCTGTTGATTCTGCCATCGGTAGAGGGTGGCTCAATCATCTCTTCTTCCCGCTATCCCATCTGCTGCGAGCTATCTGGATTTTATTCTCTTGAAGAAATAATAGTACTGGTCACAGTGCTAGATCTTGATGGCTATCCATCCGCTGGATCTTCTCCTAGCTGCTGCTGGACAAGAGGTTCGTCTTCAGACTGTTCTTTGGTAGGCATTTCACGGGATTTTCTGAAGGCTCAATCCTCCATGAATTTCACATCCCTCCTTACTACAACTTTCCTATTACCTGGAATGTAGATTCTGTATGCCTTGGATGTCTAGCTATATCCTACGAGATACCATTTTTCAGCAGTCTGACCTAGTTTGCTCTGTTTCTCGTTTGGAACGTGGCAATACGCCACACTCCTGAAAATCATGAGGTGGCTTACCAACGGATATGGCCGAATCCGGAGAATCGGGTACGAATCCCTCCGTATCGTACCAGATACGTAGGATTCAGGATTCTTGGCCCCTCAGCAACGAATCCGGTTTCAGAGCTCTAACCCCAATCGTGATAGCTTCCTTGAAATTCTTCTTCCAGATACGCACCTTCCCATCAATGAATGCCACATTGAAACCTTTGTCTTCCATGGCTGAAATAGACACAAGGTTCTGCTTTAAATCGGGTACATAGAGTACATCCTGCAAGCGGAGAACTTGACCTTGAGACAAGTGGAGGGTCACAGTCCCTGTCCCTTTCATAGGATATGTGGCATTATCTCCAAGGATAATTTTTAGATTAACATCTTTCTCAACCATATCAGAAAGTGCTTCCTTAAATCCAGTGATGTGCCTAGAGGCACCACTATCTATCAACCAGACATCCATAGTGTTGGGTGGAGATGCAGCATATAGGGAAAATACAAGAATGAATTCATTTCTTTTATCATCTACAACATTTGATTCCTCATACCTGGAATTTCTCGACCTTTTGAAAGGTTGCCCATTTCCGCCGGAGGGAGCCTTCCTCTTCCCTTTGAACTTGTAGTTCCTTTGATTTCCATTCCTCCAGTTATTGTTGTTGTCATCATTGGGGGAATCCTTCTTGAGGGGGCATTCTCTAGCATAGTGGCCAGGCTTGTGGCAAGTGTAACATTTTCCTTTCTTTCCTTGGGCCCTGCACTTCCTTTGTTCTTTGGACCACCAAAGTTCTTCTTCTTAGCACGAGCAGTGAAGGCAACATTTCCTTCATTTTCATATTCCTTCATCCTTGTCTCTTCTTGTACGCATCTCGATAGTACTTCGTCAAAATCAGGAATGACATTGTTATTGAGAATGGTAGTGTTGAATACATGCCATTCGGATGAGAGACCTCCAAGTGCGGTGAGAAACATCTCTCGATCAGTTATTGTCTCTCCAATAGCCAAAAGATTATTCCTGATTTCGGTCAGTTTCAGAAAATATGATTGAACAGGCTCATCCCAGCCTTTCTTCAGATTCTTCAATTGGTTCTTGAAGAATAGGACTTGATTCACATTGTTGGCCTTGCACATCTTGACCAACTTATCATACATCTCCTTGGATGTGCCCAGCTCAGAGATGTAGGCAACTAGACTTTTATGAATTGAGTCCTTGATCATCAACTTTGCTTTGATTTCCCCCTTCTTGTACTTTGATTTGGCAGCAGTAGTTGCAATGTATGGAGGCTCTTGGATTTTACCCTGCACATAGTCCATGACATCTTGGTCTTTTCAAATTAAGATCCAATGTCATCTTCCAAGCATGGAAGTCATGCTTCCCAGTCAATTTGTCATCAGCCTTAAAGCCATTGTATTTTGAGGAACCCATGCTCTTCTTCGATGATTGCTACAAACTAGGGCTTTGTCTTCACCTCAACTCTGATACCATGTAAATTTTTGTAGATGTTCTATGCTTGATGCAACTTTACTTTTTATCCCAATATCAGTCAGCAATCACATAAACAATAAAGTAAAATGCTGATAGAACATACCAGTAGATCGACAGAAGACAAGCCATAAATATATAAGGGTGTTGGTGCATTGCGGCGGTCAACCGGATGCTTCAACCAACAAAGTCTCAATACGGTCAGCCAACCAGAAGTGTCACACAACCCTATAGAACAGCCAAAATAGTCAACCCAAAAGTCAACCAAAAGTCAATGCTGTCAGTCAACGATCAATGCAAACAACAGCAGCAGCTAGGTCAATGCAGTCAAGTCATAGTCAACGTCTAGCCTCAGGAATAGTGCCAAAAATGCGGATTTGGAAAATCGAAATTTTGGGAGAGTTTTAGGTCCGTTTGACCTTGCGTTGACCAAAGTTAACGCTGGAAAATGCTGCTGCAGAAACCCTAGGCCGAAAACAGAAAATTGCTGCTGCTGAAATTTTCCCACATGTGGAGAGAAGAGCCTCCAAGGTGATCGAACCAATCAGATGATGAGAGAGAATGAGTGAGGATGTGATGAGCGAAAATGTCCTCCAACGTTGACCAATTTATATCCATCAATGAGGGTGTGACACAACTGCTGGGGTTCCAAACCTTCAGGCCGACTTGTACATATTTTGAATAAATTCAAAATAAATGTTATGCTCATTGGATCAAGATGATCTTTAGATCGATCTTGCACTTCTTCGAAAGAGGAATCCAATAAAAATATTGGCATCTTCATCTGAGCATCACAACATGGAGTTTGGACCTAGTTGTCCAAAATTAACATGGATTGTCCCATGCTGAACAGAGTCTCTGATGAAATGACATCTGATGTCAATGTGTTTCGACCTATCTTGAAATAATGGATTTTGAGAGAGTTTAATACAACTCTGATTATCACAGTAAACATTGGTCGCTCCCATCCTCTTCTGAACAAATTCACTAGCAATTTCCTAAGGCAAATCGCTTCGCACGTAGCTGTGATGGTTGCCATATATTCAGCTTCTGCTGAACTAAGTGCTACTGACTTCTACTTCCTGTTGCACCAAGAGACTGTCCCTGATCCAACATTGAAGCAATACCCGAAGGTACTTTTCCGGTCTACTGAACTACCTACCCAATCTGCATCTATGAATCCGTTCAATCTGACGTCATCTCCTCGAGTATATTTCAACACATATCCTACTGTCCCATGCACATATCTAAGAATGTGCCTAGCTGCTAACCAATGTACCCTTTTCGGTTGCACTATGAACTGACTGAGGGTGTTGACAGCGAAACAAATGTCTGGCCTAGTATTAACCAGATACATGAGCAACCCAATGAGCTGCCTATACAAGGTGGGGTCGACTTCCTTGTCTCCTAATGTATCTATTTTCTTCCAATTGGCGATCATGAGAGTTGCCATGGGTCGACAATCCTGCATTCAGAATCTCTGTAGCATATCTCCCTTGTCCAAGGAATATCTCCCCATTCTTCTGCCATACATTCTATAAAAATAATGCATCAACCCTATATCCTTCATGTCAAATTTTACTTCAAGATTTCTTTTGCAATCCTTTATGAGCACTGATGATCTTGTTAAAAACATATCATCCACATACAAAACCAGAATGAGAGACTCATTCTCCACCATCAGATAATAGAGATTGGGATCTGCATCAGTCTTGATGAATCCCAGCTGCTGCAAATACCTATCAATTCGACCATACCATGCTCTGGGTGCTTGCTTGAGACCGTATAGGGCTTTCTTCAACTTGTATACATGAGTGCGCTTCTCATGTGTCTCAAAGCCTTTAGGTTGCTCGATATACACCTCTTCTTCTATCACCTCGTTCAAGAATGCTATCTTGACGTCCATTTGGTGAATCTCCCATCCCATCTGTGCTGCTAGGGATATAACGGATCTAATAGAGGTATATCTGGCAACTGGGGCGAAGGTCTCCTCATAGTCTATCCCTCTTTTGTGTATACCCCTTTGCCACAAATCTAGCCTTGTAGTTCTCTACACTGCCATCTGCAACATACTTAATCTTGTAGATCCATTGTGAAACTACAACTGGTCTATCCTCTGGTCTAGGCACTACTTCCCAGACATCATTAGTCATGATAGAACTATACTCTTCTACCATGGCATCCACCCACACCTGATGCTATGCGGCTTCCTGAAAACTGGAGGGTTCTTCAACTTGAACTACCAAGGCTTGGTATTTGTCAGGCTGTCTACGTTGCCTTTTGTCAGTACTAGGAGCTTCGACAAACTCCTCTGCGTCCCTCAAGGTCTGACATAATTCCCTACTGGTTCTACCACTGGTGGTGGGAGGCTCAATTAGTTCCTCCTCCTATTCCCGCTGTTCTATCTGCTTAGAACTGCTGGGATCTCCTACTCGTGAGGAAATATGGGTACTGGTCATTGTACTTGATCCCTGTGACTGTTCTCATGCTTGTCCTACCTTCTGTCTCTGTTGCTGTTGGACTAATGGAACATCTGATAACTGATCACTTGCAGGCATCTCTCGAGATCTTTTGAAAGATCTATCTTCCATGAACTTTGCATCTCGCCATACTACAATCTTCCTGCTACTAGCAATGTAGATCCTGTATGCCTTTGAGGTCTCGCTATATCCTATGAGGTACCCCTTATCTGTAGTCTGATCCAACTTACTGTACTTCTTGTTTGGACTGTGGCAATAAGCCACACTCCTGAATATCCTCAAATGGCTTACTTCTGGCTTCTTTCCTCTAAAGACCCCTTCTGGCGTTTTCTTCCCCAATGCTCTGTGAGGGGTTCTATTTTGAACGTACACTGTTGTGTTGCATGTCTCTGCCCATCAAAATCTAGGAAAATCCTGGTCATATAACATGGCCTTTGCTGCCCTGACGATTGTTCTATTCTTCCACTTCGCTACTCCATTCTGCTGTGGATTATATGGAGTTGTCCTCTCTCTTTTGATACCCTCCCTTGTGCATAAATTTGTGAAGTCTTTATCTGTTTAGTCTTCACCATTATTTGAATGCAGAACCTTGATCTTTTCCCCTGTCATGTTTTCTAAGAGAGCCTTGAACTCTCTGAGCCGATCAAAGACCTCATCCTTGGTCTTTAAGAAATAGATCTAGGTTTTCCTAGTAATCATCAATAAAGGTGACAAAATACTCGCCATCGCTAAGAGCTCTGGTGGACATTGGACCAGAAATATTTGAGTGTATCAATCCCAACACGCCATTTGCTCTGCTGTCACTTCTGGGAAACACTACCTTTGCGTACTTCCCAAGTACGCATCCTCTGCATGCATCATCGTGCTTGGTGCTGAGAACTGGAACTCCTGTTACAGTCTCTCTGAGCATCCTAAGTGCTCCATGGTGTAAGTGTCCCATCCTCTTGTGCCATAGTTCCTTCTGCTCCTTCCCACTGCCTATCAGTGCCATTGGAGAATCGATCTGCAACCTATATAATTTGTTGCTTCGAGCTCTAATCTGTCTCACCTTCTTCTATCTTGGATGCTTGACATACACCTTCTTTTCTACGAAGTATACATCGTACCCCTTGTCTTGGAACTGGGACACTGAAATTAGGTTCACACCCAATCCTGGCACATGTAGCACATTAGTGGTGTTGGTGCTGGTTCTTGCTTCCGTCTGAAAATATATGGTGCCTCTCCCTACTGGAAGTCCATCTGCTCCTATTGATAGCTAGAGAAATACTCTTGTACTCCAGTCATGTGAGATGAATCTCCACTATCAATATACCATACACTAGTTGATGCCGAACCTGACTAACATGCAAACTCTTCTTCCAAACTGGAAGATAAATCTGAGGTATCTTGACTATCCATGATTTTTTGTGTTATTTTCCTTCCTTCCTAACGCTTATTTGCAACTACAAAATACTGCGTCTTGGATGGGAATCTGCTCTGCAAAAGAAATACGGTTGCTCCCTCTGCCCCTAACAACCTTCAATCAGGAAATTTTATTCTCTGTCGATTCGCTTAGAGAGTATTTTTTCCACGAAATTTTGACCGCCTGGCCAATGGACTGCGCGACCTCCTGGGGGTTTGGAGCTGCTCATACAATGCTACGATGCTGCTTTTTCCCTTCTGCACCTGAGCTCTCCTGCTTCTTATTTGTGCTCTGATACCATGTGAAAATTCGGATGCCCTGTATCTTATTGCAACAGCTGCTAATATTTCTTCTATTTGTTAAAATTACTTAAACAAATTATTTGTAGTTATCTACGAAAAATATTGAAACATATACGTTGCAACCTTCACAAATCAAATACTGTAGAAAATAAATACAAGGAAAGTACTAGCACACTTATAAACACATTGACACAATTATTTTTGGACAATTGTCCCCGGAAAAACCTAATGTGGGAAAGTCGGTGCAACAGATGAGGGTTTCTTTATTAATTCTTTCGTAATAATTCACGTACAAGATACCAGATAGGAGAACGGAAGAAACAATGAGAAAAATTTACTGATGAATTTCTCTCACTCCATAGCATTTTCCTAACCCCGACGAGGACCTTTCGCCCTTACGTTGGCCTCACTGTGTCATCCTTTGCATAGTGATTGCACAGTGCTTGATAAACTGCGTCCCTCCTCTACGCTGCCCTTTCCAGAACTCTTCCTGCAGTCTCGAACTATTGCTGATGCCCTCTCTCTCTCACTTGCAACTCACCCTCTGATTCGATTTTCTCTTGCTGAACTTCAGCCACTGAGAAAATTGATCTACTTGGGAAACTGAGTATCTGCTCTAGTGTGTTCTCCAAGTTCCCATCGAGTTTCTTCTTATAATCTCTCGTTGAGGTATCAACGACTAAGATTAGATCTTAATCAATGGCTCAGATTATCTATGACTCGTTCTGTGCCTTTATCTAGAAGATTCGCACCCGATTTAATTAATACCCTTTAATTATTCTCATTTCCTAAGTTTAGACTTAGGAATACATTAAAAATAATTAATTATTTTAATTAAATCACCTCTAGGTGGAATTTCCCCAAATGATTTCTAGGTCTTGGAGAATGCATGTGTCTTAGCCTCTCTGCAAAATCTCGAGGCTACAACACATCCGATGCTACAAAAATCAACACATAAGGTATTGGTTTCACATCTAAATCTAATTTAATCTATAAATTTTGCTATATCAACCAAGTTGCTAGGCCATTCATTTGTGTCTCTCAGACTTCTTGGTTGCCAACAAGTCTTGCATTTCTATCTTCCACAGGGACTACCCTCCATAGCCTATTGTTGGGAGACAACTAGAACGAAGTGGGAGGGGATCAGAGTGACAACCTCCCCCTCCCCCGAGTCGTTGTCACACCGTGCCTATACAATTTGTGCGACAACATGCCAAATTGAAGGGATTCGACCACCTTGAAGAGACTATAAATAAGTCGGGCATTTGACCTATTGTGGAATCTCTCCATCCAAGACATTTGATCTGCAATCTGAATTGAAAACGAGGTGCGAAGAAGCTGGGAAGGAAGATCTGAACATTGCAAGAAAGAAGGAATCCAAGCGAAGAAGATAAATTGCTTATTTTTTGTCACACGTACGAAGAAATCTGAAGTTGGAGTGTGATTTGCAAGGCCGAAATTATAGATCTATAGTAGAGGCTGAAAATCTTGATGTTGGAGGTCGAAATTTGTGATTGATGCAGTATTGAAGAGGGTTGACCATTGTTGACTAGAAGCAGATCTTTGTCATCTTGAATAGGCTTTGTTGGGAGGCTGACATGATTGATTGGAGGAGGTCTTTGTCTTGATCAAAGGGTCTTGGTCATCTCATTTGATTTGGCTATAAAGGAAGAGGATAATTTTTGGGTTTTCCCCTAGGAGAGGGGTTTTTCCTTGGCTAAGGGGCTACATCATCCTGTGTTGTTGTTTTGATCTTCACAAACTTATGTTTTGGTAGTTGCTTGATGATAAGAAGATAAAAAAAAAACTTAAAAGAAGACAATAAGAATACTAAGAAATCACAAGTAATTATCAAGATAAGAAATTTTTTTTGGCCCTGATTTTCTGAAGTAGAAGAGGAAAAAGGAAGCTTGAAGATCAATAGCTCTCAAGGAGCGATCATAAGGAAAAAAATAAGTCTTGGTCTACCAGTAGCTAACTTGAAGAAAATCGAACCTTATAGAAGTAGTACCAAACTCTAGAACATAATTTGGACATCTTTATAAGTCATAAACACTGTGATTTGATTGCAATACCTGGGCTAGAAGGTTGAAGAAAGTGAAGGTGCGAAGAAGCACTCTTTAGGCATCATTTGTCATCATTTCAAGAAATCCAAATAACAAAGATAAAAATCGAAGATCTTGTGAAGAAATTCCAAGTTTTGAAGTGTCTCGACATCATATTAGAAAACCAAAAAAGATCCCGTGCATATTAATATAAGGAAGGCCAAGACCTAACTATGGCCTACAAAGCCGACTTCAATCCAACAAAGAAATATCCTTGATATATTAGGCCTATTTGAAAGGCATATTAGGCCTATTTACAAGATCTCTTTCAGTGGGTGTCAAAACCCCTAATCAGAGAGACATGGTCATAGACCTATATCAATTATTATCAAAGCTTACAGAAGTCCTATCTTAAGAATCGAAGTAAAAAAGTATCTCATAAATCAAGTAACCAGAAATACATGTCAATCCTTCCAAGGGCAGTTAAAAGTCATGCAAGGACCTATGGTATCTCCTACATCTTGGAAGAACACTCCAATTTGACATTGTTTGAAGGCAACTCTTTAGCACCTTGAAGTAAAGGAAAGTTGCAGCTACAGTTAAGTCACCTTGTAAAGAGCGTCTTGAAGGCAACAATGAAGAAGGTATAACTTAAGAAGTTTTCACTTTCAACAAAGGGTAAGGTAATGTTGCTATAAGGTTTTGGTCTCTAGGGTTTGTAGGTAGTCTAGGGAGAAATAGCAAACCCTAGTGAGGGTAGAATTGGATTTGAGATTTAAAACCTAGAGTTGATGTTTCGAAAGGTACCATCATGAGACTTAGGATTTCGATCTGGAAACCCTAGGAATTCTCCCTCTCTAAAGAATTTATAGATAATGAAATTGCCTTCATGCTTTCGTACTTGTATATTTTGCTTGGTGGTACTTTTCAGTGAATGTTGCAGGTACATAAAGAAATGCTAATCTTATGCCGCAAAGAGCATGATGAATGAAGAAAATAGTAACTTGAAAAACTGTCATGGTGAGAGGGAGCTCTTCAATAGGAAGCCCTGTAAGGTTTGTAAAGAAAGCAACTCAAGGTATGTTTAAGATTACAAGATTTGTTGCAAGTCCTCATCATATAAGAAGGTACGATCATTTTGTATTTAAAAATTGCTTTATATTAATGATTCTCTCTTGTCTAGGATTTTGCTAGAGTCATGAAGATTCATATATTGTTAAGATGATTGATTTCTAAGATTAAATCAACCCTTGTAATTATCTTTTATTCACTTCGGTAAGAACATAGCCTTTTGATTTTTAGGGTTTGTTGCTAGTATCTAGGGCATATGATAAAACCCTATCTTTTTAGGGTTTGGTGATATAATCTAGGGTTTATTAGAGAAACCCTAGTAAAAGTTGAAATAAGATTATAGGATTTAAAAGAGAAATCCTAGATGCTTCTGCTATGGTTGAAACCCTAACATGATTTAATTGTTGGATATCTATGTTTTAATATTACTATCTAAGTTTTGTAACAAAACCGTAATAAAGGTTCTTGTAATAGTCTACGTCACAAAAGTGTAACCCTAGGTGTAAATGCTTCCATACAATTGAAACCCTAACAAGGTTTAGGATTTGAATATCTAAGGTCTATTTTCTTGTTTGAAGTTTTGATAACCCTAGATGCTCTCATTGTGATAAAATGCTATTGATAAAGTTAATTTCATGCTCTTCTATATATATAGATATATATATATTTGTGTGCGCGGTTGTACTTGTTGTTGAGATTTGTAGGCACATAGTTTGCAAAGAGTTGTAAAGAGGTATGCCTGCCTCATACTTGATGATAACCTTATGACGATGATAAGCATAATGGAAAGAGGGAGCTGCAAGAACCTTGTTGACTTTCAAGTTTACATTAATGATTGAATGATGACCTTGTTTCAATATGAAGGAATGAAGTTTTGGAAGGTCAAAGTTCTCCGATGATATGACGATACAAAAGAAAGAGCCTATGCAGCTGCAAGAATAAAGTTGTTGATCTCCCTAAGTTGAGAGGGAGCTTGGATGAACAAAAAGTGTAAATACACTAGTTAAGAGAGAGAACATGATCTTGGAAAATATCAGTAAGGAAAAGAATCAGAGAATGGTTGAAGCACTATTGATGGTTATTTGTGTTTGATGATGTCGTGAACAAGGCTTGTTTGTTTTGAGAAGTGCTGAGGTTGAGTTTGGTCCTGGTTGAGAAGATTGGAAAAATAAGCTTATGTCAAGATTTGTTTGAATATTATGATGAACTAAGCAACATCAAAATGGTTGAGGACCCGATAGATTGTGCTAGCATATTAATAATAAAGACCAATATATTGGAAGTGATTGGGATCGTGAGGCTACAATATGCTCAGATGGATGAACAAGTAACTGATGTGTTGATCTCTCCCTGAGAAGTTTGAATATTTGATAAGCATGCTTGGATTGATTTGGTTGAGAGGGAGAGATGAGTACCTTATGTTGCGTGTCTGTATGATGGTATGTGGGGGGACATCTTGGCTTGGTTCATATTGAGGTCTCAGTTATAGTTTGGCCTTGATGATGTCTAGATTTCGGTGTGGGAGGTTATCTTGGTCTTATGGAGCTCCGTTTTAGTGTTGACCTTGATGATACCTGGATCCCTGTAGGGGTTGGTGTCTTGGCATATAGGCTTAGATGGTATCTATATCCTGTTGGATTGATACCAGGGTTGTAGCGTGATGGTACCTATAGTGGCAAGTTGCCTTGATGACACCTTAGTCCGTGTTAGTGTCTTAGATCTTTGAGTTAGTGTCTTGGAAATGACACTTGGATCCTTGAATTGGTGTCTTGGGGATGACACCTAGATCCTTGAAATAGTTGTTGAGATTTTGTGTATTTGGTGTAGCATCAGTTGTGCTCTAGGTCCCAAATTTTGAGGAAGGACTAGAATTCACTTGATGTACAAGACCCATAATGGATTTGGGAAATTTCATTTGGTTTAGGAGATATTAAATTAATTAATTATTTTAATGTATTTCCTAAGTTAAAAATTAGGAAAATAAAATAATTAAAGTGGATTTAATTAAACATGTGATGAAATTGTCTCAAGTCACACGGATCAAACTTTCTATTAATCTTAGCCATTGATTAAAGATTTAATCTTGGCTGTTGATTTGTCAACGAGAAAAGTATAAAGGATAGGCTTGGGGTCATTTGTAAAGACACACAGAGGCAGAGCACTGAAGCTAAGCTGAGATTCTAGGGTGGGGTTGCTAATAATACTTAGTTTCAGTTGCAGAGAGGGGAATTTAGACCAAGGGGATGATCTGATCCCAGGGTCTAGAATACATAAAGAGGCAAAGAAGAGATCAGCTCAAGGATAGCGCAGAGGAAGGCAGCAGCAGAAACAACAGCAAGGACAACGCAATTTTTAGGAAACCCTTTAGGGGCAGCGTAGTGACTACGTCACCCATTCTGGGGTAACGCAGTCCCTTCCAGGAGCAACGCTGAGGGTTTGGAGGCCATCCAAGGCTGACGCAGAGGCTTTCAGGGGCTTCAGAGGCTGACACAGTGCATTTCAGGGACAACGCTGGGGTTTCTAGACCTAGATCTAACTGAGTTCTATAAATCCCATTTGAGGGTGTGGATCAATCGGTATTTATGGTCCTAGATAAGCCAGGAGCTATAGATCTAGAGTTTTCTCTATAGGGTTTTACAGATCTGGAGCCCAGAGTTGTGTATTTAGAAATATTCTTAATAATAGAACCCTCCAGCAGCTAGAGACCAGTTTCCCACATTGGGTTTTTCCCGGACTATTTGTCCAAAAATAACCGTTTCACTTTGTTAATGTGTGCATGTGCTTATTCTAGATTTGAAATGGTAGAGATCTATTATGTGTTTTGCTTCGATGTTAACTTGAATTTATTTAGTTGATAACTTATATAAAGTAGGAGGAGCTTAACCGGATTAACAGTAATAATTTCTGCATAAGTATTAAGATTCAGAAATTTCTACAATAATGTCTTGACACTTGGATCTTTGATTTGATACCTTGGCAGTTTGTTTGGAATTGATAGTATCTAGCATTGCATATGTTGTTGTACTCTTCCTGGAACATTTCAAATTGAGATCAACCTTGTACCGGTTGAACAAGTATGAATTCCTCCCTAGTTAAGAGGGAGTGTTGAGAAATGTAACTAGTATCGGTCTTCATAATTGTTGTCTAGCTCATGACATGATGTAATTGTTTCATGCTCTTTTATTTTGTTTCTAGGTCAAAGCACTCATTGAGTGCTTCTAGGGTTTGTGTCATGAGGCATAGTCCTTGTCATCTTGTATTAGACCCTTCTTGGGCTTATTGTATCCAAGAGGAAATTTATTTTTGAGTCAAAAATGTATTTTGTGCCTCCTCCACCAAGTCGGCCTCAAGTGCAGTCAAGTTGGCCTCATTGAAGGGATTCGACCAACTTGAAGAGACTATAAATAAGCTGGGCGTTTGACTTGTTGTGTAATCTCTCCATCCAATAATTTCGATCTGCAATTTGAATTGGAAAAGAGGTGCGAAGAAGTTGGGAAGGAAGATCTTAACATTGCAAGAAAGAAGGAATCCAAGCAAAGAAGAGAATATGTCTATTTTCTGTCACACGTGTGAAGAAATCTGAAGTTGCAGTGTGAGTTGCAAGGCCGGAAATATAGGTCTGTAGTAGAGGGTGAAAATCTTGATGTTGGAGGCCGAAATCTGTGATTGATGTAGTATTGAAGTTGACCATTGTTGACTAGAAGTTGATCTTTGTCATCTTGAAAAGGCTTTGTTGGGAGGATGATTTGGTGGATTGGAGAAGGTCTTTGTCTTGATCAAAGGGTCTTGGTTGTCTCATTTGTTTTGGTTCTAAAGTAAGAGAAGATAAGTTTTGGGTTTTCCTCTAGGAGAGGGGTTTTGCCCTGAATGAGGGCCTACATCCTGTGTCTTTGTTGTTTTTATCTTCATGAACTTATGTTTTGGTAGTTGCTTGATGATAAGGAGATAAAAGAAGACTTAATAGAAGACAATAAGAATTCTAAGGAATCACAAGTAATTATCAAGGTAAGAAAATCTTTCTGCCTTTCTGATTTTCTAACACTTATAATCAATCGTTGGTGAATGAATGACCATGATTAGATCTCCACCAATGACTAGGATCATCTCAAACTCAATCCGTGTGAGTTTCTAGAGCATTCTTACATTTCCTTAATTAATTACCATTAATCAACCAGTGTTCTTAAGTTAGACGTAGGAAAATTTTAAATGATGGCTAATTAATTTAATTAAGGTGTTTCGCAAGCTTAATTCGCGAAATTTTTTCTAGGTTTTGAAGATCTCGTGTTCTTAGCCTCTCTGACACAATCGAGACTAGAACACATGTCCAATGCTACAAAAACTTACATTGGGCAATCATAAGTGGTTTCATGTTATGTTCCTCAAGTTTGGCGTTGTTTCTCTTATTTTTCTTGTTGCAAATCTCTTTAATTGCATTGTGTATTTGGTTTTTCTAAGTTCGTGGAGCCAACCTATTATTCATATTATTTATAGGTCATGATTTTGTTTTGTAGGTCGTGTTTGTTTTAATTGTTATCTATTTTGGTTTCCTTTCTTAGCTTTTCCCTCACTTTTATTCCCTCCCTATTTACATTGCTAAACATGACTAGTTGACTCATATCCTTTTGGAAGCATCCCTTGACTCAAGCTCACTTGAACGATTTCCCCTAGGTTATCAACTATATTGGATCTTATCTTATGATTGTTGGTAGGATATCAAGTGAAAATCCATGCACGAATATCCTTTATATGTTCTCATCCATAGCCTAACCTTTTTTTGTTTATAGCGAGTATCATTGCCACTTTTGACATAAGAAGTATATGCTTCTTGTGTTAATAAGGCATGAGCTTTTTGCCACCCTTTTCACCTCGTTAAGACCTTTTAGCATACCCTTCTTCAAGGAATCCCCCTTTCATATGTTGAATTCCAAGCTTTGGTCTCTCATACCACATTGGTTTATAATAATCTAGAGCAATGCTTCTTGATTGTCTCCTCTCCTCCAACTTCATACCACATTGGTTTACAATACTCTAGAGCAATGCTTCTTGATTGTCTCCTCTCCTCCAACTTGTCATTCTTTATTGTTGGACATATAATGACTTAGGAGAACTATCTAGAAATTGGGTATTACCAAACTAGTCAATTATAAAGGGTTTCATGTTAAGTTCCACAAGTGTGGTGTTGTTTCTCTTATTTTTCTTGTTGCAAATCTCTTTAATGGCATTGTGTATTTGGTTTTTCTAAGTTCGTGGAACCAATATGTTATTCTTACTATTTGTAAGTCATGAGTTCGTTTTGATACCAACAATAAGAATATTATTATAAACACATAGTTTTGCCAAACTATTGTAATTAGAGAAGCAAAATGCTCTATAGTTCAAGTGAGGGGTGGGGATCTAACAACCCTTTGTGTTTACATGTGTATAAAATTGCATTGAATCTATCAACTCTGCATTTGAGATATATAATTTTGAGTTGCCTATATGGTCAATTTAGATGGATATATTCTAGTATGTTGTTGTTATTGGCATGCTCACATTAGAGCAATGGGAAAGAGGAAACTTTGAGATAGAGGTCAAGCTAACTTAAAGAAGGATTATCGGACTCTTGATCACATCTTTACTCTTTGAGCTATTATCTAGGAAGCTCAACAATAGTCTTATGAGGTCTAGTGTTGTTTTGTGGACTTAAGGCATTTGATTTGTGCTTAAACAATTTTTGTTTGAGAGGATCTATAGCATCAAATTATCAAAGGTAGTGAGTATGGCATCAATGTATTAGAGTTAGTGAGAAGTGCTATCATTAGGCTATACGAGATAGTAGTGGGACATTTTTCAATGACACACATGGTCTTTCGAACTATACTAGTAGCATTATTGGAGTCAAAACATGGGTGTCCTCTCTCTTTGACATTATATGGGATCTATATAGAACTTGGGGAGTTTCATTGGGAGAATATAGTCGGTACTGTTAGTTATATTTTGCACCATGTCTTGATATCACATCTTATCTTCTTTGATGATGTGGCACTTCTACAATCTACCTTCCTATCTCAATGGTTTTTAGAGATAGTGGCAATCTGGATATTTTAGCCCACTTTTTGTGATCATCACTTGCTTTTGTAAGCTTTTGGTCTTCAACACATCGAAGGATGCATTATCAAAACTTCACACATTCTTCAAGGAAGAACCAATTGATATCACAACAACCTAGTTTTATTTGGGTGTAAAACTACATTTTGCTTGAGAAGTGTGCCCTAATCACATATTTGTAAGGGATATGCATCCTTATTTGTGCTTGAACGCTAGTGCTTTTAGATCCATTTTCACGACATCCTCTCAATTTGACACTATTATTAAGCCCACTCTTGTATATAGTGTTGAGAATTAGGTAGGGCTAGGATTAATTCAAATTCTCTTCTTGATAATTACTTGTGAGCTTACTTCCTTTATTTATGTCTTCTATTTCTTAGCTTATTCTGTATTTCATCAAGTCAATTACCAAAACACAAGAGACACAAATTTAGGCTCTTAAAGCCTAGGCCAAAACCTCTCCCTCTTAGAGAGGAAAACCCACAAGAAATTCTTCTTATAGACTTTCAAATGACAGTTACCATGACCATAACACAAACCCTTGACCCTTGTATGCCTCCAGGACCTTGTCACTGCTTCTTCATTGGCTCCTTGAGCTGATCCTTCCTTTCTGCATCGTCCTGCACCGTCCTACACCTTTCTACACCAAGACTAGAGAGCTTGGTCTCTATCACTGTATTTCCATTTTCCAGCTGAGTGTAATCCTTAGGGACAGTCCTATGCACACCATGCATCTCCACTTGATCTGGCTGACTGATCTTCAAAGTACTCACGTCCTATCTCTTATGTATGTACACCAAAGTACTCAAAGTACTCAAAGTACACCATGTATGTGAGACAACCTTCTTCCTTCACTTATCAGTCTCCTTTTACTCATCAAAATGAAATCATTAACTTACACTTTTTACAGTTTTGTAGCTTCACTTATATCACAGATCTCTTGACCTATAACTTTACTTATATTACAGATTCCTTGTCCTTATCCTTCTACGCATCAACTTACAGATTTATTCTCCTTTTCTCGCACTTATATTAGTCCTGGAACTCTGCATTAAATCACAGAATTTTGTCCTGAATTCACCGCATGCTTATCACTGAAATCTAGACCGAAAATCACAAAGGAGTCGAAGTGTGAATATTTCTGAATATACTTAAACAAAAACCCTACTGTTAAATCCTTGATTTACTTCTCCTACTTACATAAGTTATTAATCTGAAAACTTCAGCATTAACATCGAAGTAAATACATTAACAACCTACACATACAGATTTAAACTGAGTAACATGCTCAATGACAAAGTGACAGACAAGGATTTTCTGGACAACTATCCCCTAAAAAAACCCAATGCGGGAAAACTAGTGCTGCTAGCTTTTGGAGGGTTTTTAATATGAAGCAGATTCTATGTACAATAGATCTAGGCACTAAACTGGTTAACCCGACAGAGAAATAAATTTGCAGCAATACCTCTATTCTAGAGACAGAAAAATTGACTGATTCACACCCTCAAACGAGATTTACAGAACTCAGTCTTTTCCAGCCTCTAGAAACCCCAACGCTGCTCTGAAGCCCTCTACATCAACCCTCCTGGCTTGCGTGAGCCTTTGCGCTACTAAGGAAGGGCCTGCGTCACCCTAGATTGGGTTACGCTGTCCCTGCGCTGCCTTAGCTAGGCCTGTGTCAGCCTTCTTGGCTTCCTGTTGCCTCTGCACTGCCTCTGTGCTGCCTTGGTGTGCTGCTTCTCTGCCCTTGTTGTACTCTTGGCCTGGGACTAGACCATCCCTCTCGCCAATACTGCCTGTCGCTGCAGCTGAAACACTTATGAAATTCTTAGCAAACCACGCCCTAGAATTCCAGCTTAGCTTCAGTGCTCTGCCAGTGTGTGTGTTCTCCAACTGACCCCAAGCCCTCTTCTTATACTTTTCTTGTTGAAACTTCAACGACCGTTATCTAATCTTGAACCTTGATCCGCGTCACTTAAGTCATTCTCATCACATGTTTAATTTAATTACCTTTAATCTTTTAATTTTCCTAAGTTAGAATTAGGGTCCTTAATTAAAAAGATTAATTAATTAAATATCTCTTAAACTGGATGGAATTTCCCAAAATGCTTTCTTGGTCTTGGAGATCTTATGTTCTCTAGTCCCTCCACAAAGTTTGGGAGGTAGAGCACATTTGATACTACCCCAACACCCCAAAATCTCAACACTCCCTCTTAGCGAGGAATGTGCTCTAGAAAAACATTTCACCCTGAAGTTCTGCACTGACCTTTGGTGTGGGTCTCCGCGCTGATGCTTGGCTTGCTGCCCTTCATCACTGCGCTGCTGCTGCTCTTTTGTACTCTTTCCCATGACTCTGCCACTGTCACTGCCACATCTGTATTGCAGCTCTCTCTGAAATTGCCGCATCGTGCTGCCCATAACACTGCCACTGCTAACTGCTGCATTGCAACTCAATTGTTGAGAGTAAGAACTGAAGGACTCCTGCCCAATCTTTGACAGACAAGTCAGTTGGGTTGCATCTCATCACTGAAGCTCCATACGCTGTTGCTCTGTGTCGTCCTTCAGAGGCTACTGCGCTGCTGCAACATTGCATTGTGTAAGCACACTTCCTTTGCACTGTTGTCCTCTACACTGCTGCTGCATATGCACTGCGCTACACCTGAAGCCTCTGCGCTGCTACAACACTGCACTGCATAAGCAAGCCTTCTCTGTGCTGTTGCCTCTACGCTAATGCTGCACTGCGCTGCTCCCTCTCCAGTGTGTTAGCTTCGGCCTCTGCTTCATCTGTGATCCTCTGCACCCACTGCTCTACTTGTCCTGCTATCGTCTTAAGGCTCCCGTAGCTCGTATGTGATCCAAGAGTTGGGCTACTCAAGGATTCTGCCACCACTCTGTCGCTGCTCTATAGATCAATATCGCCCCACTTTCATGGTTCATGACCGCTCATGGCTACGTCATCATCAAAGCCATCGTCTGCTACAACAATCTTGGAACTAGAAGCTTCCTTGTCCTTCTTCTTTTGAGAACAATTGCTGGTGAAATGTCCAAGTTCGTCGCACTAGAAACATTTGATTTTTGACAGATCATGCTTCTTTTTCCTTTGCTGCCTCTTTGTTGCCAAGGTTGCATCTTCCTCTTCCTCTTTCTTCACCCTGCTCGAACTGGTGCTATACTGCCTCTTGGTCATCCGGTGGATCTCCTCTTGTCGGAGGATAGCCCACATATTGTTGCAGTTAGGACGATCCACTCTGCCCAAAAGACTTGAGCGCTCATGGATATGTCATCATCGGAGCCATCGTCTGCTACAACAACCTTGGAACTAGAAGCTTCATTTTCTTCTTCTTCTGAGAACAATTGTTGCTGAAATGTCCATGTTTGCCGCACTGGAAACATTTGATCTTTGACAGATCACGCGTCCTTTTCCCTTGCTGCCTCTTTGATGCTAGGGCTGCATCTTCCTCTTCCTCTTTCTTCACCCTGCTCGAACTGGTGCTATACTGCCTCTTGGTCATCCGGCGGATCTCCTCTTATCAGAGGATAGCCCACATATTGTTGCAGTTAGGATGATCCACTCTGCCCAAAAGACTTTGGACAAACGTTTCCCAGTGTTCTGTGACATCATAGAGTGGTCCTCCCCATGACATCATCATCCACCTTCACCCCCATGCTAGTTAGCTGATCTTGGATCGACTGCAGTCTTGATAGGAAGGGATCAATTTCCTCTCTTGGACATCATGAATAACCTCAGCTGGTTCTCCAGAAGCATCTTTCTCTGGACAGACCTTCCTTGATACAATGTGGTTAGGGCTTCCCACATCTCATGAGCTGTTGTCTTCTCGCTAATTTGTGGAGCCACATGATCTTTAACCCCATCCATAATGAAGCGCTTGGCATGTGCCACTGCTTCATTGTGCTTCTCCATGACAGCCACATCGATTGGTGTAGCCAAGAATTTCTCTGCATGCTCTCGTATACCATAGGCCTCCAAGACTACCAGGATTCTGGCCTTCCAGATAGCAAAGTTGGACAGACCATCCAACCTATCCTGATCACATAGTCTGTGTGGAGCCATCTGCTCAGATATTTGTCGCAATAGATCCTCCTCTCTATACTAGAGACTCAGATCTAGTGTCCTTGGTGAGAAAGACACACTCTGCTCCCTCTGACAACTAACTCCCTCCCTTGGAAGTCTGCCAAACACAACGAATCAGCTCTCTTCGATCCTATAATCGATCTTCAAATTTCTTTGGCAGGAAATCTACTGAGAAGCTATTCTCCTCCCGCTTTTTGTCAATTTAGCTTAGGCTAAATTCTGCACCGGCATAATTTTCACTCCACCAACAACTGCTGAAGGTCTGCACCTCAGCTTCCGGTTCACGACACTTTGCACGACAATCAAATTCTGGGCTCCATCACCTTGGCTGGCCTCTGCGCAAGCAGACTGGCTCAACGCAGCGACTACACAACGTTGGCTGCTCCCGCGTCCCTCTGGAAGACTTTGCGCTGTCCGTCACCCAGATGGGATTGTTTCAACCCCTGGATGGCTCTTGCTGTCTCTACGTCCTTTTGCTGCTGCGCTGCCCTCTCCGGTTTATGTGCCGCTATTGTTGCTTTCTGCAACATAGATTTCTTCAACTGTCTTGTTGGATATCCAGCTTGATCTACAATCGCTATGATACCATGTGAAAATTTATGAATATACTTAAATAGAAACCCTACTGTTAAATTCTTGATTTACTTCTCCTACTTACATAGGTTATTAATCTGAAAACTTCAACATTAACATCGAAGTAAATACATTAACAACCTACACATACAGATCTAAATTGAATAACATGCTCAATGACAAAGTGACACACAAGGATTTTTTGGACCACTGTCCCGGGAAAACCCAATGTGGGAAAACCGGTGCTGCTAGCTTCTGGAGGGTTTTTATTTTTAAGCAGATTCTAAGTACAATAGATCTGGGCACCAAACTGGTTAACCCGACAGAGAAATAAATTTGTAGCAATACCTCTATTCCGAAGATAGAAAAATTGACTGATTCACACACTCAAACGGGATTTGTAGAACTCAGTCTTTTTCGGCCTCTAGAAACCTCAATGCTGCTCTGAAGCCCTCTGCGTCAGCCCGCCTGGCATGCGTCAGTGTTTGCGCTGCTCAGGAAGGGCCTGCGTCACCCTAGATTGGGTTACGCTGCCCCTGCGCTGCCCTAGCTGGGCCTAAATTAACCCTCCTGGCCTCCTACTGCCTCTGCGCTCCCCCTATTGGGCTCTTGGCTACTCTACGTAGTTGCTGCCTCTGCGCTGCCTTGGTCTGCTGCTTTTCTATCCTTGTTGTACTCTTGGCCCGGGACTAGACAATCCCCCTCGCCAATACTGCCCATCGCTGCAGCTGAAACACTTCTGAAATTCTTAGCAAACCACACCCTAGAATTCTAGCTTAGCTTTAGTGCTTTGCCAGTGTGTGTGTTCTGCAACTGACCCCAAGCCCTCTTCTTATACTTTTCTCGTTGAAACTTTAACAACTGTGATCTAATCTTGAATCGACGACTAAGATTAGAAGATGCTTGATCCGCGTCATTTAAGTTATTCTCATCACATGTTTAATTTAATTACCTTTAATCTTTTAATTTTCCTAAGTTGGACTTAGGGTCCTTAATTAAAAAGATTAATTAATTAAATATCTCTTAAACCGAATGGAATTTCCCAAAATGCTTCTTGGGTCTTGGAGATTTTATGTACTCTAGTCCCTCCACAAAGTTTGGGAGCTAAAGCACATCTGATGCTACCCCAACACCCCAAAATCTCAACACAAATTTTTTCTCTCTGTCTTTTCTGCGCAGTACACAAGGGTATATATAGTTGTTCCAACCAGTAAATTAACTGACCTGTCCATAGGTTATGAAGCCGACTTGATTGTCCACTGTTCATAGGCTGTCTTGAGATATTTCAACGCTGATCTGGAGCATTATGTGTCATGTATTCAAGCTTCATTTGGCAAGGTCTTGAGGCATACAAGTGTGACTCAACTCTTCATAAACATGACTCATTAATTTGTACATTTTTGACCAGAAGACAAATCCCTAATAGACATCATGAAGAAGTTTATTGACCTATAATAAAACCTTGCTCATGAAACCCATGAAGCAAGCATACCAAAAATATATATATTATTATCTTTGTCTTCTTCATTGCATAAATACATATTTACATAGTCAATATGAAGATCGATCCTAGTTACACTTTCCAACACTCCATCTTAACTAGGGAGGTATTCATAATGGTACATGTTCACTTTCATTTTGACGAATCTCATAAGAAGAATCGGATTGGTAATCACATCTGTATAGCATCATATCAACCAACATTGTCCTAGTGTAAGGCCTTGACTAACAACCCCATCTCTCAACGAGGCAATGGGCTACAATGCTGGCGAGACACATGACTTATAGACACTATAGTCATTGTCTCTCCAAGGTACATACTCCACCCAGGTGTTCCCAGAGTATGACCTTCTTGGACTATTCTTCTCTTGGGTAGTGAACACTTAAAGAATATCGGTCCCCGACTAGTTTTATCTTGAATTCCCTATATCATTCTCAGAGAGTATCAGATGCCAGATGATTACCCAATCCTCCATTCTGTCTTCCCAGGTGAAGACTAGAATGATGTGTCTATCCATTCTCTCCTCATGGCCGTCACTAAGACTTACGTCTGTTAGTCCTAGTCTAGTGCATGACACATGAATTAGAGAATCATATACGTCACTCCCTCTTAACTCAGGAAGGACATACTTCAAGTTTCTTCCAAGTAAGAAACTTACGACCAGGTTCCCTCTCAACCAAGGATCTGCAGCAGCAATGGTGAGACATCCAGTTGCTCATGAAGAATTCCTCCCCTCAGTGTCATGGATTTCAATATCAAGGAATCTTCAACTTTTGGCTTCATAGGGCACATATCATCCATCACTTTCATCCACGAGTCATGGCAACCATTAGAAAGTGATTCATTAGTCTTTCTCAGTTTACCTTCATGTCATGCTGCTTTCATTCGAACCATCTCCCAAGGATCTTACATCCTTCCACATGATTGGCAACCATGCATAAACTCATCCAGATAAACATATACATATGAATTTTTAAATCAAAGTTACATCAGTGATGATATTTCACCATGACATCTTCCTGTAGGCATTGACATCCTCTATTCAGATTGACACATCTCCTAAAGATATGTTTTGTCAAGGGTCATCTTGTTTACCATACTTCTATCATAGTCTACATATCTTCCCAGGATATCTCCTAGTCACATCTTCTTGGCTTCTGGATGATAATCGCCTCGTGACATGGTTGCACTTCATGATCTCTTCCTTGTTTTCTCCACACAACTTGATTCCCAGGAACTTTGAGTATCTAGTTCCTTGTTTGCATACAACCACCTCATATTCCATATGAGGAAATATTTAATTTCATCTATTAGTGGCAACCCGTGCGCCAAAAGAGATCTTCCTTCCATAAATCATACTTCTAAAGGTAGAAGCTCATCACCTGCAACCACATGACATGACTTCACAACATCCAGTGTCAGCATATATATATGTACCTCATCCTTTTTCTTTTGGGTCATCCTGCAACAATTTTACTAGAATGAAGAACTTCATCCCCTTGACCTGCTTCATCAATATGTCATCATATCCTAATCCTAGAATTTTGTAACATAGAATTCTCGATGAAACCTTTTGCTTTCTTTCTAACCAATGAATCCATAGAGAACTCCATTAGAAAATGTCAGCACTTGTTTCCATATTGATTATTGAATGATGACCCTTGATCTAGATGACTATCTTCCATCAATGTTGTTATTGGTGAGGTTCCCAGGAGCTACTTTTTCAAGTGCTCCTTCCATGCTTCTATTATGATGCTACTAGTATACTCTGCTTCCTATCATACTATTTTACAACCAACAGAAATCACTTAAAGAGAAAGGTGATCTCAATCATAATAGAGGTCTTTCACTTCTCCTTTTTTAGATTTGTTTGCATCAGGTTCTTCCCTTTCATCTGTGACATGGGCTTCTTCCTTTTTCCTCTTGTCCTTCCCAGATTTAGAACAATCCCTTTTATACTGCCTAAGTTCATTGCATCCAAAGCATCATACTTTGTCCATATTTCTTGTTTTATTTTAAGGACCAAATTTTCCTTTCTTCCTTTCTTCCTGGACATGGCTGCAAAGGCTTGATTCCCTTCACTTGATCCTGTATCAGCTTTGGCTTTCAATGTTGTTTCCTCTATTTTACATAGAGACCATAGATCTTGGAATGGTGTTGCTTCTTTCTTCCCATATAAGCTTGAAGTGAAGTTACCCCATTCTTTCGGTAGATCATTTAGTACCACTGTAGTAATCTCACTATTAGACATTACTTCTCCCAATTCTTGTAGTTGGTCTCTAATTTCAGAAATCCTCATAAAATATGAAGTGATTCCTTCCTCTCTTGACAATTTCATCTTGTATAGTTCATGTCTCAGAGAGATTGCTTCTTCTGTAGTACTCATAGAGAATAACTCCACCATTTTTTCATATATTTCTTTTGTAGTTTTCATTTTTGATACATAGGGTATGAATGAGTTCTTAATGGATTCTATGAGAATCCTCTGGGCTTTGATTTCTCCTTTCATGTACTGGGCATGAGCTGGAGCATCTTCTTTTGGGGGTTGAATTGTAGATCTTTCGATGTAGCCCATAACTTCGTCTTCGATTAGATTCAAATCTGTCCTTTTCTTCCATGCACTAAAGTTTGATGACCCAACCAATTTGTTGCTCTCTTTGCAATAATTCATTTTGACAGATTTAGATAAGGTTACATATACTTACTTGAGTAGGGTGTCTTCCTCCTTATAGCAGCTTCCTTGATGAAGATGAAGTTAGGAACTCCTTCGTAGAATGAATTCTCCAATGTAGATGTTGGATTCTTAATGAGAGAGGATGTCTTCAAAATGATGATGTCTTCAAAGGTGTTGGATATTTAAGGATGGAGCTTGATGATGTGCCTTCCAACAATGTCTTCAATGTCATAAATCTTTGATGGGAATGATTATTTGCATGATAAGTGGATCCTTTGAATGATATTGAAGAACCTTCCTTGCAAACTGATCTGACTTTTTAACACAAACTTTGACCTTGACTTTGATCCTTGCTTCCTTGAGTGTCTCCATGTCAAGTAGCCCTTGTCTTCAACACCTTGGCTCTGATACCATGTTGAGAATTAGGTAGGGCTAGGATTAATTCAAATTCTCTTCTTGATAATTACTTGTGAGCTTACTTTCTTTACTTATGTCTTCTCTTCTTAGCTTATTATGTATTTCATCAAGTCAATTACCAAAATACAAGAGACACAAATTTAGGCTCTTCGAGCCAGGGCTAAAACTTCTACCTCTTGGAGAGGAAAACCCACAAGAAATTCTTCTTATAGACTTTCAGATGACAACTACCATGACCATAACACAAACCTTTGACCCTTGTATGCCTCCAAGACCTTGTCACTGCTTCTTCATTGACTCCTTGAGCTGATCCTTCCTTTCTGCACCATCCTACACCTTTCTACACCGTCCTGCACTGTCCTATACCTTTCTACACCGTCCTGCACCGTCCTACACCTTTCTAGACCAGGACTAGAGAGCTCAGTCTCTATCACTGTATTTGCTTTTTCTAGCTGAGTGTAATCCTTACTGAGATATCACCTTGTTAGGGACAATCCTATGCACACCATGCATCTCCACTTGATCTGGCTGACTGATCTTCAAAGTACTCATGTCCTATCTATTTCAAACCATGTATTTTAGACAACCCTCTTCCTTTACTTATCAGTCTCCTTTTTACTCATCAAAACGCAGCCCTTAACTTACACTTTTTACAGTCCTGTAGCTTCACTTATATCACATATATTTTGACCTGTAGCTTTACTTATATTACAGATTCCTTGTCCTTATCCCTCTACGCATCAACTTACAGATTTATTCTCCTTTTCTTGCACTTTGTATCAGTCCTGGAACTCTGCATTAAACCACAGAATTTTGTCCTGAATTCACCGCTTGCTTATCACTGAAATCTAGACCGAAAATTAGAGTGGAGTCGAAGTTGTATCTCTGTCTTTTCTGTGCAGTACACAAGGGTATATATAGTTGCTCCAACCTGTAAATTAGCTGATTTGTCCATAGGCTATGAAGCCGACTTGATCAGGGGTTTATGAGCCGACTTGTCCATTGTTCACAGGCTGTCTTGAAGAGATATTTCAATGCTGATCTGGATAATTATTTGTGTCATGTCTTCAAGCTTCATTTGGCAAGGTCTCGAGGCATACAAGTGTGACTCGACTCTTCATAAACATGACTCTTTAATTTGTATATTTATGAATAGAAGATAAATCCCTAATAAACATCAAGAAGAGGTCTATTGACCTATAATAAAACCTTGCTCATGGAACCCATAAAGCAAGCATACCATATATATATATATATATTTGTCTTCTTCGTTACATAAATACATAATTACATAGTCAATATGAACACCGATCCTACTTACACTTTCCAACATATAGTTGGGAGTTTTGGGTGCCCAATGTGAGGTTCATTGATTAGGCGCATATGGAGAGAGTTTAGACCATTTCGCTCCAACCTCAAACATATGAAACATTGCAAATAGATTATCCCTGAAAATATTATCCAAGTCACTTTTGGAGCCCCCCTGATTTTGATAGTATCCTTAGGCCGATTTCTTATTTTCATAGACAATGATCTGTTGATGACTCAGTATCGTGATGATGAAGTTATTCATACCTAGCTCTTTGTTCTTTTAAGGAGGTTTACGTTTGTGATCTTTCGAGGAAGAGGGGATGTTGGTGTTCTAAGACCTCTCTACTTTTTTAATGTGAGTATCTCCATTGGTCATCTCCTTGATACTCTTTGGATGCCCTTCCTCACCTTCAACCCCTAAAAGGGGAATTTAATAGGGTGATTAGGGAAGACATATATCCATGGATATGTTTAAGTTTTTTGGGCTTCTTCCTCATAATCTCTTAATTGCAAGCTAGCCTTTTACGCATAATATTTCTTATAACAAATGGATGGTCTTATTCTTTCCTGGTTAATCTATAGCATGGTCACGTGTTCTTAACTCTTTGGCTTGTAATTGCAAAATATAGCACCTTAGTGCAAAGCCTCACTAAGCAATCTAGATTGAGAGCAACAATGGGAATAGCTGCCATTGTCACCTTATCAACTATTCCCATGCTATTTTGTGGTCGGATACTATCCCCACTAGGGAGGCTTTTGTAATAGATCTGAGGGATTAGGCAACCCAAGTCGCTTACGCTAACTACCCCCTAATGGTTTTGCTACAAGCTTCACCTAAGGACAGATATTCATATATTAGGGTTTCGGGTGATTTAAATTATAATTTCTAGACAGTGAGTTCAAAGGGCCCTATGGCTAAATCTAGAGGTCTTAGTAAGTCCTAAATAGCCTCAAATAGGTTCCCAAACATATGCAATCTGAAAATTACACATTATTGTTATAAACTAGGGTTTTAATCTATGTTACCGGATCCATCAGGCCTAGTGGCTGGATCCACGGATCCCTGGATCAGAGACGGATTCAGATCCGGATACACAAAGATCCGCCCAAGACGTCAGCACAAAATTCCAAATTTGATGTTAGCGCAAAATTTCGAAATGAAAAATTCAGCGGACAAATAACTCGATAATGGAAAAATTAGCGGAGCGAATAATTAAAGAGGGAGTTGGCTGCCATAGTTCGTTAATTATTCTTTGTTGACCATATTATAAACTTTAACGGAAGATTATAAGCTACCAACTTTGGATATTTAATTAATTTTTATGTTTATAACTTTATTCCAAAGTGTAAAAAAGTGAATTTCATAAAATAAGTTTAATAATTCCTTGTTGATCATATTAAAAACTTTAATAATTCCTTGTTGACCATATTATAAACTTTAACGGAAGATTTTGATATATTAATTAATTTTTACGTTTATAACTTTATTCCAAGTGTAAAAAAGTGAATTTCATAAAATAAGTTACATAAAGTTTGCTTAATAGTCATTTAATTTAAATATAATAAATAGTAATTAATGTTTGAATATTATGATATATTAATTCTAATATTATTATTATATTTAAAATCTAAAATAGATGCTGTAATTTTTTTATTTTATATAAATTTAATCAAAGTTTGTAAATAATATATACATTTTGATATTATTCATTTAATAAATATTTTTATAAGTATTATATATAAAAACTATATATTTAAAAATTAATATATGCTTTTATTCTATTTTTATATAAATTTAATTTTTAAAAATTATAAGATATTTTATGTTGTTTGTACTTGCCGTATCTGGATCTTGGCTTTTCAAAAAACTGGCAGATTCATATCTGAATCCGTATCCGTATCCGAATCTTGGTAACTTAGGTTTTAATGAACAAAATTAGAGCATACAAATATTTATAATAACAATGATAAAACAAACCTAGAATCTATGAGGAGGGATATGTGCCATATTTAGTCGTTGTGGTTGTGGGAGACGCAGTTTCTGCTAGGAGGGCTTAGCACCAATTTTGGGTAATTCTGGCAGGTCGGAATTAGCCCAAACATTCCGGGTTTTGTCAGTCAAGGGTCAAGGAGTTGGCTCCTAATTTTGCAGAATTTTTGGGGGAGTTTTGGTGCCCCAAACAGCAGAATTATTTGGCAGCGAATGGGGAGGAGCGAGCTGAAATTTTGGGTCCCGGGTGGTTGGTAGAATTTGCCAAAACCCTTTCTGGGTTTTTCTGGGTTCGTAGTGGAGAGCCCAAGATTAATTTGGCATAATTTTCTGAGCACTTTTGGAGGCTCAAACAGGGATTTATTCTAGCCAGTGGTTGCAGAAATTCCAGGGTCAGCACAACACATTGAGGAGAAGTCTTTCCTTTGCATTTGGGCATCATTTTTCTCACTTGGGATTGTCTAGCCTGCTTTGGCAAGCCCAGGTGCACACATTCCATGCATTGTACTGTCCTCCTGATAATTAAATAGCTCAGTTTGGCGCAGTTCTGGTGCAATTTTATGGGTGTTTAATTGTTGTTCGAATTTTTCTGTGTTGCATGTGTATTTTTCTTAATATCACCGTTAATTTTTCATTTGGAACATTACATATGTTATAATTTATAAATATTAAATATTTTTTAAATTATAATATATATGAATTTTGGAAATCTTCTATGTTACAACAAGAAAAATAAATCATTTAAAGACTTAAACATGAACATTCACTTTGAAATTTCAAATTTGATATCAAATGGAAATTGCAATTTACATATTGAAATGAAGACAATAACTCCCTTCGAGAAGAAAACCAAAGTAGATTATAAAATTAATATATCTGTTTAAAGAACTTTAAACCATAAAAGCACATTCCTCACATATGGATACTGCTGAATAAATAAAGAACTTAGTATCAAAGTGTTGTGTTGAGTGTGATGAAATATTTATATTATATGGGTATTGACATTGTGGAGAAATTTATTAGAGTGGAAGAAATGCAAGGAAATTAGCGAACACTTAAGATAGCAAAATGTACTTTTTAAAGTGCATATATACTTCAGGCTTCATATGACTTGTACTTAATGGTATTTCTATGTTTTTTTAAATGCATATATCTTTCTTAAGATGACTTGTACTTAATAGTATTTCTGTAAAAGGATGTTGTATTTCAGTTAGAGGCATGCATTACTAAGTAGTGATTATATCATTAAGAAATAAAATCCAGGAACTAATTCATGGCAAAGAAATTTAAAAAACCTGTACTTTTGAAATGATGGGACTTTATAAGACCTTAGAACTTTAGATTTGAAATGTTTTACTATGATAGGAATTTTGATAAAAATCATGGCAAAGAAATTAAAAAAGCATGTACTTCTTTTGAAATATGATGGGACTTTAAGACCTCAAAACTTCAAATTTGAAATGTTTTATTAAAGGAATTTTTTTCTCTTGCCTGACGCCACATAAGAACCTGTAACGCACCCATTTTCAGGGTTCACACACCCATTTTCGGGGTTCGGCGAACCCATTTAAGCAAACAAACCCAGACCACAAGTATTGAGTACTCAGTTCTTATGGTAAGAATCTCGTTCGTATGGGTGTGTCTGGGAAGTACCCACTCCAGCACCCGGTTCATGGGGATGAGAACCCGGGACGGGTTTGCGAACCCATGCTACAGAGGTTGATGGCCTTAGATGGATTACTTCTTCCTCCTCTAGTTCTGTTTGTCAATGTTTGTCACTTGCATTCAACTTGTAGAGAAGAAACTTGCTGAAACAGGCAGAAAAAATGAGAGAACCCACAAAAAATTGCTTTTACATACAAACTAGTGTAATCTATCCTTGATTCATGATTTGAAATCATAATCTGTACTAAAATTGCAAGTTTGAATTGGTGAGCTTTGGGTAATCTTGTTTGGAGGCCAATCTGATTCAAACTTCGAAAATTGCTATGTAAAGCATGATTTCCGGTTTACTGGTCTTATAGTTGCTTATGGGTAGCTTATCTTATAGAAAATAATTCCTGCTTTATCTGGGTTTACTTTGAAATATCTATCATATTTGAGCAGGTAGCCCTGTTGTCAATGATCTGAAAGCTTGGGTTTATCTTGATGAATTTAGGATATTGGAGTCGCTTATAGGAACCTAATTCTAGAGCTTGTATTTTAATCAAAAGTTTAAAATAACAAATAATTGCATAAGATAAAAGCTTCTATTTGCCTATTTGTTTAAAATGCAAGAGTTTTAAATTTGCTAAGATGAAATCATAGTTTTGCTGTAGGGGGAATGAGTAGCAGTAAAAACATTGGATAATCTTCTCATTGCAAACGTGGTGCATGATCATGTATGAAATATGTTGAAGTAAAGTTCTCAATTTTCAGTGACTTATATGATATTTTACAGCGAGAACTATATACTACTACCTTTTGGTACTGAATTCGTGATGTTTGTTACAAACAGGAGCTTTCATCTGCCAAAGCTAAACTCAATCAAGAGATCACTTCCATGAAACAAAAACTGTTGTTCATTGATAAAAGGGGTCCAGAACTAGAAGCCGAAAAGAAAGTGGCAGCTGCAGCAAGAAATTTCAAGGAAGCTGGGCGGGTTGCTGCTGAGGCAAAGGCATTGAGCTTGGAGAAGGACGATGTCAGCCATAACATGGAGAGGGCTTTGTCAGATTTGCAGAAGCTGGAGGAAGAAATAAAAGACAAAGTTACTGAGTTGCAGGAGGCTGAAAATCTCATTATTTCAAAGGATAGAGATGCAGCAATGGCAAGATGTGAGAGACTTAGATTAGTTGCTGCTTCTGCAAGGGAGGAATGGTCTGCAGCACTTGAGGTTGAAGATATCGAAGAAGCAGAAAATTTGCTTGCAGAGGCAGAAGCTGCAGATTCTGAAGCTGACAAGCTTCAAGAGGTTTGCAACTTTGATGGTGACCAGTTCATTAAGGTTTCAAAGCAATTCATGTCTGTTGCTATGGCTAGTACTCTCATGGGTAAACAGTTAACAGAGAAAAATACTTGTGTTCAGACTTCCAGTGAATAATTTGATATCTCCTCTTAGAAATGGTCGGTGTTTTTACCATATTTTTGGCTTGTAGGTTGTCACCATTTTGAACCTCCAATGTTTATTGTTATACATGTAATTTAATATTAATTTTGGGTACAGGAAAATTTAGATTTTCTTTTCCTGTCATAAACCACCTTCATTTTCTCTTTACATTCTGCTTTCTGTATTTTTCTTTGTAGTAGATTCGCTTTCTTGAGGAATAAAATTCAATGACTTGTGCCGTGTTTTTGTGAACACAGTTCTACAACTTTGATAGATGGGTAGTAGTAATTGTCCATTTGCTGCATTTAGTGTACGGTGTGCACTGATGTTTACTACAAAGAATCTAGCACTACAGATTATCTTTTCATGGCTTCCAAACAGATAATGTCTGTGTATCTAATGTTAGCAACAAAGTCTGCCCAGTTGTTAAATAATTAAAGGATTTCATCTGAACTTTGACATCCTAATTGCATTTTTTGGATTGAACACAGGGATCTGAATTGTTTGTACCACATAATGGTGCTTTGCTGCTCAAGTTACCAACATTGATAATTGAGCCTTAATATCTTAGGACTCCAATTGGAGACACCTTCTCTGTTTCTTTGGAACATGCTTTAAATATTTATTGAATAAAACAATAATAGAAGAGCACATATAACAAAAAGATGAACTGGAAACAGGCTATTGCCAGGGATACAGAAAAAGTGCTGAAAACACTAAGCGGAAAATCTAAAACTAGATCCCTAAGAAACCACGGTTCCCCATGAACAACAAAGCAGGGGAGAACCATGCAGACACAGGACCCAGAGACATCCCTTTATAGATTCACAGGCCTTCATGAAAAGGAGCAGCATGAGTTTGTTAAGGAAGCCGGTAGCATAGAGCAAAAGAAACCATCCCTTTACACAATCACATACAGTATGCAAGGGAGCAGCATTTGTGTAGGAAAAAACAACCAGCAATCCATCCCTCACATACTGTCGATAGAGTGTGCAGAGAAAGACACCCCAAAGCTACAAGTAGGAATGAAATTGCTGAAATCACACACAACTGGACACCATGGGTTTTGGAGAAGTCCCTAGGCTGCTGCCCAACTTTGAAACCCCTTACACAAGGATATGGGTCAATAACCAAAAGATCAAACTGGGATCTTCTGCAACGTATCCACTATCATGAAACTGTAGTGCAATGAAAATGCAAAAATCACTACAAGCTCACAGATGATATCATTCGACCTGCTGAAATGAAGCAGCAGAATAACACCACCCACCAGCTGGCAAGAAACAACATATTGAACCTGCCCAAACTGGAATGCAACCACATCAGAAAAAATGGTTAGTCCAGAAAAACTGTACTTCTGTAGCACTTCTGCTACTTGAACTGGAGAAACACAAAGAACATTTTGTTTAAACAACTACGATAATAAGAAAGCATTGCATGCAACTCTAAATATCCGTCCATGTTATTCACAATATGTAAAAAAAGGACTATCTTTTTTTCTTTCTTTTTTTTAAAATCATGGTGAATTGGTAACTCGTTCGAGTAATTTGGGCAAGGCCCAAGCTCAAAACTAGTGTCTGCCACTATAACACCAAGAGTATATCCAACAGCCCGTAAGCCAGATATACTAGGAATATATGACTTCGCAAGAGCCAAGACTCCACAAGGATGGGGGAGCCTACTGCTTGAGCCTTCTCACAACGGGCAAAGATTCCCACCCATTGTTGATTTTCTAGTGCTAATTAGACAAGCACAATTTGCTGCAACTGATAATTATTTCCAATGATATATGATATTGCTTTAACACATTCCAGATTATCATTAAGAAATTATACTTCAGAAAATTCAACTGTAAATGCAATAAAAGTATAAAGATCACAGTAGAAAATCCATGCACAATAGACACCAAAATATTGTCCTAGAAAACCCAAACTCGGGAGAAAACCCAGCAATCTTTTCTAGGAGAAATTGTTCAATTCAATAAGAATACAATCTGATAATCTCAAGTCAAACTTGGTCAACCCAGACCAAAATCACAGCACTGGTCAAACCTGGTCAAAGAGGCCGAAATTTGGCCTTCTGCAACTGTCCATAAATTTGGTCTACCTCTGCCCAAAACTTGGTCAAATTGCCCAAATAGAGCTCGGTCAGACTGCTCAGAAACTTGGTCAAACTGCCCGGACAGAACTCGGTCAAACTGCCCAGAAACTTGGTCAAACTGCCCAGAAACTCAGTCAAACTCTGCCCAGAAAAGCTCAGTCAACACATGTCAAACAAACCTCAGAAAAACTCGGTCAAAACTGGTCAACACTGGTCAAACTTCAGAACTTAGAAGTCTTCCTCCTTAACTCACACATGTGAAGATAAGAATAGAAGATGTGTGATCCGAATTGTCCAAAAGTGAGGCTGAATTTGTATTTATATTGGTCAAAAGAGGTGGCTTTTGACCAAGGGTCACACCCATTCACGGTTAAATTTCCATGAAACTCTGCAACTACGTAGATGAATAACTGAAAACTGAAACTAGTTTACTTTCGCCAAGATATAGAGTTTTTTAGCAATTCATATGCAATGGAATAAAAACACAAAGATAAATACACATGCAAAAATTGACACACTTTTCTCAGGAACCCAATAGAAAAAAAATTCTTGCTTGATGTGGCTATTTTATTGATTGTCCTTGGAGCAATTGAATCTATTACAAAGCACTTTGTCTCTCATGAGAAAGCATTATGCTTCTCTCACAAATCTCAGCTAATACAATTGATCTTGGCCTTCCTTGATCAAAACTTGATCTTGTTTCCTGCACACAATTGATCCTTCTGCAGCCTCCTTGATTTGCTCTGCAAACCCGGTTGTCTTGCCTCAATGTTGCTCCCCGTTGGCCTCCTTATCCCTTGCATTGATATCCTATTTTCTAGCGCACTTCCAGGCCATATTTCTTAGCGCACTTAAGCTCTTATGTTTTAGGACCCCAACTCCTTTTTGCGCGCAACCAATCAGCTCCTAAATCCTAGCACACTTGTGCTCCTTTTCTTTAGGACACAATTCTTGAACTCCACAATCAAGGTTCTCTCACACTAGCTCGTGAGCTCTGTCTTGTCACAATCATTCGTGCACAAAACAATTGTAATTTACTTGTGCCTTCGTCCTTCATTTATAGATTATCCATGCTAAATTAGGCTAGTTCAAATATAGAACTCAAGCTCTGATAGCGAGTTAACTGAGAGTGGTACTCGATCTCCTTCCAATCATCATTGGAATTGTTAACTCGTGCTCTCTCCAATCAACACTAGAGATCTAACTTGCTCTTCCTTCAATCAAGAATGAAGAACCAACTTGTTCTAACTGAACTCGATTTGCCAACCAATCCTATAGTCAAACTGATGAAGGCTTCCACTTAACTAAAGATCCAACTCTATGCATGAACTTGAACTCGTGATGATTATTCCCATAAAGTGGAAATTAACTCACGACAACTAAAGTCTATCTTCTAAGGACAACTCGAGGTCTTCACTGGCTAAGGCACAAGCCAAAAAACCTTGCTCGCTACATTTTTAACAATCCCTCTTAGCGAGGAAGGTACTTCTGGAAGAACCTCATCCACCTGAATTTGTCTTCAACACTACTACATTGTCTACTGTTGCAACTACTCCCTCTGAACTAAAAGACTTCTCTGCTTTCTCCTGTGGAATTTGGCCTGAGGACCTATTCTTTCCAACCATGCTCTGTGAGTCTACCACCTTAGTCATAAGTTCCATGTACCCTGTGTATTTTTGTGGTTGCTTACTCTACCTGAATGTGGTACTGGGAGATCCAACTCTCTCTTGATCTCCCCTAAACAAATCTTTTGCCCACTTGGCTCGAACTCTCCCTATATTGGGAGTCACTGACCGAGTGGTTGCCTCCACTCGCCCTGGGCTCTGCTCATCATCATCCTACTATTTGGCCCAACAGCTAACTAGCCCAAAATTAAACTGAGACACTGGTTGGGGCTCCATCTTGAGTAGCTTCTTCTTAGGTACTCTAACGTTCTCTTGCTCTAAGGACTCCCTCGGTGCTTTGCTCTTTTCAACCATCACTTCTCTACTCTACGCACTTCTTGCTCAAAGTTGTGCCTGTCTCTACCTGAAACTTGTAGAGATTCTTCATCCTAATGCCTATCTGCTTCTTACATCCAGAAGCTAGGTGCTTGAGGTAAACCTTACCTCTGCTGAAGATGGCAACATAACCCTTGTCCTCAAGGGTAGCTACCGAAACAAGATTCTTCTCTAGTCCCAAAACATAGAGGAAAACTCTGAGATGGATAGGATTACCTTACTCCCTCTGAAAACTGATGGTACCAACTCCTCTAGCTGCATACGTGCCATCATCTCCTAGCTCAATCTGAAACTGCATGTCCTTCTCCTTTAGGTGGCTGAAATTCTTCTTGTTCCCGGTCACGTGGAAGGATGCTCCTTAATCAATATACCACACAATGTTGTCTACCGAGCTTGCCATGCAAGCTATCAATGAGAAATATTTCTCGAGCTGGGAAGAAAACACATCTACCTCCGTTGATGTAGCTACATGATCCTTACTAGAGTCCTCCTTCTGATTAGGACACTTAGTAGTATAGTGTCCAAACTCATGGCAATGGAAGCATTAGATCTTGCTCAAATCCTTCTTCTTCTCGCCCTTTTGACTAGACTCAACCTCTCCTTGGCCCTTCTTACCCCTGGCTCTGTTGCCTTTGCTTGTCAGGGCAAAGTTCTCCTCGTCCTTTGTCTTCGTTGATCTACCATCTCTTGTCCTCTTTGAATTTATTCTTGAATGCAATCACTCCATAACCTTTCCCAACTGCGAAAATTTTCTCTGCTACTCATTGCATCATGGAAACTATACCAAGACTTATGGAGTTCCAGAAGCGCAAGTGATCCGGATTTATGCAGGAACGCAACAGAATAAACACATAACCATAAATACAGAGATGCAGCGGAAATAACACTTCATTTCATTAATATCAAAGAACTGAAATTTGCTTACAGACAGAATGGAAATAAAACTAGCTAGGGCATCGGTAGCTATCTCTGAGAAGAGATGTGGTGGCTACAGACCTCTGAACTGAGTTACAATGAGGCTCAAGGGCCTATTTATTATTGAGAAACAATGGAGAGCCCTCAACATCCCAAAACCTAACCCTAGGAGATGAAGCGCCAAAACTATGGGCCCCGTTTGGGTAAATTGGTGTTTCAACTTCCCAGGGACGTAACTTTGGCATACTATCTCCATTTGACGCACATGATACATCATTAGAAAGCTCTATCCGAGGACTACAACTTTTGTGATGATTTTGATGATAAAAATGGCAACAAATTTAATACCCAAAAAACGTTGTTTAGGGCCTCAAAATGGCTCCGAAAGTTCAGGACCCGAAAAACTGCTAAAAATAGTAAGTTATGCCAAAACTGAAAAACTGAAAGAGACAATGGTGGGGGCCCAAGTGGAATAGGCGGGTGGCCACCAATATCCACCTGGATCATTCCTCCCCCCTTAGGAAGCAATGGTTCCCATTGCGTTAAGTTCCTCCATGAGATGAGGAAATTTCTGCTGAACTTGGTCCCTGGTGAACCACTTTCCTTGGTGCAGGAGTTGGCCAGCTTTGACAACCCGATATAGTTGGATCTTCTGCTGGCGAGTGTTCTTGATTTGCATGTCCATGATGCAATCTGTGGTGGCCTGTTCCATGCAGTCTGGATTTAACTCAGTTGGTGTGAGTTGTTCCGCAATGTTCGAGGTGTCCAAGAGAGGTGAAAGTAAGGACGAAGGCGATCCACATTGAAGATCAAGTATCACCAAGGAATGGTAGGAATACTAAGCTCGAAGGCATTGTTACCATGACCTTGGTGATGTGTACGACCCACATTCCGAGCGGGCGAAGCTTGCGGTGAGGTCCAGTGGAGGCGCTCCTTCTCGCAATGCGACGGCGATTGCCGCTCACCGGAAGTTGTGTGGCACCCGTGTTGATCATGGCGCCGTTTGTACTTCGCATTGGCTCGTCCAACATATCATGAACTCGTTGGCGGATGTGTTGAATGCGCTCGATGAAGCTACTTGCTTTGTCGCCTGCATCGGGACGTGCGCCGAATCGGCCTGAGCAGCTGCAAACGGCATGGCTATGTCAATGGGACATAGTGGTCGGAATCCCAAGCCCACCTGAAAGGGGCTATGGCCAATTGAACTGTGGAGAGCCCGGTTATAACTGTGTTGTACATAGGGGAGGCTCTCGTCCCATGTGCGTGGATGCTTTGAGTTGTACATGCGCATAATGTGTACAATCATTCTGTTGACTACCTCTGTCTGGCCATCTGTTTGGGGATGGAAAGCTGTGGACTTGGTGAGCTTTGTGTCCAACATTGACCAGAGGCTGGACCAAAATGTGCTGAGGAACCTGCTATCTCGATCTGATATGATAGACTGTGGGATCCCCAAGTGCACCCACACTCGTTCAAAGAAGAGTTTAGCAGTGGCTTCTGCTGTGATATTCTTCTTACAGGCCGCCATGATGGCCATCTTCGAGAATCTGTCAACGACCACGAAAACACAATCATTTCCATTCTTAGTAGAAGGCAGGCCCGACATGTAATCCATGGAGATGGATTCCCACGGTCGACTAGGGGTAGGTAGTGGAGTATATAGGCCTTGCTTCTTGATGGTCGGTTTGGCAATGGCACAAGCAGTGCAGGATCTGATGTGCTTCTCGACATCCTTTCGAAGGTTCGGCCAATAGAAATACTTCTGTAGTATTGCTACCGTTTTCTCGACCCCGAAATGCCCAGCGACTCGACTGTAGTGTGCTTCCCATATCATCTTGGCACGCTCGCTTGAAGGAACACAAAGGTGTCCCAGGTGACATAAAAGTGCCTCTTGGAGGTGAAAATTTGGAACTTGTGTGCCCCCTAAGAGTGCCTTGTAAGTGTGGCCGAATTCTGGGTCACTCTCATAGAGAAGCGGCCAATCAGAAGTCTCGTGCCCACAAGAGTTGAGCACAGTGGTGAGCGCCACGATCGGTGGTCGGCTGAGGCAATCTGCAACATGATTGGTGCTACCCTTCTTATACTTGATGTTCAAATGAAACTGTTGCAGATATGTAGACCACTTCTGATGGCGATCATTCTGCAACTTCCCTTGTGTCTGTATGAACTACAGGGGCCTGTGGTCTGTGTGGATGATTGTTTCCTTCCCCAAAATGTAATGCTTCCATTGTCGACAAGCTTGCACAATGGAGTACATTTCTTTGTCATATGTGGGGTACTTGCGAACTGTGTCAGACAATGTCTCACTGTGAAATGCCACTGGATGTCCCCGTTGAGTAAGAACTGCCCCAATAGCATAGTCAGAGGCATCTGTCTCGATCTCAAATGGCTGTTGCAAGTCTGGTAAAGTGAGCACTGGGGCAGAACAGAGGTGGTTTTTCAGTTCTGTGAATGCCTTCTGTTGAGGTTCCGACCAAAAATTTTTTGCTCTCGCTCCTCCCTTGGTGACTTGACTCAAGGGCCAAGTGATATGAGAGAATCCCAACACGAACCTCCGATAGAAATTAGCAAGACCCAGAAAGCTGCGAAGCTCTGTTATAGTGGTTGGGGCTGGCCAATCCCGAATGACTTGGATCTTGGCTGGATCCACATGCACCCCCCCTTCATCAATAATGTATCCCAGATATTGAACCTGGGTCATGCCAAAAGTGCACTTCTCCAAATTGGCACACAACTTGTGTTGCCGCAGTGTTTGGAGGACTTGTCGGATGTGGTGAAGGTGCTCTTCCCAAGTCTTGTTGAAGATCAGAATTTCATCCAAGTACACCACTACAAATGAGTTGGTGAATGGCCGCAAGATGTCGTCCATCATCCTCATGAAGGTTGCGGGAGCATTCGTCAACCCGAAAGGCATGACCAGCCATTCAAAAAGGCCCTCCTTAGCTTTGAAGGCAGTCTTCCACACATCAGAGGGTTCAATTGGTACCTGGTGATACCCAGACTTCAGGTCGATCTTACTGAAATATTTTGCACCTTGGAGTTGGTCCAGAAGGTCATCAATCCGTGGGATTGGGTACCTATTCCGGCAGTGATCTTGTTCAGCGCCCGATAGTCAATACAGAGTCTCCATGTCCCATCCTTCTTCTGTACCAACACGACTCCAGTTCCTGTGGCGATGAACTTGTCCGATGTGACCCGCAACAGCCTCTTGAATCGCCTTGACGGCATCATTTTCCGGCACCGGTAGCCGATAGACTCGTCCATTGGGTAGCCAAGACTCGGGGGTCGATCAATTCCGGTGCTTGGACCCGACAGCAGAGGAACCCCCGTGTGAGGTGAAGATGTCCCCGTACTCCTCCACAACCTTATCCATTTGTTGTTGTTGTGTAGAGGAGCCCTGTCTGGAGGTCGTGGCCACAGTCTTCTTCTTGCCCTGGGGGCGGATCATCAGGAAAACGAATTTCCTGGTTTGGGAAATGAGCTACTACATTGTTTTGCAGTAACCAAAGAGATAGTGGCAGGAGGTGGTACCTATGGTATCCTGTACAACTTATTTCCCAAAGTAACAATAACAGCACGAGGCCGAGACTCATACACAGCATGACGCTTCCACAAGTATGGTTGTCCTAATAATACATCAGAAACATCAATAGGAGCAACGTCACATAATACCTCATCCGTGAAGGGCTTGATGCTATAGGGCAGGCGACACTGCTGGCTGACGCGGAGATCTCGTCCTTGGTGAAGCCACCCGATGGTGTATGGATGTGGGTGAGCTGTGGTCGGCAAGCCCAACCGCTTCACGGCGTCTGCTGAAATGAGGTTCTTTTGGCTCCCATTGTCGACAATGAACTGTACAGGGGAGCCCTTTACCCACATCCGGGAGTGGAAGAGACGTTCCTCCTCCTCTGGATCTTCCGGTTCCTCCTTCTGGACCTTTGTAGTGGCAACAGTGGCGTTGGGCTCCGCATCAATAATCTGTTTCCCTTTTTCATTCCCCTTTTCAAGTTTTGATTCGGAGTCAGAGCATGCATCTGACTCAGAAGCCCTCATCTCGGCCACTAGCGACTGCTTGGCCCGACACTCACTTGTGTTGTGAGTGGAGTTCTTATGGAACTCACACCACTTTCCCGTGTCCTTCTTTGGCTTTGCGGTGCTGTTCTTTTCTTGTGGCTTCGATGAGTTGTCTTTAGCCGCCATGCCTTGGCTCGGTCCTTTGTTCTGCGGTTTGGAAGCACCTTTCCCTTGCTTTTGATTCGCATATCCAAAGTCTCGCTTCTTCTGCTTGAATTTCTGCTCAATCTTGGCAGCATACCGGTATGCCGTACCAAGCGAGGAGATGTCAAGGAACTCCATTTCCTCCTGAATGTATTTGTGCAGAAAGCTGCGATACTTTAGCACCAGATGTTTCTCCGAATCTTTGATACCCAACTTTGTGCGCAGGGTATGGAACAGATTCGTCAGCTCATGCACATCTTGATCCCTTTGTTGTCGCAGCGTGGTCCATTGTATGTACTTGTCCTCATAGCTCCCCACGGGATAGTATTGTTCCTTGACGGCGTCTCGGAAAGAATTCCAAGTTGGTACGGCCGAGAACAGAGAGGGTTTTGTCCGGTCCTTGTTCTCACAGTAGGTTTCCCACCAGTCCTTAACATGGGGGGTAGCTTTGAGGAGTGCAAAAATAATCTTCTCCCAGTCTGAAAAGTCATGAACAGAGAAATATCCTTCTAATAGATTCAACCATCTATCTACGGCATCCGCGTCTATTTGACCCTCAAATATGGGAATGTCAAAATTTACTTGTACCTTAAAAGGAGTCGCACCTCCAGAGTGGCTGCTGGATGCAGATGCGCCGCCGGTGGGCAGCCATTGAAGGATCCGAACAAAGTTATCCATCATCACGTTCCTTTGTTTTTCGAGGGCCTCCTCGAGCAATATTTTGATAGGATCTCCTGCTCCCTCATCTTTATTTTCGTCCCCCATGGGCATCCGTCGAGGTTTGCGAGGCTGATCTTGCAAAGGTTCCACCAGATCAAGCCCTAGCTCCTTATACCCCGACCTCGTTGGGGACATGCAAAGAAGGATCGAGAAAAAGCAGACCGCTCTGATACCACTGATCCGGATTTATGCAGAAACGCAACAGAATAAACACATAACCATAAATACAGAGATGCAGCGGAAATAACACTTCATTTCATTAATATCAAAGAACTGAAATTTGCTTACAGACATAATGGAAATAAAACTAGCTAGGGCACTGGTAGCTATCTCCGAGAAGAGATGTGGCGGCTACAGGCCTCTGAACTGAGTTACAATGAGGCTCGAGGACCTATTTATTATTGAGAAACAATGGAGAACCCTCAACATCCCAAAAACCTAACCCTAGGAGATGAAGCGCCAAAACTATGGGCCCCGTTTGGGTAAATTGGTGTTTGAACTTCCCAGGGACGTAACTTTGGCATACTATCTCCGTTTGACGCACATGATACATCATTAGAAAGCTCTATCCGAGGACTACAACTTTTGTGACGATTTTGATGATCAAAATGGCCTTCAACACCCATTGTTTATCTACACCAAGAGAGCTTCTGAGTGCTCACAGACTTCGTCAATGCATCTGCAACATTCTTCAAAGTGTCCACCTTTACTAGCAACACCCTTTTAGCCTCAACCACATCTCTAACAAAGTGATATTGAACATCAATGTGCTTTGTCTTTGAATGATAAGCAGGGTTCTTAGCCAAGAAAATTTCACTTTAGCTATCACAGTCTATCCTTATAGCTTGCTGTACCAACCCCATACTTGAACACAATCTCTGCAACCAAACTGCTTCCTTGCTTGCATGAGTGGCTGCTATGTATTCTGCCTCTGTAGTTGAAAGAGCCATTACAGACTGTCTTTTACTCATCCAACTGACTGCGCCTCCAAATAGGCTAAACACATACCCACTTGTAGATCTTCTTTGGTCCAGATCTCCAGCCTAGTTTGCATCAACAAAACCACGAATGTCCAACATTCTTTCCAATCCTGGTCTTCCCTGGTAGCACAAGCCATAATCACTAGTGCCACGTAAATATCTCAAAACCCGCTTCACTGCTGTCCAATGCTCCTTCCCTGGGTTTGACATAAACCTGCTCAATACTCCCACTGCATGTGCAATGTCTGGTCTAGTACAGACCATTGCATACATCAGGCTACCCACTGCACTTGCATATGGAACACGGGACATATACTCCTCTTCTTCTTGTGTCTTGGGACACTGTTCAACAGACAGCTTTACACCTATAGGAATAGGAACATTCACCGCTTTACTATCCTGCATATTGAACCTCTGCAATATAGTCTCGACATACTTCCTCTGGTTTAACCAGAGCTTCCTCTTTGCCCGATCTCTCTTAATTTCCATGCCCAAAATATAGTTTGCAGCACAAAGATCCTTCATGTCGAATTTGGAGAACAGTTGGGTCTTCAAATCTTGGATAATTTCTTTGTCATTTCCAATCAACAACATATCATCCACATACAAGACCAAATAAATAACACGGTCACCAATTAACTTAAAATAAACACAGTGATCCTCCTTGCTTCTGGTGAAGCCAAGTCCCCGTATATAGGTATCAAATTTCTGATACCACATCCTTGGTGACCGTTTTAACCCATACAGAGACTTCTTCAACCTGCATACCAGTTCTTTCTTACCCTTCACCATAAAGCCTTCAGGTTGCTTCATGTAGATCTCCTCTTCTAGATCCCCGTGAAGAAATGTTGTCTTCACATCCATCTGTTCTATCTCAAAATCAAATGCAGCAGCAACAGATAAAAGTAATCTAACAGAAGTAACTTTGGCAACAGGAGAAAAAATATCACCAAAATCAATTCCCGACACCTGGGAATAACTCCTCGTTCTTCACATCCATCCTGCTCTATCTCAAAATCAAATGCAAGCATACCGCATAAAATTAATCTAATAGAAGCAATCTTTTGGCAATGTGAGAAAAATATCACCAAAATCAATTCCCGACACCGAATAAACTTTTTCCACCTCGTTAGGGTCCCGTGATTTGGCCGATTAGCTAGCCAAATGACGATGTAACATCAAACCAAGCTTTGGAGCCCAAGGACCTAGCCTTCCTGGACTCAGAGAGGGCTCTCTCTATATGTGTAGAAGATGTCGGTGTGTTTACTTGCGATGTTCTGATATTAGGCTAGTTATGAAGTGTGTTTTTGGTTTTTTAGTTTTTAAGTTTGTGAGGGATGAAACTGATCAAATACATAAAATGGATGAAAAGATGTAGATAAATTGGGCTATGGGGTCAAACAGATCAAGGAAGCTATGAAGTGATGATGTAAAGCTGCTGTAGGGCCGATTTGATTCACGGTAGAAGGGATCTTTGGGAAAAATGGATTAAGTGGACAATAAGTTGGTGAAAGACAAGGGATTTCAAGTGTAACTAGTTAATAGCAGATAATAAACATGTAATAGCAAGCCATTAATCATGCTAAGTATAACTATAAGCTAATTAATACATAGAAATCAAACATTCCAGCCATACATAGAGGTATAAGACCCTCTAACTTCGGGAAATGGCTATCAGACTTTGGGGAAAACACATGAGACAAACTAACAACTCATAAAATATGCCGGAATGCCTAAACATAGTCTCTAAGTCATTGGGCACTTGGACAAATAAGTTTTCATAGTTTTAGGCAAAGGGCCAGATCGGGACTAGGCCTCCTTGGTTCAACAAAATGATCAACAAATCAGTCAAAGAGAAAGTTTTATGGACAGAACTATGGGCAGCTGATAGGTAGGTAGGGCAAACCATACATCCTACTCAACATACATGGAACCGATGAATAAAACATAGCAACAATACCTTAGGTTACTAAAGAGAAGCTAAGAATTCTTTAGCATAACTAAGGGAGAAGAAAACATCAAGCTATGAAGATTCAGGGATTTTGAGGTGCCTCCATGGGCATGTCTCAAAATCAATCTTTACTGATCTATAGTAGCAAGAAAAATGAATTATGAGTGAAAACTAGAAGACAAAACACATTAAGAAGCACTATACCATTCTACCATGTCAAGGAATCCATCAACAAGCCTTCACCATTCCTCAAAAGAATCCAAGAGGCAGTCCAAAAATCATAACTCAAGTGTATTCTTCAAAGCTCATATGACCAATGCATTAATTCTTCTCTCAAGTTCAGCCTCTGATTTACAATGAGAACCATGGGATAAGTAGGCTAGAAGGAGGAAAACCTCATGGAGCAACTAGCTATCCCATTGGCCAAGTCAAAATATCTAAACTTGTCCTTGAGGCTTTGCAAAGCCCAAGGCACAAAATATCCCATAAAATATCTAAAAAACTGCTAAAAACGGAAATTATATTGAATTTACATGATTTTCCCATGATAAAAATAGCTTAACGCACATTTGGGAAAAGCAGATTTTTGGAGTTCAAAAATTACAAAAATACTTCATATTTATGCCTGAAAAAGGTCCCCTGACTTTCTAGATGCAAATGGAAGCCTTCCCGATGTCAAAATGAGGCTCATGATGGCTCGTTGGAAAGCTCTCTGTGTCTGCTTTCCAACGCAAGTAGAATCACCTCAATCTGATCTCTGAAAGTCCCTCAAAACTGTACCTGTGTGCAAAAACCCAGAAAATAGCAGGCTGCTGATATGGCGGGCAGAATGTGCAAAATGAGGCTGTTTTTCGCCAATTTGGAGGGGCGAATGATCTTCAAATGCCATGAAAATCGCTGGAGACCTGCTCATGGAATTATGGAACCCATTGGGAT